>CM035119.1:132062156-132554656 GCA_020205555.1 Panax stipuleanatus | reverse complement strand
GATTAAAGTTGTGGTATGTTGTTTCGGCTTCTCTCTTCCCCCAATTTGTGTGCGCCTAGTTAAAAAATCTTCTGAATGTTCATTCTTGGATGGCCGAGTCCTGAGATGCACGATAATTGTGGCACCTATATGCAAAATTGAAGTCCAATATTTGTTATTTTGCCTTAAAATATGTTTCTTTTTGCTAGTTAATCTGTATAACATGGGAGCCTATCATTATATGTGATGAAAGTATCTGCGGTGTTTTAAATTTGAGCTGAAATGCTTTAAACTAGAGTAACTACTACTAATGCTTCTCAAGCCCAGGGTTACCAGGATACTCTTATTACCATTGCTCTGAATCGTGGCAGTGTTCCTTGTACCCAATTTCGTTGTGTAGTCTTGACAGATACTTAAAAATCTTAGTGATTAAAAGGTTAATTCTTGTCCCCGTCTTCCATGATAAACATCAATTTTTTGTTCTATGTGTTATTGTATTTATCCACACCCTTCTTTGTAACTCTTAAAATTGCTGAAGCATTTCCTGCCAAGGAAGTTGTTGGACATTTTGTCAATGATTTTCTTGTTATTGATCTAATAGCTTTCATGAATGAGAAATGCATCCTATGGTCACACTGTATTCAGAATCACTGGCATCATCCTTGGGATAAATATGTCCATGTTTCCATTATTGATTATAATAATTTGTTTGAGAGTTTTTGTTTCTAATATTTCTATTTGATCAATGTTTTTTTTACTTGCCATCTTCCTTAGAGAAAGTTTACTTTGCCAGGTGGTGTTTAACGTTGTTGCTTATGTGGCTAGTCATGATGCATTTATTTGTCTTCGGAAAAATTTGACGTCTTAGATCAATTTTTCTCGCAGGTACGTAAAAGACCTTTGAACAAGAAGGAAGTTTCTCGTAAGGAGGAGGACATTGTGACTGTGCATGATAATGCTCTACTAACTGTCCATGAACCCAAGTTGAAGGTTTGCATCTTCCATGAAAAAGCCGGTTGCTTTCGCGGCTGAATATGATGTGAAAACTTGATAAAATAGCTTGTTTCAAAAGTATCGTAATTCGTACTATTTCTGTCGGTGGGAAGAACTAATTTTTATTTTTGTTTTGCATGGAAGGTGGACTTGACTGCTTATGTTGACAAACATGAGTTCTGTTTTGATTCTGTTTTAGATGAACAAGTGACCAATGATGAGGTAGCAGCACTTCCCTGTATTCGAGATTATAGGGGAGACTTTCTGTGCTTATTTACATTCTAATCACTTAGCTTGAAAGTTGAAACAGTGATGTCTTTAAACAACTAATATTTTGTTCTTCATTATGTTGGCTTTCTTTCCTTTTTGAGCTGTAGACAAATGAGGTGTACCTTTTTTGTAGTATTGAATTTGTTTGCTCATCTAATCTGTATGATTAAAGTTTCTACTCATGCTTTACTTAATAGGTGTATCGTGTTACAGTAGAGCCCATCATCCCAACCATTTTTCAGCAAACTAAAGCAACTTGTTTTGCCTACGGTCAGACAGGTATGCATACACTTGTTATTGCTACAGGTTTGTTTTGTATGAGTACTTAAGTAGGCCACAATTCTGTTGTACACAATTATTACATGTTTTTGCCACGTTAAGGAGTTCGAAAATGAGACACAACCCAAAAAAGGGGGTAATTCTCTAATTTAAACAAATACACCAGACTGTTACAGGTTTGTAAGCCTCTTTAATTTTTTAATCATCTGTAAATCATTACAAGGGAAAGGGCGATGAAGGAGGTAGTCTGTTTATATTGGTGAAGAAGGTTGCTTGTGAAAAGATTCCAAAGTGCTATGTTTGATCAGACAAATGTTTTAAAATGTGGAAGTTGTAGCCAATGTGGAAGAAACAATAGAATTTCTCTATGCTTTGCAAATTGCAAACAAACTTTCCTTGGGGTGTAATGGACCTTAAAAAAGTAATAATGTGATTCCCGTAATCTGTTGGAACAATAAGAATACATTAACTAAAGTATATTTAATCCACAATGATTAATTAGAAAAGTTTGACATGGACCACATGGTTGTTCCAAATGTTGAAAGCAAGAATAGGACTTCTAAGTACTATAGGGATACATACTTTCATTATTTTGATGGACCTCGTATATGAAATATTCAGGAAAATTTTGACAGGAGTTTTATCCCCTCGCAGAAAAGAGGAAACCCCTATGAGAAAAGGAATCATCTAAGATTTGTTGGCAAGAATACTTTACCTTTTGAGATGAAATGGATAGTAGTTACCATGAGTAGCAATCTTTGAAGTTTCTTCAAGAGGTTAGTTATCAAAAAAAGAATTTCTTCAAGAGGTTTCATGAGGAGGAAATTGTAATCTTTTCAAAATATTTGGTAACACTGTGATGCCCCCAAAATAGGTTCAATACTCAACCCATTCTGAGTCGCCAAATACATGGTACAGAATCCAAATACAATCTTTTATATCAAACGGTCGTGCAAAATACTACCACACAACTCTGAGTGTCAATACAGACATGTAGAAAATATAAACACTCAAACTAAATCCTCATTACATTTATTATCACACTATTTTACAAAAAAAATAGTGAGGACTTCTACAGCTCTAACTCGGACCATCACTCCATTCCCCGACTAGTACCCGCGATATTCTCATTTTCTGAAGAGAACAATGGAAGAAAAGGGTGAGCTCAACTAGTCCAGTAAAGAATATTATGACTAAGATAATGAAAAATAATTTATCGTTAGTCTTCAACAAATTAGATAAAATATTATGGACAACAAATTTTAGATCAACAACTGCAGCGGAAATAACAATTCATTAGAAGAGTTAAGTAGAGAATGATGTCTACTATCTTCTATGATTTAAAAGTCCATCATCAATATTTTATCCCTGTAACATCAATCAATATATATATCTCGAATCAAATATTCATCTTTGCACTACGGGCCAAAGATATTCGTATGTATCACCAGTGGTCATGTTTATCTCAACACTTGTCCATCTTTGCACTAGGGCCAAAGATATTCATCAGGTAATCATTCATCTTTGCACTACAGGCCAAAGATATTCTCCACAATTTAAGACTGAGAATGATGAAAAAAGAACGAATCAAGTGAAATAAAGGAGAAATATTAGAGATTCGTAATTTAATCTATCCAAATTCAAGAATGTTCAATAATAACCGATTGTGGAGCAAAATTCAAGAATGAAGATCAAAATATGGATACAATCAAAGATAATTTGGATTAAAAAATATTTTTTTACGTGAATAGTAACTCGTGAATAGTACTCGAATGAATAGTACCCCATCATTAAATGGTAAAAATTTCATAAGAAAGTTCAGACCAATATTCCAGTGAAATGATATTAGATGAAGCGCAAAACTCAAAGAAATTCTGATCATTTCAGGAATTATAGAAGCAATACTTACCGTAGTAAGTTCAAATTTGGGAGTATGAAATGAAATATTATCACTTTCATAATATGGAATACGAAAGAAAATAATATTCTTTATGAATATTAAAAAGAAATAACATCATTTACGAGAAAAATAATATCCTTTACTTCAGTATAATACTCAATCTGACTGGAATATCGGATATTATGATGAGAAAAACTTGCACTGTTATCAACACTCAAAGTATCTAAATACTCGCAAGAAATACGCTCGATATTATAGAGAGAAAATTTTCTGAATCTGGTGTGATTTTCATTTCTTAACTAAGCACCCTATTTATAGGAAATGCTTAGCACACCAGGATTGACAAAATTTCTTACGGTGACTTCTCATCACCCAACTTTGAAAATCAAGCACAACACTTTTGAAATAATACTCGGCACATTTCACACCAACAAAGGACAAGAGTAGGGCCCGCACATTCTAGAAAATCCTCCACCAAAAATCAATTCAGACTCGATATTCTGGAACTTTAATAATTCATAATAAATAGCCCTTTTATCAGAAAAATATGAACCTTATGTCCATTCCATATAAAATTTAATTCTCTACAACTTTGTAGAAGAAAGTTTTTTCAAATTCTGAAAGAAAAATGACCCAAGTTTACATACGGATGATTTTTCCACACTCACCACTCTTGAAAATCTCCATCACACTCAAAATTTCAAAGCCTCCACTTTTGAAATAATGAATTCCACCACATGTTTATTTTTATATATATATATATTAAAACATTTATAATTATTAAAAGAATTCCAAATTTCATTTTCTCCCTTCCATCTCATTTTATTCATCTATCGTGAATTTGTTGTAAAAAAAATATCATCACTATTATATTATTATATTATCATATAATACATTTATAATGTAATATTATAATAATATATTTCAATGAATTATTTTATCAGAAAAGATAAAATATCCATTCTCAATAATTGTCACTGTTACTAAAAATTTCTCCGTTTAAATCCACATTGAATAAATATTTACTTATCATTTTTATCAATAATTATTATTCACAAATAATATTACAGAACCACAATAATGACAACCAGGTTGTTCCCAGGAAAGAGAGGGCTTTCCGATAAGGATTTTTCCTTACTGGCGCGCAATTAGATTAACTAATCCCTTTCATAGACAGAACTTCCTTGACATTGCCAATAATGTTGTCTAATAATATTATTCAAATAAAATAAATTATTAATTTGATAATGTGAAATACTGTGCAGTGACAATTATTGAATCAATAATATAAAATATCAACGTAACAATTATTGAACCAATAAAATATTATGCAATTATTGAATCAATAATATAAAATATTGAACAGTAATTACTGTAACAATAATTGAGTAAGTGCCTTCTTACGTAAGAATCAATAATTCGAAATACTGTACAATACCATGTGCTACTGTGCAACAACGCGTATTACTGTATTTTTCTCACCGAGTATTTCAACAGTTTAACGGTAACAGTTCATTCTGTTGTGGGGTCCACCAATGATTGCGCCGTCGTACGAATATTCTCAGACAAAAAGAATATTCTTCGACCAAACGAATATTTTATAACCACTTGCTTATTTTGTAAAATTCGCACATCTCACCCATAACCTATCACATTTATCAAATCAACACCTTATTATTTCAAAATAATATATAAAGAAAATTAAATCTTTATTTATAAAAGTTGGAGTCTTACAAACACTATCTTTTAGCCAAGTTATTAGAACTGAAAATAATAAAAAAGACACAAGGGGATATGCATATAAATAGAGGGGGGGTTGTCCTTTCTTAAGGGTGGTGTTCTTTTTTTCTGTTTTTTTTGGTTGGATGTATTGTCCTCCCAAATTGTATTCTCTCTCATTTATAGTAAATTTTCGTCTTTTATCTACATAGTAAGGGGATTTGGCAATACTTAATTACGGAGATTTTTCTTGTAAAGTTGTAATATTGAGTAGTAAAAATGGTGAAATATCCTGTTACTTTAGTTGGAAGGGAAAGTAGGTTTATTATTGCTGAACAACAAACCTTTGATTTAGGATTTGCTACATTCTATAAAATTTAGTTCACTGGTGTTGCCCGTCCTTGACTGGTAATAACAAAATTTTTTATTTCTTTTGCAGGTAGTGGTAAGACATACACAATGCAACCTTTACCTTTGCGAGCTGCTGAAGACCTTGTCAGAATATTACATCAACTATCATACCATAGTCAGAGATTTAAGTTGTGGCTTAGCTACTTTGAGATATATGGTGGAAAGCTCTTTGATCTTCTAAGTGATAGAAAGTTAGTATTCATGCTATTTTCTTGTTTTTTTTGTTTACCTGATAATTATATAAATTTTCTATTTTCACTAAATAACATAAAATAGGAATTTTATATCCCTTTAAACACACGAAACAAAAAGAAAATTGCAACCAAATAAGGAAAGGGAAATCCTCACCTTTGGAAAGGGTGTTAGGGTGCGAATTATGCTAAAAAAGTTTGTGCATCAAATGATTATGGTGCATAAGCTTGGACTTGCTATTGATTTTACTCGCCAATAAGCATTTTGTGTTTGATTGCAAGGTAGATCCTTTTTTGGCGCTATTACATGTTTTTTACTATTTTGATGATGGTCGCCTTCAAGCCATGGTTACCAAAAATGTTGATTGATTGGGTATGCGAAACGAAATCGGGTATAAGGAACGTTACGAATGCACAAGGCATTTAGTTTTCATACCACGATTCAAAATTGTAGTACCCGGTACGCAGAACACAGGCAATAAGAGTTCCCTGGTATTAACAAGTTCAACCAACTACGAACCATAGAGTGTTTTAGAGGATCTTGTTGGTGTTAGGCTTTTATAATTGTCTATTGACACGGGGTTCTAGAGTTTTATGTTCTAGCATATCAATTATCAACTATATGTATAAATAAAATGTACATATACAACTTTATACCTATTGAAGGTTAAATATACTTTTCCCTACTCTACTCGACCTCGGTTTACAAATGCATCATTGAACTGATTTTTTTTTATAATCGACTCACTGAACTACATTTTTTTTACAAACCGTTACAAATTCCGTCCAAACTAGTTGACTTTTAACGGCAAAAAAAATAAAATTGTTCAACTATCCACGTGGATGTCCAAGATTTGTCCATATGGCTGCCATAGTGGAATATAATCTATAAAAAAAAGTTGGATAAGCTTTAAAAATAAAAATATGCTAAAAAGTAAACTTTAAAATTATTAATATATTACAAATTAAAAGAAAAATTAAAAAAAGGAATTAAAAAATTCAAAAGATTAAGAAAACCAAATCAGACCAATTTCTAAATTTCTCTCTCCAAATTCAAACCCCCATTTCATTTCTCGCTCTAGATCTCTAGATTTGTGAAAGCTGATATGGTTTTGAAGAAAGAGAAAGCTGATTGGGAAGGGGTGGAGGATTTTATATTCCTAATTACAAAGTCTGATCTACAACATTCTATTTCTCTCTAGATTGATCTGCTTGGCTTGGGGTTCGGATCTTGACGATTTGCTGGTGTTTGGGGCTTTTGGAAGATGGATCTGTTCAGATATGGGTTTATGGGCTTTGTTTCATTCTCTTCATTATTCAGATCTTGAACTGCTATCGCCGATTCCTGATCCAATTTTCCAATTATCATTTGTATTTTCGGATAGGCTCCTTGCCTTGCTTTTAATCCGTGTTATAGAGGTTTTGTAAATCAGCGTCCCAAGTTGCAAGGGGCTGTATTTGGTGTAGTACAAGTTGAACTTTATCAGAAAACTAAAAATATAGGATTATTACAAAGGACGACACAAAGAGTAGAAGAAATTATATTGAAACCGAATGAGTCAACAAATGTTTTTGGGATTGATACGAGTGCGCTAGTAGTTCTTCTAGGTGCCATATCAGGTGGGTTTACTCCTAAATCCAGTCCACAACATGTAACCACTTTTTGTAATGGATTGAATTCAAAATAGGCAGGATTAGCCATTTCTGGTGATAACCCAATTGTGGGAAAATTGGATGTGCAAGCTCGAAACATCTGTTCATGTTGAAAAACAGAGTTAGTAACAAATATTTGGATGTAATTGTTCTTTATTGCTATATGTGATATCTGTGTTTTTATCTCTTTTGTGAAGAGATTATCGATGTATATGTCATCTGATCGGATTGTTCTTTTAGTTTTGGTTCAGCTGAATGATGAATTTGATGATTTTGCACTCCCACCTACTGAATGAATGATAAGCTTTAATTTATTCTTTTAGTTGCCCAAATTTTCTTTTTATGTTTTTACATTGAGCTTTAATTTGTTCTTTTAGTTTAATTTGTTTTGTAAAATATAATGGCTATTTTGGTAATAATTTGTTTTTAAATATAATAATAATAATTATTATTATTATAATAAAAGTGATAATAACTATAATTATAATTATAATTATGATAATAATAATAAAAATAATAATATAATTATAATAATAATAATTATTATTTTGGTAGTAATTTGTTTTTAAATATTATAATTATAATTATAATAATTATAATAAAAGTAATACTAATTATAATTATAATAATAATTATTATAATTATAATTATGATAATAATTATTATAATTATAATTATGATAATAGTAATAATAATCCCTCCATTTCAAAGTATTAGATAATTTTATATTTTTAAAGTGAACTTAAAATATTTTAAAATTAAAAAATAATATGAATTCATTAATTTTATATAAAATTATAAATATGTTTGTATAAATTATACATTAATATATTTATTTATTTAATTTAATTATTTGTTATGTACATCAATTTAATTTATATTTTGGCTAACTATTTGTTATAGAGTTGACAATGGTTGTGTTTTTAATTGTTGAATATCCACCTAAGCATCCTAGCGGGTGCCACATCAACATTCCGTTAACTTATAACACTTTTAGACGAAAATTTCAATTTTTGTAAAAAATTTATAGTTCAATGAGTTGACCATAAAAAATTTCAGTTCAGTGATGTATTTGTAAACCGAGGTCTAGTAGAGTGAGGAAAAGTGTATTTAACCCTACCTATTGAGGGGTAATAACTTATTTCATTGTTCTTATGTAGGAAACTTTGTATGAGAGAAGATGGCCGGCAACAGGTGTGCATTGTTGGACTGCAAGAATTTGAAGTATTAGATGTACAGATTGTTAAAGAATACATTGAGAAGGGGAATGCAGCAAGAAGTACAGGCTCTACTGGGGCCAATGAGGAGTCTTCTAGGTCACATGCTATATTGCAACTTGTTGTTAAAAAGCACAGTGAGATTAAAGACTCGAGGCGGAACAATGATGGAAACGAGTCTAAAGTTGGGAAGGTTGTGGGGAAGATTTCGTTTATAGATCTTGCTGGTAGTGAAAGAGGTGCTGACACAACTGATAATGACCGACAAACACGGTATGGATTTCTGCATATGCACAGCAGACTTGTGTCTTCTTTGCATTTTGACTTGTTGAATGGCACGCCACATTGGTTCACATGTGCTTTTTGGAGCATTCCTACTTTCAAAAAGTCTCGTACCTATAGTTAATGAGCTAACTGCTGTCATTTATTTTAAGACGATGAATTGCAGAAGATAATGATACAAGTGATTATTGTTTAATGGATGCCCATGTGACTATATGTTGTTATTTGAATTGAAGGTTTCACAAGTTTATTAGTTTTGTTGCCAATTGATAACTTGACATTATATAAGAGCTTTGATTTCGGAAGGCCTTGGGATCAAGTCTTACTTCTGAGATTTGACTCTCCAACTAGTATTGTTAGTGTAATTCCAGTCTACTTGGAAGTAACTGGACAAGTTTCAAGTGGAACTCACATGCCAAGTACCTTAAATTTCATCCTGTGTCTGGCTGGGTCTTGTGCTGGTTTGATTTTTACTGATGATTATTGGTTCCTTTCATTATGAATTCCTGATAGATAACTATTTGCGTATACATTTCATACATATTTATAATTGATACTATTTCCTTTTTGTAAATGCACTCAATCAATTGCAATTCCGGATAGTTATGGTTTTTGTCCGTTGCAGGATTGAGGGAGCTGAAATTAACAAGAGTCTTTTGGCTCTTAAGGAGTGTATTCGTGCTCTTGACAATGACCAGATTCATATTCCATTTCGTGGGAGCAAACTTACTGAGGTGCTTCGTGACTCCTTTGTTGGCAACTCAAGGACTGTCATGATCTCTTGCATATCTCCGAATGCTGGTTCATGCGAACACACAATCAATACATTAAGATACGCTGATAGGTATTGTTACGCCAAGAATATGCTTGAACATTACTGCAATATTGCTAGTTTCCCTTATTCATGTACCTTTTAACTAAAAGATTATGTCGAAATAAACAGGGTTAAAAGTCTCTCCAAAACTGGAAATTCAAAAAAGGATCAGGTTGCAAGTTCATTATCACTCGTCTATAAAGAATCTTCGTCATTAGTGCCTGGGCCTGCTTTAACTGTTGGGGATGATGTCTATGAGCAACAACAGGATGTTAAAGTGGCGGATACAAGTAGAAGGGTTGTAGAAAAAGAAACTACTGCTGATATGGACAAACAGTCCTCTAGCTTCCCTTCAAATTATTCCTTAAACATCCGGGAGGAGAGTGGAATGATTTCTGGCCATATGGATAAGGAGACGGTTGATGTGAAAAATACCTTTGGTGGTTCAACAAGTCAAAAAATGTACTCATCATCGTTTTCTCAGAACTCGATTGACACTGAAGAAAAGGTGCAGAAGGTTTCCCCTCCTCGGGGAAAAGCTTATAGGGATGACAAATCTGAAAAGCTGGGAAACTGGCTGAAGAAAGATGGCACCAGCTCTGATCAGTCCACCACAACATACAAGCAGCAGAACACAAGTAATTCTAATGCAGACAATATGGGTTCCAGGCAACATGAACTTGAACCACATCCACGTGATGGGAATATTAATGAAATACTTGAGGTTGGTTATAATGTGGGGCTTTTCATTCATTAGTTAACTGAGTCGCTTTTTTGATGCATGTTGTGTTCATATTTTTTTATCCTGTTTTGACAATCTAGGAAGAAGAAGCACTAATTGCAGCCCATAGAAAAGAAATTGAAGATACAATGGAGATCGTTCGTGAAGTAAGTGATATGATATTTTCTTGTTAGCAGATTGTGAAAGATTTTCATGAACTGCTCAGGTGGCATGTTCTGAAAGATTTTATTTTGGTGCATGATAAGTCCTAGCGTCTACATCATACATTCCTGTTTTCCTACTAAAGAATGAATTGAGAAGGGAGAAATTTTTGCGTGTTTGGGAAAGTGCTTAACCTATTTTGCTTGTTGATGCAAGGAAATGAAACTGTTGGCCGAAGTGGACCAACCAGGCAGCCTCATTGACAACTATGTGACCCAACTAAGTTTCGTGCTCTCACGTAAAGCAGCAAGTCTAGTCAGCCTACAAGCGCTCCTTGCAAGGTTCCAACATCGACTAAAAGAACAGGAAATACTTAGTAGGAAGAGGGTGCCCCGTTAATGAGACAACAACGTCATTTCCTGTGCTCTGTTTCTTACTCAAGTAGTTGTGTTATTCACTTTGTCAGTTGTAATCCGTACACAACTCTTTTTGGAGGACTTGAATCTTGGATTGGGCTCAAGTTTTGAAAAGCTTTCATCATCATTTACAATCCCCCCAACACCCCAGACACACCCCTACATGTGCAGCTTCAATAGCTGGAAGAGGTGTCCGGGTCAGTGGGAGAGGACCAAGCAGTAGTGGACGATCGCGCATGGCAGTTTTCAGGGCTAACAATGTCGTGGACATCCAGTTTCTGGCTTGAACAATTGTGGCGAGATCATGTGTAGTATTATTGTATTGTACTCCATATCAGATGAGTTTGATGTGCTCTTGCCCAAGTTTTAATGGGGATGTGGGACTTTGGTTGATTGACATGTACAAGAATACATCCAGAACACATTTTCATTTCATTTTAGCAGAAAAAGAAATATATATATATATATATATATATATATATATATATATATATATATATATATATATATATATATATATACACCAGTATTTCATAGTATATTGTTTTCTCCCTCCCAACCTAGGCACCTTTTTTGGTGGCCGTAAAATGAACAAACAGTTCGAGCTCGATTCGTACTTGTTCGATTAAAAATTCGATTCGAACTCGAATCGAAATATAAATGATTTAAATATGAGCAAAATTTAAAATTCGATAAATTACTCAAACTCCCTCAAATTGTAATTTTTTATTAATATTCGGATTATATTCGTTCAAAAAATTTAAACTGTTTGAGCTCGATCCGAGATTGTGCTCGATTCGGTCGCTAAACGAGTCTCAATCAAACCTCCTCATTTTATACTCAATGAATTTTGTGAATTGAACTCAATACTCAACTCAATCAAACCTCCTCATTTTATACTCAATGAATTTTGTGAATTGAACTCAATACTCAACTCGGTTCATTTACACTTTTACTCGGGTGAAAATGAAAGAATCTAACTAATTGATTTCTTTTATCAATATATTCATACATATAGCTGCTGAGTATTCATGTCAGTACAAAACTTCATTTTGCGTGATGTCGATATGTATAACCGTATAATTAAATATCATAATTAACAGTCGTAGATCATAAAGACGCATAATAATAAGATTATATACAATTTAGTAAGCTTACAAACAATCACGCAACTCAATTTTCTAATCTCCCTTGATTAGAAAATTTGGACGCTACACAATCATTCTATTTCACGTCAATCTTTGCCAGAATTTATGACTAAAAAAAATGAACCTCTTTTTAAACAATATTTTTCTGGTACGAGAAATATATTAATAGGCACCAAAAAGGGTTCAAAAATATTAAAATCAATCTCTTTTTAAACATTACAGCTGAAGACTTCCTGCACAACCCGGAAGCAACGGTAAACAAATTTGTTAAATGACAATAAAATATATTAGAACGGTGAATTTAGTCCAAAGATGGTTAGGGATCTACAAAGAAACAAATGGGGTATAAAAAATAAAAAAGTGAAACATCTACAAGAAATTCGACCAGCAAAAGGAACCGAACACCCTCAGATCTCAACCCTGCAAAAGATCAGTTTCACAACTTGTGATTGGCATTCATGTAATGTATAAATAAGTTACTAATCTTTCATCACCCAAATTACCTGGGTTACATAAAGAAAATACACTCGACCACCCAAACCAGTAACTACCACCAAGAAAAACCCAAATGCTCACTCCAGGGTCTTGACTGAAGTGGCAAACATCCTTTGCCAAAATGGGGCAAAAGAACTTCACAACTATTCATATGCCTGATGCAGGTCTATCATCTGTCAACCACATGTGAATAATGTGCAGTATAGCGAAACTTCACCTTAAAATCAATCACTCAGCTTTCAATCTCAAAATCTCCTTGGCAGTCCTCCGTCGAAAATATGGCATGTGTTCCTAAGAGGGAAATAAAACAAATAAGGCATTGGGTCTGAGAAAAATAATTAAGGGTCAGGAATAGAGACGCTTCAAGAATGAGATCATCTAGACATCCTGTGATGGTAACTGAATTAGGGCGAATTACAATTACATTACATTTGTTTTTTGAAAACTTCAGTGCAGAGGATGTCAAAATGAGTGAAACACTAGATGATCACATCCATGATCATTCTTGAATGCAAAGTAAAGAAAATGGATGCCATTTAGAAATTTTTTATGGATAGTTTCATTTTATATCTGATGAGGTAAACCAAATCTTGTATTGGTCTAAAAGAAAAAAACAATCATAAAGAGGAACATACGTAAAAAATATCCGCATGCGGACTTAAAAGCCTCTTTTCATGGACAACCAGACTGACATCGGTATAGGAGTTAAACCAGAAGGAAATGTGCCTAAGGTCATGGTTGTATCCACTCTACCAGCCAGTACAATAAGCCAGAAGCATTTTCTATTGCCTTTTTTCTAGATGACGTGGCACATCAATAGGTGAGCTCATGAATTTAATAATTGACCTTATTTTTCTTCCCTAGCCTTTCCAAAAACACAGTTTCATTGGATTCAATGTTGTGTTCAATGAAAATGATCTTTTTCCCAACTAGGCTACCTAAACAGCTGCAGATTGGCAAAACGTTGACACGCAGAAGAGGGGTGCTCCTCAACCGTGTTTAGGGAAGCAATTTGATCTGTCAAATAACATCAATGAAATTGCAACCTCCAAGTAGGAACATATCAAACAATATGTTGTTAATATCACATCACAATACATTATAAATATCAGTTAATTTTTTATAGCCTCTGTTTCAACCTCATTCAAAATGTTGTAATATGCAAGGGGCTTCATGTTTGGGGCTTTCATGCTTGACTACACATGTTAGACAAATAAAAGATAACAATTTAAACTGCAAAAATTTCATGTCACCAAAAGAAAATACACAAACCATACAAAATTGCTAACACATGGAGTACCTGGTTAAAACAGAGGCCCACATCTCTGCTATAGAAGTCAGCATATTTGATCATGAACACTCCACAGTCAAACCTGTTTTGAAAGAAATTGCACCAATACATTACCAATCAACTTATGCACAGGATGTCTTGCTCTGTTTTAAGGATTAAGAAAAACCTACTTTTGGGAAGAAAAAAAGAATACTGCAATCATCTTACAAAAGTTTCCTACTCCAAAAGCACATATGCCAATTTAATTTTCAGAGTAAGGGAAAGCTAAAAGCATACACACCCATTCTTCTGTGCAGGAAGGTCCTCTACATATTCTTGCTTCCACGAACTGACGTCAATTTCTTTGCTACTCTTATCCTTCACCTCATCCACAAAATATCTAGCCTGGATATCAACAAAGATCAACTTATGCATACGCATACTACGGCCATAAACTATATGGTATATTCAAGGGAGACGGGAGCAGCATACGTAGAAGAAACAACTCATAATTGACAGACTCGTTCACCCTATTCAGAGGAGAGGTCAGTCAATGCTGTAACAATATAACAGCAACATGCCTCATCGATAATAAGTATGTTGAGGAAATAAGTCTTCATGAGCACAAATATATAAACAATCAATAAAAGTAGGAAGAATAAATGGTGATTAAGAAAATACAAAATTGCTCGACTTAAGCAATCAATATTATTTGCTTGATTTTAGCAATCAACTGTGCAATTGCTTATCAACTATGCAATTGCATATTTACATTTGATTTATGTGAGACCATAATTATATAATATATAGAGATACACTAATACAGCTTTGAATATCTACCAGGAGGAAGGACGAAATATATGGTTAGATAGTGTTGCCCCATACGGGCTATACAACATATTAATTACCATGCATTTACAAATCATTAGCAGTGCAATTCTAACTTGAGAATTTTTACTCTAAGAATTAACTGGAATGAAACCTATCATGCATCACAATATACTAACAACTATTTGGGCAGAAAAAGAAGAAGGAATTTCAAAAAAGAAAAGTGAATTCACAGACAGTATGCATAGCATTCCTATTGCTCATGCAAGCTTCTTGCAGTTGGGATTTTCCCCCCATCTCAAAAAGAATAAAGATGTTTTAAACACTAAGCCTAGAAAAAGGCAGACTCATGTTAGAGAATAACCTTTGTAACTTCTAAGTAAAACTAAGATTGTACATATATGAATCCATTCACTGTATGTGGACTAGTGTACTTGGCCAGACAAAGCATGAGCTAATAACATACCAGTATTTTCATTACTTGCTTGTCAATTCCTTTGAGTGAATCAAGATACTGGAACTTTTCATCTTTCTTGTTGATAACTGCTAAGCACCAATGTGTTTCTTTGTGGATAGGGACAAATATCTGAAAATAAGAATGAAGATTTTACAAATAAACACTCATTTCAATGAAACAAACGGGGAACTAAGAAATATAGTGAAAACACAAATTTTACCTTGTCACACTCAATAAGGCAGTATCCCAACTTCCTTTGGGTAGTCCATCTTTTAACTGATTTGAAATCATAACCATTTGTCCCACCTTTTAGCTAGACATTGACAATCAGCAAAAAAGGGTTATCTTTGTGAACACCAGTTAACCTCAGTGTTGAAAATGATGACCCAACAGAAACGATTAATTCGGAGCTGACAATTGGTAAAATTAATATATTGAACTACAAGAAAATAAATGTATGTGTGTATATATATTCAATTGCAAGTATGGAAATGTGGTTAAGGTCGTCACCTTTGGGTAGGAACATATTTGATAAAGAGCGCCAGTGCTTTCCCTCCTAAACTCTCAAACAATGTGAAGGAAAACTCCGTCCTTCTCTTCTTTTTCGTTCACTCAATACTTAAAATTTGTTTCTATCACAACTCCAAATGAAATAAATTTAAAAACCAGGCACTTTGTACACATAATTGTATTACTCCCTCTTGACCATACTTAAAATCAACCAAGTAACCAACCATATAATTCTTTCACATATGTAGCGTTACAATGACAACAATAAATTACATCTAATTTATAACAAATCTCAAGGTTTGTGATTTTGAAAATCTAAATATATATCATTATTAATTTAAAAAATGTCAGTTTGACTGTAAAGTAGTATTAACTTACTTATTTTGTTTGCACTCCTATCCCACTTTAAAATTCCTTATTTCCTTTTTGGGAAGTCAAAAAAACATCTTTGTAACCCTACTATGTTAAGTGATATTCAAAAGTTACCATTTAATTTCCCTTTCTTACAAAGCACATACATGCGGTGACTTGTATTGAAGTTAAATGCAGGTAAATGTTTAGAAACTTTTAAATATTCAATAGTCATCTCCAGGTTCCACCCCCTTTGGCAGTTTTTTTAACAGATATGTACTTGCAAAAGAATCTATATTAAGCCAAAGCAGGGGTTAGCGGTTACTGATTGCTGTTACTATTTTAATTAACCTCTGTAACTCTGTCACAATTTTGTGAAAACATAATTACTCTTTAGCTTAAAATTATAAGAGCTACTTACTACTTATCCTCCTAATCTTTTCCAACTACTCATGCAATATAGGATATGCACACTAGTGTTTATAAACTTGGACTTATCCCTCCAAAATTGGAGTTTCCAAGATGGACATCTTTAGGGAAAAGGTCATAGATATATACAACAAGCTAAGGGATGTAAAGAAAAATAGGGCATAAAATAAATTAACCAACCTTCTTGTAAAAGAATGTGTTGAAAAAATGGCATTTCAAAAATTTTTGGGGCTCCCTATTTTCCCTCTCTTTCAGCAACTCAAGATACACATTAATAACCTGAAAACAAGATAGTCAACACTACAAGCTTGCTGGATTATGCAACCAATCAATTAGCCTTCAGTTTTTCTTCACACTATGGAAATAAGAACCAAAAAAATACCTCATCATTCAACCATGCCCTTGGTCTCAAACACTGTAACACCTCTCCAGTAATCTCAATGTTAGAGTTCTCATGAGTGACCAAAACCCTCCTTCTGCAGAGGAGGAGATTAAATCCATTACAATGCCAATAAACTTGTATTAGTAGCTAGAAGAATCTAGTGTCAATTCTTACCTTTTGCCATTTGATAAGGCAAGAGTAACCTCATCCTCTTCTTCCTTAGTAAGAGGCACAAAAGGCTCCCTAACTACATCCTGAAAAATAATGCTTTCCACATTATTAGGAGGCAACCAACAAATAAAGAAAAACAACAATTCAAAGATTATTCAAATAAATCACCTCCTGTTGTTTCTTAGCATGGCGAAATAATCGAAATGTTATCAAGCGTTTCATATTCAGTTCAATATCAAATGTCAATCTTCTCAATCTCTCATTCCGTTTCTCAGCTGAATGATGCAATTTCTTATGTAAAGGTACACTAGATACGACCAATTCTCGATTCATTGACACCACGTCCAACACTTTCCCTGCACTATCCAATTTCAAATTTGCGTTAGTCAAATCTTCAGAAACCACAGAAGAACATGAAGGTTGAAAATTCCGCTTCCCAGTTTTCCTATCCAACTCCATCAGCTTCCTGTTATACTCCCTCCACCTTTCCTTTCCATTTTTGACAACCTCAACTTCTTCAATACTGGAATCATCCATATCATCATTTTTAACAGTCTCTCTCTCTTCCTCTTCATAATCATCAACATCAATAACCTCCTTACCTTTGTCCAAGAATCTCAAGCTATCATATGCATTGCTCCTCGGCTTTTCATAGTTTCCAAAACAAATCCCCATCTGGACATCAGCTGAATTCTCTCTGTTGTTAACTTTACCACTATTCGCCCTAGAAAACCCAAATTTGATAGCTCTACACGGGGCATGTACCGTTCTCTTAATCTGAGATATGTTGACCGG
Source organism: Panax stipuleanatus (assembly GCA_020205555.1). Lineage (NCBI taxonomy): Eukaryota > Viridiplantae > Streptophyta > Magnoliopsida > Apiales > Araliaceae > Panax > Panax stipuleanatus. The sequence continues at coordinate 132,536,813 of CM035119.1, read as the reverse complement.
GTATTGAGTGATTCTTAAAGCTACACTTTTCGAAGAAACTGGCCTATCGGGAACTGAATATTGCATATATGGTGAAAATTTGAGCTTTTTGGAAATGTGGGTATCAATGTGAAGGTCTGAATTTGGTGGATTCAATGAAGGGGATAAGAAATCACTACCGCGCTTTCGGTTACTCGTTAGGACACCCATTGACTGACCTAATAACAATAAACAAAAAACCCTGTAACCCATCTAAGGTTTTCCATTTTAGAACGGATAAAAACACATAAAAACTGTAACAGATTGTTATAAACCCTAAGATTTGTAAAACCGCTAATACTGCATTAAAAATTGAATGGTTTGTAATTAGCGATGTCTCAACGGTTTAGAAAATTAGTTCGTGAAGAATTTGTGCTACAAAAGACCTAATTTTGAGATTACCTAACAACGAATACTCCAATTTGCGAAGATTTGAGCAGATTTTGAACGTGTATTCATGGCTGCTACTTTGGTACGTAGTGTTCAAGTTGGGGGCAGGTTTTTCCTAGCAAGACAGACTATTAAATTTCCAATTATTAATATATATATAAATTTTAACGGTACGGACGCAATAAATATATAAAAATACGTAAAATTTCGTTTGATTTAAAATATTATTTTTAGATCTTTGAAGTATATGAAGTATAGTTTTTGACAGTTTAGATTTTTGTAATTTTTATTGTTCTTAAGAAGTTAATGAATAACTTTAAAATAAATAAAATTTTATATTAATTTATATGTAACCATTTATATCGTTAAATTATTAAATTGACGATTAAATTATGTTATATTAGAAGTGATTTAAGATTAGTTATATTAGGTCAATCTAAGATGTGACGCCCTCAGAATAGATCCATTCAACCTAACCCATTCTGAGTCGTCAAATACATGGTACATAATTCAAATACAAACTTTATATCATACGGTCGTGCAAAATACGACCACACAACTGTGAGTGTCAATACAAATATGTAAAAAATATTAAGATTCAAACTAAGTCCTCATTACAATTATTATCACACTATTTATCAGAAATAGTGAGGACTACTACTGCTCTAACTCAGACCATCACTCTGTCCCCCGACTAGTTCCCGCAACTAGTTCCCGCAACATTCTCATTTCCTGAAGAGGACAACAGATGAAAAGGGTGAGCTCAACTAGCTCAGTAAAGAATATTATGACTAAGATAATGGAAAATAAATTATCGTTAGCCTTCAATAAATCAGATAAAATATAATGGACAACCAATCTTAGATCAATATTCGCAGCGGAAATAACAATTCATTAGAAGAGTTAAGCAGAGAATCAAGTCTACTATCTTCTATGATTTAAAAGTCCATCATCAATATTTTATCCCTGTAACATCAATCAATATACATCTCGAATCAAATATTCATCTTTGCACTACAGGCCAAAGATATTCATTTGTATCATCAGTGGTCATATTCATCTCAACACCTGTCATCTTTGCACTACAGACCAAAGATATTCATCAGGTAATCATTCATCTTTGCTCTACAGGCCAAAGATATTCATCAAGTAATCATTCATCTTTGCTCCACAGGCTAAAGATATTCAGTTACATCACCTTTTAGGACTGAGAATGATGAAAAATATTTAAAAAAAACGAATCCAGTGAAATAAAAGACAAAGACTAAGAATTCGTATTTTAGTATATCCAATTCAAAAATACCTCGTAATAATCAATTATGGAGCAAAATTCAAGAATAGAGCTCAAAACTTGGATACAATCAAAGATAGTAACCTTAACAAGCAATTTGGACAAATAGAAAAAAAAAAATTTAATTTTTCCGTGAATAGTGCCGTATACGTGAATAGTAACTCCGACGGAAAAAGTAAGAATTTTAACATAAAATCCATGACAATATTTCTGTATAATGATATTGAAAAGAATAACATCATTTACGAAAGAAAATAACATCCCTTATCTCAAAAAGATAGTACCTCTGACTGGAATATCGGATATAATACCGAAGGAAACTTGCACTGAATAGCAACACTTAAAGTATTGAAATACTCACAAAAATACGCTCGATATTATAGAGAGATAAAACTTCTGATTCTGGTGTGATTTTCAATTCTAACCTAAGCACCCTATTTATAGGAAAAGCTTAGGATGCCAAAGGAGACTAAATAAATAAAATATTATTATTTTTAAAAAAAAATTTGCCGCCGGCTGCTAAGAAAATCAGATTTTTCAAACAACAACCAAAAGTGGGGCCCACCATTTTATTTAAAAAATATTTATTTTCCGAAACTTCAATAATTCATAATAAATAGCCCCTTAGTCAGAAAAATACAAATTCTATGTCCTTTCATAGGAAATTTAATTCTCTACAACTTTGCAGAAGGAAGTTTTTCCAAATTCCAAACATAAATTATCCGAAATCCATAAACAGATGATTTCTCACACCAAAATATTGATAAAAACTCATCAGCGCCAATTCCTTATCATATAAATCAATAATTAATTATTCACAAATAATATTACAGAACTACAATATTGACAACCAGGTCGTTCTCAGGAAAGAGGGGGCCTTCCGATAAGGACTTCTCCTTACTTGCGCGCAATTAAATAACCCCTCCTAGACAGAACTTCCTTAGACATTGTCAATAATGCTATCTAATAATATTATTCAAATAATATGAATTATTGAGTTGATAACGTGAAATACTGTGCAACGACAATTATTGAATCAATACTATAAAATATCAACTGTAGCCATTATTGAATCAATCATATAAAATGACAACGTAGCAATTATTGAGTCAATAAAATATCAATGTAACAATTATTGAGTCAATAATATAAAATATCAACGTAGCAATTATTGAGTCAATAATATAAAATATTGAACAATAATTACTGTAACAATAATTGAATAAGTTCATTCTCACGTAAGACTCAATAATTTGAAATACTGTGCAATACCGTGTGCTACTATGCAACACCGTGTATCACTGTATTTTAACCACCGGGTATTTCAACAGTACTAACGGTAACAACTACGCCGTTATCTTGTAAAAAAATTATTTCTGTCGCTTTCTATATCCGACAGTTATTCCGTTGTGGGAGCCCACAAATAGCTGTGCCGTCGTACGAATATTCCACGACCAAACGAATATTCCCCGACAACCAGAATAATTTATAACCACTTGCTCATTTTAAAAATATTTGTACATTTCACCCATAACTTTCATATTTATCAAATTAACACCTTACTATTTCGAAATAATATATAAAAAAAATTAAATCTTTATTCATAAAAGTTGGGGTCTTACATAAGATACCTTTTACATTATATATATATAAGTATATATTCATAACAAATACCTTATTCGTTCTTAAAAGATTGTCGTTTAAGGTTTTAACACATGGATTAAGAAAGTCATTTAATACTAGTAAAATTTATTTGCAATTCTATTACTATCCCTTTATGAGAAATTAAAAACTATTAATACAAGGAAGAGAATTTATTGAGATAATGAGAGAAGATAGGGATAATATAGGAAAGTGAATAATTTATTTTTTTAGAAAGTTGTAAACGACAAATATTTTGGAACAAATTTTTTCTTCTAAAACGATAATTTTTTATTCTTTTAAAAACAAAGGGAGTAGTTGTTATAAATACTATTCCAGCAAACACATCTCTCATCCTCTAATATAAGATGCAGGATGAGATTGATGGGGGATTAAACCTCTGCCGCAAGTAAGAGTAGTGACAGTCAAAATGAGATTAAACTCCTACTTCTACTCTTAGTAGCGGCAAATAATTTATTTTATCCAGCCTCTACTATAAGTAGAGGCATGTATGAATATCCTAAAAAGCCTCACCTTAATTATATTTAAATAATTTGAATATATTTATTTGTAATGTAATTTATATTAATTATATTACAATATAGAGTTTAAATTTTAAATAATCAAATAATTGTCAATGTTAAATTTTATTACTTAAGAAATTATTTATACAAATAAATACATTGAATATAATTCAGAATTTTAAAATTTATTGCTTAAGAAATTATTCATAAAAATAAATACATTAAATATAATTGACAATGTTAAAATATTATTTATACAAATAAATACATTAAAATTATTTAAATATAACTAAAGTGGAGGAGGGTATTTAGGTCATTTTTCCATGTAACAAGAATGATAACTCGGTCAATTTTTTGTAATTAGAATAATATAATAGTCCAATACTTTTAATGCGCTAAACTGGAGACCTCCCGGCAGGCAGCCTTGATCCTATTATCATGCCAATTCTTATTGCCAAAGAAACAACAATTTAATAAATGAAAAACATGGATTTATGGACAGACTAAAAGATTGAACTTAACAGTAAAACCTAAAGGAAGGAAGGAAGGAAAATCCATCTGGTCCAAGTCTTCCAGTGGCAGCAACTCTGCTCTCACGAAGGTGAAGAAGAATATCTGCAACAATTAATGATGTTATCTCTCTAGTATTCGGAGCACCGGCACGCTCATAAACCTGATGATGATCTGTGGGAATATTCTTGAACCAATGCTGAGAACAGTGAAGGCCTCTCAAGCAAGTTAGAGGGCGAATCGAATTCCTTCGCCAAACCTGCCACATTATACCACAAGAAAAACCCAAATCCCCAACATCAAAAATCTTAAGACCGTGCAAAGCAAAGGGTGAGGAGTAACATACCAGCATCTATAACCAAGACTCTGTCACAATCAATAACCGTGGGTATTCTGTGAGCAATGGTGATAATGGTGCAGTCTGAGAACTCCTCGCGGATGATTTTTTGAATAATAGCGTCAGTTTGAGAATCAACCGAAGCTGTTGCTTCATCCATAAATAGAATCCTGCTATGCTTCAGCATCACCCTCCCCAAGCAAAGAAGCTGCCTTTGCCCAACACTCCAATTGTCTCCGCTATCAACCACTACAAGTAGAAATGGATGGTTTGTGCGTTTGTTAAGTTTCATTGACAAGCGGTGTCAAAATAGTTTTATAGACAATATAAGAAAGAGATACCAGAAGCATCAAGTTTTCCAGGCTTCTCAGTCACCACATCTTTCAGTTGGCAGCGTTCAAGACTCTAGAAACATAATAAAAGCCCATCAACTTATGCATGTGGAATGGGGATTGATACAGACAGACTCACATATTGTTTATAACTGGATATCTTTTATTGAAAAATATATATATATATATATATACGTACCTTCCATATATCTTCGTCTGAATACAACCCAATTGGATCAATGTTGCTTCTAACTGTTCCTTGAAATAGAACAGGGTCCTGAGGAATGATCCCAAAACGGGACCTAAGATCATGAAGACCTAGCTTGCAAATGTCGACCCCATCAATTATTATTTTCCCACCACAAGGCTCCACCAGCCTAAAGAAAACTTGAATCAGAGTCGACTTTCCACTTCCAGTTCGACCCACAACACCAATCTTGTCTCCTCCACGGATGCTAAGAGTAACTCCCTTGAGTACCAAAGGAGTGTTTGACCGATATCTAACCTGAAAAAAGTATCACCAAACACCTATAACTACAAGGAAGATAGGTCTCTAACCCGCCAAAAAATCTCTGTATGTTCCATCAAATATCAAGTGAAACACCAGTCATGAGAGTACTGATGTTAATTTGTTAAAAATAGGTAGTTGGTAGGTACCTGCAAGTTCTTTATCTCAATATTTCCATGGCTAGGCCAATTCGAAGAAGGGAGACTCTCTGCTATCTTCCATGCAGCTTCTGATGGGATCTTGATGAACTGTTTTATTCTTTCAACTGAAACCATTCGGTTTTCTACAAAGCAACTCATATATACGGTATAAAACAGCCCTCCATTCAACGACAATCCATAGGAAAGAGACAAGCCAACATTTTCTGTAGCATACAGAAATTTAACTCAGTTTTGCAAGAGCAAAATGTCATGCTGAAAAATGTTCTTTTTAATCATTCTGTCATACTGATGGTCCTCTTGCTCTTATGCATTTCTTCTTAGATGTATAAATAGATATTATTTACTTAAGAGCACCCAAAGAAATTTTGTGAGAGCTGCATGAAAATGGAAATAAGAAAGTAACATAATGAAGTGGACATGGAATGTGATCTTTATAAATCCGATTACTACGCTCATTTCATCGTTAGAAAATGCAAGGCAATCCACATTCACCTAAAACTGGTAAGATGGAATGGGATAACTGAAAAACCTTCACATGTGATTGAAATAAAAATATATGAGGGGAAAATTGTTGGGTACGACATGAATCCTTATTGGATTTGGATTTAAGTATTACCTAGAATCCGTTTTGGTTTAGGAAAATTATTTTTTCTAGTTATACTCAATTTAGTATTTCTAATCCAATTTTCTGGTTATGGAATTTTCCTATGGCCTATAAATATAGGTGCTGGGTTTTTGGAGGACAGACATTCAGAAGTATTCTAAGAATTCTCATAGTTCTCTCTTTATCTTATATTCTTCAGATATTTATTTAGGGGATGTCTCCCGCCTTTTCCGTGGTTTTTTCTCGGTTTGGGTTTCCACGTAAAACCTTGTGTTATTGTCTTTATCTTTATGCGTTGATTTATTGTGTTTGCCATAGTTTGTCGTAACAAAAACAATACCTGGTTTGATGATAGTGCTAGGCAGCAAGATCAGGAACATGGTGGAAATGCAGAGGACAAAGCATCCCATTAGCTCCAGCCGGAAACCCAACCATTCGTTTGATCCATTGTTGTGGAAATCCATCCGCAAATTTGTATTAATCTTGTCGATGTTTCCCTGAATAAACCTATCCTGCTTCCTAAAGCAACGGATGGTCATAACACCAGAAATGGTCTCAGAGAAATGATGGATGACTGGGGCTTTAGTTATTTGATCAAGGCGGGTTAATTCACGAGAAGTTGCGAGGTAGTATCCCTGTATACAGGTTAAATAATGAAAAGTAGAAATAGAATCAACCACAATTGATCATGTATTCACAGCTAAATACACTGACATTTCATTCCGATAGGACTTTATGGCAAGTTGTTGAAAGTGAAGCATGTAATGCCTATCATAAACTGATGAAAGTAGATGATGTTTAGGCATTTGGTGAGATAAAATAAACAAGTTACCTCCTCCATCAGTTTAAGCTTTTCAGCCCTATAATAAAATGAGGTTAAGGTCAATAAATTCCATACCCGATACCAGATGTTGAGCCAAAGCAGAGGGATCAGGAAAAATATTGTTGGCCAGGAATACTGGCATATAATGACCAAAACTCCAACTAATGTGAAGTACATTGTGATTGTCATACTCATAAAGAAGGGGATCAAAAAATCCACGTTGGCTTGATCACTTGATGCCTGGTAACCATGAAATGCTCATCAGTCGAGGCATTCCATTATTGTTTCTTACTTTGACAAACATCATGTTGTCCACAAAATATAGACATACTAGAAAAACTACTATCAACTCACACGGCTTAATATTCTTCCTGAAGGAGTAGTGTCAAAAAATGACATTGGAGCATGTAGGACGGCATGCAGAATTTGACGGAAGAAGCTCTGAGCTGTTTTCAGGCCCAAAAATGTTACAAAAAATGCTCTAATCACTACGCATATAACTGAAATGATGCCAATGAGTGCATATATTTGGATAAACAGAGACGGAACAAAATTTCTATCTGCAGAAGTCTCATATGCCAGCCAATAGTCAGTTCCCATAAGAGATGTCTGCCACGCAAGGGAGATGAGTAACACGCCTGCTACTCCCCACCATCCAAATGCCTCGGTGAAATATTGCTTATAGACATCAAAGTTGATACGGCCACTCTCTCTCTCTTCCTCTTCGATTAGCTTTGAATTACCCTTTACAGAATTCCCTCGGTCTAGCGGCCTGTTTTCACCATTGGGTTCCCTTGGGCTAGAGGCATGAGGTGATTCTGGTGTTTGTTTGGAATTTTCACCAGAATGGGTAGTGCTACTCTCAACAAGCTCCATGGAGGTTTCATGGGCAGCTACAAGAGCACCAAAATCCATGCCAGATCTAAGAAGCTGCTCATACCTCCCGGATTCCACAATCTTCCCATCTCGCATCACCTGGTTATTAAATACGCAATTTTATGTTGTAAAGTTAGATTCTTGTTGTGCATAGATGGTGGTTCTTTAATAAACAAGTAGTTAACTGTAACTGTAGCAAAAACAGTAATTACTTCAAGGGAACTACAAATCTTTGAAGAGAAGTAAATTTCAATTAAAAGAGTTGCAAAATCCAGAAGATGACATGCCAATATTTGTGTGGAACAGATGCATAGAAAGAGAAGACAGATGAACTATGTGCTATAGGGTTACCCTGGTTCTTTAATTGGGAGAGAAGGTGTTCAAAATGTCATTCTTTTATTTAAACAAACTGGTTAATATATACAAGAAGCAGACAAAACACAAAATATAACATCCTTACAGAAAATATACTTACTTACCAATATAAGATCAGCATTGTGCAAGAAGTCAACTTGGTGGGTTACAAGTAAAACAGTCTTATCTTTAAGAGCCCCCCTAACGCATTCCTTCAACACAACTCAAAGTTAGTATCCTGCAAATTGATTTGAATCTGGAAATATCTCTCATGTCTCAAGCCATAAGAGAAGCCATTAAATTTTTGGGTCGAAATTATTTTAATCATATAGGTAGGCTATATACAACAAAGTATATTTTGGTTGCTTTCACTGATTAGAGAAAAAATGTATAATCATGAATAATATGGTCAATTATACAGAGATTTGTATCATTGTATGTGGAAAGGTCTCATATATTCTCTATTATGGCCAAAAATTCCTTTAACCTTGAATATTTCTGATCCAGTTTCAGCATCAACAGCACTAAATACATCATCAAGAAGGTAGATATCACAGTCCTGATATACAGCTCTAGCAAGTTGAATACGCTGCTTCTGACCACCGCTGAGGTTGATTCCACGCTCTCCAATCTCTGTCTGGTCACCATGCTCCATAATTTCCATATCCTTTTCGAGGCAACAAACTCGTAAAACTTCCTTGTACCTTTCCTTGTTCATTGGTGAACCAAATAAGATGTTTTCCTCGATAGTTGCATTTTGTATCCACGATGTTTGCGCCACATAAGAAGTCATCCCGCAAACTTTTACCTTTAGGAGAAAAAGGAGATGTCAAACATGTTTATTGAATCAGCATTCAGCAACAAGAAGTATGAAAGAAAGTCTCTTTTTGCCAACCAAACCAAAAAAAAACCAACTTTAGATTAGTGCGCAAGACTAAATAAAAACACCATTCCAATTCACCAGCATGATACAACAGACTATCTCATACTATATGACAAAGTAATATGGGCAATCAACAAATTCTCCCTAGCATAGAGAGATATATAACACATACCATATTGTTAATAAAGTTGCAACAATTATTATTAAAAAAAAAAGGAAGTCCATACCTTCCCCGAGAGTTTGTTCATCTCACCAAGAATTGAAGCCAGTAACGAAGACTTGCCTGATCCAACAGTTCCGACAATTGCAGCAAGCTCCCCTTTCTTGATCTCAATATTCACATCTTTCAAATTCCCTTCACTGCCCTCATCATCCCATGAAAAGTTCCCACCTTTCACCTCCACTGCAGTCCTACCATCACAGCCTACATCTCTCTCCACCAACCCATTCTCCAGTTCCTTACTTGTCATGTACCCATCAATCCTCCTCAAGGAAATCATTGCCTGTGATATAGAGGTAAGAGCTTGTGGGAAGGTTCGGATAGGATCCTGTATAATTCTGAAGACTGTTGTCGACGTGAACACTATCCCCGCACTAAGACGGACTTTCAACAAAAGTGCAACTCCAAATGTAAGTATTGCCATGGCAATTGGGATATTCCAGAGAACAGACATGTTAGTAGAGAGCGCGTAATTGAACCTGCTGAGCCAGCCATACTCTATGTCACGAAAAGATTGAATTCTCTTGTTGAAGTGATCCTCCCAAGCTTGGAATTTGATCACACGCATATTACTCAGCATCTCATTTGTGGCCTTCATCCTCAAATCCCTGTTCATCATTAAATTGTACTGAAAACTGTTGTTCTTCCGCGTAATCCATAGAGTGAAGAACATTGCTGCAATGACTAAAGCCAATGATGCAAACATTGAAAGACCAATATAGTTATACAAAAGAGCCAAGGCAACTCCAATTTGTACAGGTGTCATCCATATTGGATGCAACTGCGGCGTCATGTCAGAGAGCTGTTGGGCATCAACAGCCATATAATTCACTATCTGTCCCACTCCATGAGCCTGCCGGGAGGAGCAAGATAATCTGAGGCCCTTCTTGTATAAAGAAGTAATGAGGGAAGACCTGATGAGCATCCCAAGCCTCATACATTGGAAGTTAAATTGATGTGAACTAAGAACTTCAACAATTTTTGCAACAAAGAGTATCAATACTAGATAATATCCTTCTATGAGGTTACTTCTTTCCCCAGCAGTGAAATCAACAAAACTTTGTATCAGCACAGGACCAACATACATAACAGCCAAACGCAGAAGGGAGAGGAAACCGGTGAAAGCAATGTCCTTCCAGAAGCACCGGATTAGAGTCTTCAGAACAGGGTTCTTCATATTTTCTCCGGCTTTTGACCAGTTCATTTCAAATAGCTCTGCCATTCTTTCAGCCCGATGATCCAGTGGGAGTGTAGGGACTTCATCCAGCTTTAGAGCAGATTTATACCCCTTACTTATCAATGGATTCATCCAATGCCAGGTTCCTCTAGACAACAAAGAAGCACTAGCATACCCACTCACATTTGAATTGGGTCCATTTAACTGTGTTCCTGAATTAGAGCCCATTTCAGCCCCATCAATCACACTAATCCCAGAGGATCCACGAATGGCAACAACAAATAGAAAAACAGATAGTGGAAGGCTAACCAAGAACAATATATCATCTATTCTGATATTCTGACCCAAATCTTCTCCTTTAGATACCAAACGGATAATAGCACAAACAGCAAATAAAGCTACAATAACAAAATTTGATATCCAATACAATCGAAGGGAAATTGGATGAACAACAGCTTTAAATTTCTTCTCATGTGCAACAAGAACTGTAATTGCAGCAAAAGTTAAAGCTTGAACTAACCGAAACAAACTCTCTATTAGCTCCCATGATGATTTGATGCCTTGAGTGAAGGCCAGGATGCATAGCACAGTGTAAGTTGTGGCTAAAAGAGAGATCACAGTTACAGTTAAGGTGAACCAAAGGGTGAACCTGAACTGGGATTTGCTGGTTTGGAGGAGGGGTCTATTGATTGAGGACCTGGATTTTTCTTTATAGATGAATCTTGAACATAGCTTTTGGGCTCCAAACACTAAGAGGGTGAATAGGAAAAGAAGATCAATGGATGAAAATAATATTCTTTGTGGACATGGAGAGAGAAAGATGAATCCCAGCCATTGGGTCACTGCTGAACTGCCTGAAGATTGAATACTGGATGCTGAACATTCAAGTGAAGTTAGCCATGGAGTTGAAGACATGGTTGCAGACCACTTCAGAATTCAAGATTTCTTCTCATACACTAGCTTCCCGAGAAATAAGATAAAGATACGCCTTAGAAACTGAAAACCAAAACTTCACAAATACATACATACATATATATACACACGTATATATAGGCACACACAGTCAAAATTCATACAAAGTATAAATGCTTCATATGAACTAGCAGAAATGAAATCCATTTATTTTCTTGAACAACCCACTAATTGAAAAGAAAAGAAAAAAAAAATACCCAGATGAATTTAGCGGAAGAAAAAAGGGAATGAGAACATAATTATGGGGTGGAGAAAATAAGTATTGCAATATCAGACTTTTCAGCTAGTGCCCAATTATTGGGTTTCTTTCATTTTACCTCTATGCGCATAAAGATCATTTCTTGTTTTAAAAGGAAGAAAAACCAATCCTTTTGGAGCCGTTTTTTATGTTCTTCTTGATGTACCAGTATTTGTGGACAGAAAGGCGTCCAGGGAATAGACTCGTGGATTGCGTGTTGAAATGCTGTATTGTTCAGAACGAAAAAGGAAAAAATCATGCAAATATGATTTTGGCCTTTCTGGGGAATCACATCAAAGTGGTGTGTGGTTAAAAAGCTTGGACTGCACTGGTTGCAGACTTGCAGACTTGAACTTGACAATTAAGGACTTGAACTTTGTCTACTTGAATAGTTAAGGACAACTGGAGGAGGCTGAATTGTTGTCATATTTATCCTGGGAATTGATATTTTTGGTATGACCCTCCCTCTCAAATAATGAGTGGAAACTCGTTTACTATTTTCACAAGATCCCTCTAGCATAGAGTAAATTTGAACGCCCGTGAATGCAAGATCCATTTATTATTTTTCCAAAAACTTCATTTTTAATATCTTTTGCCATTATATATATGGATATAGCAAAGATGCACAAATCGGCAGCTTGGACATAGTTTCTGCAGCTAGCAATAACCGAAAAGAGAATCTTTTGTAATTTCTTGTATGAGCTTCCACATAACTGATTGCAACAATTAATGCAATAGCATTAGAGTGAGCTAGTAAGGAAGCAGCATCTAGCTATATCACAATCAATCAATAACTGTGGGTATTCGGTGGGCAATGGTAATTAATAATTCTACTACTGTCTGAGAAATCCTCCAATTATTTTATTTTTTGAATGACAGCAAGCATATATCCGTTTAAGTAAGTTATTTGAGGGTCAATTAAAACGGAATTTACTAACAAGTAACGCACACTCCCTAAAAACTAAAGGCTTCTTGGGCAGTTGTTGTATTTTGTTTTAGGCCTTTTTCTCTTGTATCATGGGTTGTTGGGATGGGCCTAGGTTGCATTAAGTTTCTTCGTTGTGGCAAGGCTCTTTCTATATTCCATGTTGTAATTATTTTATTATTTTTTTAATTAACTTATACTATCAATAAAAAAGAGGATGTTTTTTGTGATATATATATATATATATATATATATATTTTTAATGTGACTCTTTTTTGTGCACTAATCTTCTTTAAAAAGAGTATTAATGAAGACCAATGTAATTATTTATAAATTATAAAAAAATTAATGTTAAGAATGTTGTTTAATATCCTTTACACAGCTATATCCACAAAATAGACCCCAAGCTTGGTGGGCCGTTAAGCTGGTCCTTTTTTTGTGGGTTACAAACATGTATACGTATTTCTGTTTATTGGATCCAATTTGGGCGCACTTTTCTGGAATCTTTGGCCCCCTTTATTCAACTATTGTTACCGTTATCTTAAAAAGTTCATCTTTCTCCGGCTCAATTATTTTATTCAAAATTCAAAAACTAGAAGGACCGTTGCGAAATTCACTCTCAGTAAACCCTAGCCCCTTCAAAGTTCAATTGTCGGATTGCAAATCATCTCTCATTTTTCTCTCTCTGGATTGAATCTCTCTCTTTATACTTCAAATAGAAGATTACAGTATTGAAAACTCCAATTAAGTGTAATAATGGCGCTACGACCTCTCGATAACGATCTACCAATAACACCAGAAAGGCCAAAAAAGCAAGCGAAAGTTTCAATTGCAAACAAAAAACAATCAAATTTTGGGGCTATAAATGACGAGAATATAGCCCCATTGCCTCCGCCTGCAACTACGGAAGCCATTGATTATATCTCTTCTGATGACCTCAAAGCCCATTCTGACCCTGATATCAAAATCCAAGTAATTGCCTCTCAAATGTTGTGATTGCCTTTTTAAATGAATATTTATGATTTTTGTGGTTTTAAATTGTTTTAGTGAGTACCCATTTGGTTGTCTTATTTTATATTTTTGTGCTTTTTCGGTAAAATGCAGAGCCTAATTGAAGGGTTAGAATCAAAGGATTGGCTGAAGGTGTGCGACTCACTGAATGATGCTAGGCGGTTTGCAATCTATCACTCCACTGTCTTGCTCCCCATCTTGTAAGATTTTCCATTTGTGTGTGTCCATTACTCCCTTAGTTCCAAAAAATAAAGATACATTTTTGGTCCATGTTTATACCTAATTTATTGAGTGTTTAATTTTATAGTGAAAGCATGATAATGGAGCTATTTTTTTTATAAAAAAAATTGAATTTTTTTTGGGTTGTAAATGGGCCTTTTTAAGTGTGAAATGGAGGGATAATAACTCAAGAAATGGGGTATGCTAAGATTTGATGACGACGCTTACAGGGAGAAAGTTATGTTGGTGCAAGTGAAGGCAATGAAGAACCCAAGAAGTGCCTTGTGTAAAACCTCTATATTGGCTGCATCTGATGTCTTTAAATCCTTTGGTGATAAGTTGCTGGATTCCACCACTTCCGATGCATTTGATCAAATGGTATTCACACCCATCTGTAATTCTATGAATTTAATTTAGTGATCTTGGTGATGACTTTCATTGATGTGATGATATTAGACTTCATCGTCCTACATGGACTCAACATTATATAGCTTTCTGTTTTTATTTTTATTTTTGGTGGGTCTGCAGCTCCTGCAGCTACTGCTAAAAGCTTCTCAAGATAAAAGGTTTGTGTGTGAAGAAGCAGAAAGAGCATTGAAGATAATGGTAGATTCCATGACTCCATTGCCTCTGCTTCATAAGCTCCGGTCATATGGTACCCATGTCAACCCAAGAGTCAGGGCCAAAGCTGCAGTTTCACTCTCTCAGTGCGTCTCAAACATGGTACTATTCTTTGAAGTTGCCCTTATCTAAATACATTAGCTCAACTCTAAAAATCTAATGGGTGATTTCATCTGTTTATTTTTTGAATTTTAGGAGCTAGAAGGAATGAAAGAATATGGATTGGTTTCATTGATCCAAATGTCTGCGGATTTGCTGAATGATAGGCTCCCCGAGGCTAGAGAAGCAGCTCGAAACATGGTGACATTGATGTACAAGTCATTTACAGAGGGTGCAGAGCAGAAAGAAGAGGCATGGCAAAACTTTTGCCAGTCTAGCTTGCCAGCTATGGATGCACAGGCCGTTGTTAAGATCACCCCTTCCTAGTAGATTTGATGAGAATAATTTGTATGGGGATAGTAGAACTAGTACTAGAATTGGGCAGCAACTGCAGCAGAAGGCCGACCTTTTAAGCTCTGCAATGGTGAAATAGATTTGGAAAACAGTTCATGTAAATGCCATTTCTTTACATGATGTATTTGAAGGATTTTATGCTATGAAAATGTTATATTTGCTCTACTCTTGCTTTCCCTTTGTTTTTCGTTTCTGCTCCTAAAGATGGGTAAGGGTAAATTTTGAAAAATCGAAGAACAAATGGCAGCCTCCAAATTATTAGTGAATTCGTAGAGAGCAAATAACCCTTACAAGCTTTGATAAAAAAATCCAAGTCTGCTGAATTGGTCTATGAGAAAGAAAAGATGTGAAAAAATTTTGGTTTATTTATTTAGAAAGTCCAGAATAAAAGAAAAGATGTGAAGAACATTATTGATTGATCTTATCTAAAATAAATATGTAGAGGAAGAAAGAGAGATTCAGGGGGGTTATGTTGGGTACAAATATGATTTCACTAAAGTATTATTCTCTTATCTCTGTTTCTTGCCAATCTAATAGAAAGAAAATATAAAAAGTTTCCTTCTTTCCTTTTAAATTTTTTTAATCTAACTTTTTCTGTAAAAAACAAAAAATCTCTCTATTAAAAGTCACACGAGCAAGTAAAATGAAAAAAAAGGGGCACTAATTTTTCATTATTCTTCTTCTTTTAAACTTCCAAAACATAGTATAAGTTGTTCATGTCTGTAGTGTTTGTGATGAACTTTATATTTTATTAGGTACATAAAAACAACACCACATAAGGAGAAACTAAATTTATACCATTAGTGTGGGGATGGCTTTCCGACAATCAAGTTGTTCCTTAGATAGTTCAGTTTTAGTTTGGTTGTTCACATTACGTACTTTCTCTGTTCTTGATTTCACACATCAATAGAGAGAAATAACTTAGTCTCATGAAGTCAAATTACAATATCATTTTTGGGTCTCTTTATATATCTTGAAAGTTGAATCTCAAGTTCCTCAAACACTGATCTCAAGTTTAAACACTGCAAGTCTCCCCCAAGACATAATCCATGATATACTTCTCCATCTGCCTGTTAAATCTCTTGCTCAATGCAAATGCATATCAAAGCCATGGCGCAATCTAATCTCCGATCCGTATTTCATCAAAACATACCTCAAACATGAAAGTTAACAAAAAAATGGAACAGAACGGATTGACACAGACACCCATAACCACAAACTTATTCTCATCTCTCCACCCAACTTTCTTTACTCCATAGATTTATGCAAAAACCCACCACATAATATTGAAAATGAGGTAGCAATAAAGCTCAAATTTGAGCACCCTAATCTGTGGCTCCATGTTTTGGGTTCTTGCAATGGCTTGCTATTAGTTGTCTATGAAGGAAACACGATATTCTTGCTTAACCCAACAACCTTAGAATTCAAGAAACTGCCAGACTTTCGCTTTTCTGATGTTATCCCTCATCGCACCGTTCATGGAATTGGTTTTGATTCATCCACTGATGATTACAAGATTGTTACCATCACTTTTCATGACGAAGAGGGTGAGCTATTAAATGAACCAGAATCGTACCCAGTGCACCAGGGTCCAACAAATAGCAATGTCTGGAGAGGGTCAGATGAGCCTGAAATGCTTGTTCATGTGTATACAACCAAAGTAATTATTGGAAGCGGATTAAAAATTCCCCCTTTAACCATTCTGATTCTTGGCCTTGTTCCGGTGCTTTCTTGAATGGTTCTGTTCATTGGCTAGCCACAATTGCCTGCAGTTACAAATGGGTCATTGCTGCCTTTGATATAGCCAAAGAAATATTTTGGGAAGTGCCAGTTCCAAATATTTATACAGATGATCAGCAAGGTCAAATAGACACGGCTCGTCTCTCAGTTCTTGGAGGGTGCCTCTCTTTGTGCTTGTACACATTATGCTGCTGCTGATGGTAAGCAAGCTTATGTTTGGGACCTTTGGGTGATGAAAAATCACGGCGTGACGGAAATTTGGACCAAATTTTCCATTAAAGAACCTGATTACATGTTTTATACACTTAGACCTATATGTTTATTGAGCAATGAGGAAATTCTGATGGAAAGTGATGGGAAAAAACTGGTTGTATACGATCTAAAAGATTGTAGTTTTAGAGACATTGTGGTGTGTGGACTTCCGGACATATTTAGAGACCATGTAGTATGTTTGGAAAGCCTTGTTTCACCTAATTGCAACAGTGGAATTGAGCTAACAACAAGAAAGTAATGTGCTTGTAATTTGAAGAGATGATTAGTTTTTAGGTAATGATCGGGTATAATCCACCGACCCCTACATGTACAGAAGGCTTGGGCCGAGGGGAGCTTACCGGGCCCAATGAGACGAAGCCCAGATTGGGATAGCAGGGTTCGGGATCAGGTATCTGAGCTATTTGGGCCAGAACCCACTAGCTGGTATCATCAGGATCGGGCATCTTAGTCCACGAGACCGGGGCCCAGACCAACATAATGATGAACGGGATCGGATTACCGAGTCCTTCGGGCCGGAGTCTAGACCGAATAAGCAATGATCGGGATCGGACTACCAAGCCCTTCGGGATGGGGTTCAGACCACTTTGTAAGGTCCATACCGAAGGATATTTCTCGGTTGGAGCCCGGAGCAATAAGGAGTCTAAAGGATTAAGGGTCTTAACCCTAATCCTATCTCCATACTAATTCTCATAAGGCAAATGGTTGGATGACCACCAACTTGTACTTTCAAGAGAGATTGAGTTGGACCCAAACAATGGTAACTGTCATGTTTAGGAGTCCTAACTTGACTGGGACATGGGCTCTAGAGGTGGTGAGAATGACTATAAATACAAGGCTTAACCTAATGGTAACAGGTAATCATTATTATTATTCACTTGAGCACTATACATTGCGGCCTCCATTGTTAACCTTGTGACCAGCCTGTACTTATTCTCACACCGGAGCTATCACCCGGCGGCCCCAGCCGTCAAGCTTCGTTGGTGACGTGTTATTGTGCAGGTTTGAGCGCGCGGATTTGGTGATTGGACGCGCCGACAAAACTTGGCGTTAACATTGGCGCTAGAAGGAGGGCTTTAGTGCTCTAGTCAATCACGTTTGTACTTTTCCGGTAGAAAGGACATGGCCAGTAAGGACGGTGGAGCCTCAAACCAGGAAAAGGCCAAAACCCACCCGACGACCCTAGTTAGGGCATCGGTCAAAGATAGATTGGGACCCAGCAACCAAGAAGGCAATTCGGTGCAGGTCCAGTCGGCACGAAGACAGCTGTTCGTCCCCAGTCAACGTACTCCAATCCCTCAGCACACCCGCGTGGGAGACAACCAGTCTCAGGCCTATGAACGACGGGAGGAGGATCGGGTGGAGAACAACAAGGACCAGCGTCAGTTTATTCTGTTGACCAGAATACAACAGAACAAAGACGTCATGCTGGCCTTGCGTCTCCAGCAAGAAGAATTGGAGTTGCAGATGGCTAAGGTGGCTGGAGAACAGGAGGCTTCTTCGAAGAAGCACAGACATCGAAGCCGATCTAGATCTCCACGACAATGTGAGACGGGAAGGAACAGAAGCCGATACAGAAGCCATTCTCGGGAAAGGAGGAGCCAAAGAAGGAGTCGTTCCCCCGAAAGAAGATCTGAACGCCTGGGCCGATCGGGACAGAGGGCGAAAATCGGATCTCCCGAATATGAAGAGGACAGGCGCAGACCTTCTTCCCGTAAGGAAGATACCGACCACCTTGCTCGAAGAGTCGCGGAGTTGGAGAAGCTTCTGACCGTGAAAAATCTAAGTGGGAACACCCTCGAGCTGCCACAGTTCGCCCTTCTCGCCCGAGATTAATCAAGTCACTGCTGACCCAAAGAAGAAAATGCCCCCGATGGAGACATACGACGGAATGGGAGATCCGTATGACCATTCGGATGGATATGATAGGTTGATGACATATTACGGGCATTCGGACGCAGCAAAGTGTCATATGTTTGCAACCACCTTAAAGAAGAGTGCCAGAGAGTGGATGGGAACTTTGGCACCGAGAACGGTTAGTTCTTGGAACGACCTTCGGGAAAAATTCCACGCTAGGTTCGGAAGCAACAGGAGAAGGGGAAAGATCACAGCTTCCCTCATGCAAGTGAAACAACGTTCGGACGAGACTCTTGGCACCTACGTCAAAAGGTTTCGGGAGGCTGTGGGATCGGTGGCAGAATTGAATTCACCACAGGCTTTGGGATTCTTCACAACGGGTTTGGATATGGGGAGGTCAAAGAAGTTGATGAAAGACCTGGTGATCAACCCACCCTCGGACTTGACTGAAGCCTTTCATCGGGCCGAAGGGTTCATTGCCATTGAAGAGGCAATGGGAAATTTCAAGCCACCTTCACACGACAAGTCTAGGGACAGAGACAAGCCGAACAACCAGCGATCGGACAACAGTCAGGGGAGATCAGATAATCAAGGGAAAAGAAACTATAACAGTGGGGGATCGGGCAATGGCCGTCCACCCTTCCCGGGCAGAAGCATCAACAGGGTATTCACTCCCCTCAACACCGACCGTGCAAGAATATTAGAAGATATCAAGGACAAACCCTTCTATGAGCCCTGCAGGACGAGGCCGAAATCGGGGAAGCGCAGCAAAAATAGGTACTGCAATTACCATCAGAACGTGGGCCATACGACAGAGGAATGCCTTGATCTGGGGGATCTCATCGAGAAAAACATTCAGAATGGGACGTTGGTTCAGTATGTGGCCGGCCGGGAAAATGCCAGGACTCAACCAATAGAAGAAGACAGGACTCAGGCCCGAGAAACCCAGCCAAATCAGAACCAGCCCGCTCGGGGGGTGATTGATGTTATATCCGGGGGTTCCGTAGGGCGCGTGACAGGACGAAAAAAAAGTGAACATCTAGACGCTGTCTTATCGGTTGCAGGATCCTCAGTAAAAAAGGAAAGGGTTTTCCCGGGGACAGTTATTTCCTTCTCAGATGAAGACTACCTTTCGAATACCATAGAGTCGCATGATGGGGCATTGGTGATAACGGCTCAGGTCGGACCAGTGGACATGAGAAGGATGATGGTGGACAACGGATCATCGGTCGATATACTGTATACACATGCTTATCAGAGGATGGACCTAGACGGAAAGAAGATGGAACTGGGAGGGGAAGGGCCATTGTACGGATTTAGTGGCGACCCGGTGCATGTGTCGGGCACCATCGAATTGCCGGTTAAGTTTGGCACAGCTCCCCAACAACTGGAGATTATGGTCAGATTCTTCGTTGTTCAGGTAGATTCGGCTTACAACGCCATATTGGGAAGACCGACCCTGGCAGCCTTACATGCGGTCACCTCCATACCTCATTTCAAGATCAAGTTCCCCACACCGAACGGAATCGGAGAGGTAAAAGGCGACCTAGATATCGCTCGTAGGTGTTATCGGAATACTTTGATCTCTTCAGGAACCGGGATAAGCAAGCAGAAGCAGGCGATGGCTATTGAGATAGAACCCTTTACAGAAGGTAGTGCAGAGCCATTTGCATTACCAGCCGAAGAAACAGAGGATATACAACTGATCTTGGGGAACGAGCAAAAGATGATAAAGATTGGTTCAGGTTTGACTGAACCCTTTCGGACCGGGTTGATTGATCTGCTTCGGGCGTACGCAGATATCTTTGCATGGGTACCCAGCGATATGCCCGGGGTGGACAAATCAGTAGCACTACACCGACTGGAAGTGGATCCTAATAAGAGGCCGGTCATACAGAAGAGAAGAATCTTCGCCCCGGAGAGGCAGAAAATTATCGACGAAGAGATCGCTAAATTACTGGAGGCAGGGTTTATCTTCGAAATTGATTATCCGGAGTGGCTGGCAAACGTGGTGCTGGTTCAGAAACAGAATGGGAAATGGAGAATCTGTATTGATTGCACAGACCTGAACAAGGCGTGCCCGAAAGATTTCTACCCTTTGCCCAACATTGATCAATTGATTGATGCCACTTCAGGGTACGGCATGCTGAGCTTCATGGATGCTTTTTCAGGATATCATCAAATCTCAATGGCTAAGGAAGACATCCCGAAGACAAGCTTCATCACGCATCGGGCCATTTATGCATATCGAAAGATGACTTTTGGACTGCTGAACGCAGGGGCCACTTATCAGCGAATGATGAACTATGTGTTTACAAAGCAGCTAGGCCGAAGCATGGAGGTCTACGTAGACGATATGATTGTAAAAAGCGTGTCCGTTCGGGATCATCTGGTGGACCTGGAAAACTGCTTTGAAACGGTTCGGAAATACAAGCTTCGCCTGAACCCAACAAAGTGTACCTTCGGATTAGGGTCAGGGAAGTTCTTGGGTTATCTAGTTAGCAAGAGGGGTATCGAGGCAAACCCGGAGAACATCCAAGCGGTACTAGATATGAAATCCCCGAAGTCTTACAAAGATGTGCAGAGGCTGACAGGCCGGATCGCGGCTCTTAGAAGGTTCGTATCAAAATCAGCCGAAAGGTGTTTGCCGTTCTTCGACACACTAAAGGGGCCAAAAAATGAGAAGAGTTTCCAGTGGACCTCCGAGTGCGAAGACGCCTTCCAGGAGATCAAGCAATACTTGTCCTCGGCACCTTTGCTGATAAAACCGATCCCCTCGGAGCCACTATATCTATACCTAGCTGCCAGCTCGATGGCTGTGGGGGCAGCACTGGTGCGGGAAAGAACGGGAAAGCAGTTCCCGGTCTACTATGTCAGCCACGTCCTTCGAGATGCAGAAATCAGATACCCTAACCTGGAGAAGTTCGCCTACACTCTGATCATCGCAAGCCGGAAGCTTCGGCACTATTTCCAGGGTCGGCTAATAATAGTCTACACTGATCAACCTTTGAAAAAAGTACTGCACAGGCCCGAAGTCTCGGGAAGGCTAGCTGCATGGGCAATGGAACTAACTCAATTCGCCTTAGAATACCATCCCCGGACGGCCATTAAGGGACAGGCCTTAGCGGATTTTGTTGTGGAGTGTTCTTTCAGCGAACCAGATGTAACTTCGGTCATCAAAGCTCGATCACTACAAACTGCCTGGACCCTCTACGTGGACGGGTCATCTACCTCGGACGTCAGCGGAGCGGGGGTCATTCTGACTAGTCCCGAAGGGTTCCGAGTCCAACAGGCCATTAGGTTTCGATTCAAGGCTACCAACAACGAGGCCGAGTACGAAGCCATTTTGGCCGGACTTAGACTAGCCCAATGCCTGGAGGTGAAAAGGATAATGGTGTACAGTGATTCCCAGCTGGTGGTTAAGCAGATATCGGGAGAGTATGAGACCCGAGGGGCCCGAATGGCAAAATACCTGGCGGAGGTAAAGGACGAACTCTCATACTTCGAGTCGTACAGCTGTCTGGGGATCGATCGGACAGCCAATACAGTAGCAGATTCCCTAGCCAAACTAGCCACAACCGAAGCAAGTTCTTTCACCGGATCAGTATACTTAGAAGTATTAGACAAACCTAGTATTCAAAGGACAGACGTACTGACCCTGGATCGGCTCGACTGTTGGCTTACGCCTTACATTACTTACCTGACCGATGGGATTCTGCCTTCGGATCGTTTGTACGCTAGAAAAATCAAACACAGGAGTTCTAACTTCGTTCTTATCGATGGGGATCTGTACCGTAGGGCATTCACCTCTCCTTTACTGAAGTGTCTGACACCTTCGGAAGCTGAGTATACACTGAGGGAAGTGCATGAAGGAATCTGTGGGGATCACATGGGGGCCAAGTCATTGGCTTACAAAATCATGAGGCAGGGATACTATTGGCCGACCGTCTTCCAAGACGCAAAGGACTACGTCAGAAAATGTCCAAAGTGTCAGTTACATAGTTCTATCCCACATAGACCTCCCAAAGAGTTGTGTTCAGTTTTATCCCCTATTCCATTTGCTATGTGGGGGATTGATATCTTGGGACCATTACCGAAGGCAAAGGGGCAGGTCACTTTCGTAATCGTCGCAATCGACTACATGACAAAGTGGGTGGAAGCCAAACCATTACATAAGATTACTGAACAAGAGTGCCTCAAGTTCTTTAAGGAGTATGTTGTTTACCGGTTCGGCATTCCGATGGTCTTGGTCTCGGATAATGGCAGACAATTTGTGGGGTCTAAATTCGAAATTTTCCTAAAGGAGTTAGGTATCCAACACAGAAAGACTTCTGTGGCCCACCCCCAATCCAATGGACAGGTAGAAGTCACCAACAGGATCCTGCTCACAGGAATCAAAAGAAGGTTGGATGAACTAAAGGGAAGATGGCCCGAAGAGTTGCTCAGTGTCCTTTGGGCGTATCGGACTAACCCGAGGACCACAACAGGTGACTCACCGTTCAGACTAGCCTACGGAACCGATGCACTGATACCCGTTGAGATCGGATCACCGACACTTCGAATCAGTCAGTACCAAGAATTATACAATGCTGATGGTTTACGATTGAATTTGGATCTGTTGGATGAGGTTCGGGATTCAGCATCGATAAGGCTAGCTATATACCAGAAGAGAACGGCCCGACATTACAATCAGAATGTGAAGCAAAGGAGGTTTGAGGTCGGGGACCTGGTTCTTCGGGAAGCAGAGGCATCAACCCCCCAGAGCACGGGCAAGTTAATGCCGCACTGGGAGGGACCTTATGAAGTAACTGAAGTGCCGAAGCCTGGAACTTATCGGCTTCGGGCGTTAGACGGTACAGAGGTAAAAAATACATGGCATGCTGGAAGACTTAGAAAATATTATCAGTAAAAGTCATGTAATTTACTTTCGCTTATGTAAGCTGCTTTATATATTAATAAAATAAAGTAGATTTCTCTTCGCAAAATTTTTCTGATCTTCATTCAAATTCTACAAGTTTACAAAACCCCTCGGACTAGCGATAAACAAATCCGATCAGAACAGTTACAAAACAACTTGAACTGATCGGAAAAAGTTACACGCAGAACCGATCGGGCAAAGTTACAAAAGAAATAAAGACAAAAATTACATGTGAAATCCTAAACTATGGATCCGGAGCCTCGCCATCAGCATCCTCTCCGGAATCAAACTCTCCTTCGGAAGAATCGAGGACAGCAGCATCCAAATCAGCGGTATCCATCTTATCCCGAGCACTCTTCCGATGAGCGTCATAGCCTTCAGCAAACTGGGCCATGACCATTTCACGGAGTTCAGGAGACTCTCGGTATTGTTGAACAGCTCGCTGTATGGCTTCGGCACGATCTGACTTCAGAGACGAATTCTCCCTCATCAACACTATTTGTTGGGCGTGCATCTCGGAAATTTGACTCTGGAGGATCAGAAGGGCGTTCTGCTGATCCAGGTCCTTCTCTTTCAGAAGGGTCCTCTCCTAGAGGAGCTGTTTATTATAGCCGTCAAGCGCCACAAACTCCTTCTGCAGATTCAGATGGAGCCTCTGGTGTTCAGTGGCTTGACGTTCGGCGAATGTCACTTTATTTCGAGTATCGGCATGACTCTTATTCTCCTTAGCCAAATCAGCCGATAAACCTCGAACATCCGCCTCGAGTAGCTCCACATTGGCCCGAAGCTGAATCTCCTTCCTAGTAGCCTTAACAACCGGGGGGATAGCTTGGGCCAGAATAGCGTTAGCCTACATCGGAAAAAAAAGAAATAGGTCAATAATGGATAGGCAGAAATTCAGAGGATACAAATTCTAAATACTTCGGAATTACCTGACACTGGGCCTTAATGTAAGAGACCAAGAGCCCCTCGGTAGAATGCCCCTTGAACCGAGCATCATCACCGGGAAGTTTGAAATGATCCAGGGCATCAAAGGGGAATACTTCCGAGGGGCTCTTTGGCCAAAAACTTGCTGGAGGCGAACCCCTGGATGAATCGGACGTCGAGGATGGACCAGCCTTGGGAGACGGATCTACCTCAACAGCAGGCGTAGGAATCGGGATGACCTGGAGATCAGCCTCATCCACCAGCTTCGGTTTCAATCGCTTGGGGCGAGGTTCGACAACTTCATTTTCGGTCTCCTCGGGATCCTCAACGACTTTCACTTCAGAAGGTGGTGGAAGAGCTGACTTCAACACCTTCGGCTTCTGAGAAGATGGCTTGGGGGGGGGCCTTCGTCAGAACCCTCTTCTTTCCCTTTTTCAGCAAAGCCACCTTCTCAGCCTGAGACATCCGCGTGACATCCTTCGGGGGAGCAGGAGAGGAATCCACGGAGAGCTCAGAGATGGGCATTGACTCCCCTTCGGTGACACCATCCCCAAGCAGTAGGTGGGTCGGGCCAGACCGAACGGGGAGAGGAGAGATAGACTCAACGAGGCCCTTCGGCTTGAAGATGGCCACTACAGAAGGAAATAACACGTCAGAAATTAGGACAAAACAAAACAAAAGGAAAGGGAAGGACAAGCGAGATCGTGGGGAAAACTTACATCCATGTTTGTACAGCCAGACCTCATCGGCCAGAGTGTCCAGGCTCCACATAGTCTTTTTCACATTCTGGTAGAAGGTTCAAAATTCATCTCTTCGGGCAGTGGGGAAGGTCGTTACTTTCACAATGGTGTCATCGGGAGACGACCAGTTCGGAAGTAACTGAAGATCGGTCCCCTTGATGAACATCCACTGGTTGTGCCACCCCTTGTTGCTGGAAGGGGTTCTTACGAACGTAGCACGGCTGGAAATCCGGTTCAACTGACGAAAGCCAGGCTCCTTCGACTTGCCGACCGTGAATAGTACGAAGAAAAAATCAAGACTGGGGGGAACCCCTAGCTCTTGACAGATGGCGATGAAGCTTATTAAGTGGATATACGAGTTCAGCACAAGTTGTGCGAACCCGATCCCCACAAAGCAGAGAAACGACACAATAAACTCATGAAGCGGGAAGCGGACCCCATACCTCAGAGCGTACGTCGGGACGGCTACCCACTTGCCTTCGGGGCGCCAGAACATCCTCTCGTCGGGTTTTGGCACCCGAAGCTTGTATTCTTGGGGAACATTGAAAAGTTCCCGGGCGTCTGAAAGTTGGGTGGGGGTGATGGTGGATTTGGTGTTGATATGGGAGAAGTCCGTCTCAGAGAGGTAGACAGACCGGATCCGCGCCTCGGTTCCATAAGTAGAGTCCCCGGTGGGAGCTTCCGGTAGGTCAATCGGCACCAAATTGGTGCTGGCAATGGTGACAATGGCGGCCATTTCGGCGGAATCAGGAGTGACCTCAATGGTAGGGGTCAAGTCGGAGGTGGAAGCAGTTGGGAGAATGCCGGAATCAGCTATTAGAACAAAAAATCGGTGAAAGTGAGGTGATTTGGGTGGTAAAAGGACTGGTCGGAGAACAAGAAACCTCTCGACGGAAATCGTACTCGCCGGAATTTTTTTTGAAATGAGCTTAGACAAAGAGAGTTCGTAAAAAATGGGTGTCGTAGGGTGGGAAGGTATTTATACTGATGCTGCACGAATCTCAACAGGCGGCTAATAATGACGTTGGGCCGTTCATTTCTTGTGTATCGTGTACCGCATTAATTAGGTCGGTTGGATTACCTAGGCATCTCATTAAATATCCCATTAAAGGCTTGTTATAATGAGAGATTGGGGGGCAATGATCGGGTATAATCCACCGACCCCTACATGTACAGAAGGCTTGGGCCGAGGGGAGCTTACCGGGCCCAATGGGACGAAGCCCATATTGGGATAGCAGGGTTCGGGATCGGGTATCTGAGCTATTTGGGCCAGAACCCAGACCTAGCTGGTATCATCAGGATCGGGCATCTTAGTCCACGAGACCGGGGCCCAGACCAACATAATGATGAACGGGATCGGATTACCGAGTCCTTCGGGCCGGAGTCTAGACCGAATAAGCAATGATCGGGATCGGACTACCAAGCCCTTCGGGATGGAGTTCAGACCACTTTGTAAGGTCCATACCGAAGGATATTTCTCGGTTGGAGCCCGGAGCAATAAGGAGTCTAAAGGATTAAGGGTCTTAACCCTAATCCTATCTCCATACTAATTCTCATAAGGCAAATGGTTGGATGACCACCAACTTGTACTTTCAAGAGAGATTGAGTTGGACCCAAACAATGGTAACTGTCATGTTTAGGAGTCCTAACTTGACTGGGACATGGGCTCTAGAGGTGGTGAGAATGACTATAAATACAAGGCTTAACCTAATGGTAACAGGTAATCATTATTATTATTCACTTGAGCACTATACATTGCGGCCTCCATTGTTAACCTTGTGACCAGCCTGTACTTATTCTCACACCGGAGCTATCATCCGGCGGCCCCAGCCGTCAAGCTTCGTTGGTGACGTGTTATTGTGCAGGTTTGAGCGCGCGAATTTGGTGATTGAACGCGCCGGCAAAACTTGGCGTTAACAGGTAACATGTTATCCTTTTTGTTACTAAAATTAGTACTCTGTCTGTCTGTTTAGTGGTAACATATCCATTTTATGTACATTATCTGGTAGCACAACAGAGGACACTAGTTTCACCCGTCCTTCATTATGGCTCGTGAGCTGTGTAGCTTATTATGCATGGAAATGTGACTTTTGATGGGTGCGATTTTTATTTTATTTTATTTTTTGGTACTTTTAAATCCTTGTTATTACAAAGTGATACAACTAGGGAGACGGAGTGGGAGGGATTTGATCCCCATACCTTTGTTATGCAGAGTCTCGGACATAACTAACTTTTATGATACTTTCCTTCTACGGACCGGATCCTATCGACCGGTCCCAATTTTTTTTATTAATTTAAATGTCATTTGGATACATTATAAAAATAAAATTTTATAAATTGTATAATTCTATTTTTTACATGTATTCAAATAACATTTAAATTACGAGATTCTGTAAAAAATTCTAATTCCAATAAATATTATAAATTATTTGAAAATCATAAAAAAATAAAATAAAAATGGGATCGGTCGCTAGCGCGGTTGGCAGGATCGGTTCCCCCAAGATTTATTGTTTATGATAAATTACTCAACCCTATATCTATAATATAAATTATAAATTCTTCATGGAGACCAACCTCCACGAATTTAGTGTAATTGGATAATTTTTTTTATAAACTTTTTTACCCTTAAAATTTTAAATATATTATTATTTGTCCTTTTTAATATTATTTTTTTATTTAATCTTTTAAATTTTATAAAAAATTTATTTTCTCCCACGCAATTTTCTTTTTAACGCTTCACTCAAATACGGGAGCACATGTCAAACCACAAATAGACGGAGGAGGGCATTGGCGCATTTATCCACAAAGTTTTTCTCCCCCTTTCTCTAAATCTTGTCCTCGCCTAAAACCCGTTATAGTTCAGCACCAGAGAATCTAAAATGGCTATGCAAACGTCTTCTTATAGGGTACGTTGCATATACACTGGGCATTTCTCTACACTTAATACTTTTCATAAGTTCATGGTTCACCCGAGTGTCAATTTACTGTGTTGTGGAGTCTGATTGATGTAATTGTTATTTTTATTTCAAAGAGTTCGCATGGAATATCGGTTCTTGTTAGGAGGTTACCAGAATTAATGGCATGCCTAGTGTTCGATGGATGGTCGCACAGAGTTGTACTAGTGCTGCAATTGTCAATATTATCTGAATAATTTGTTGAATTTGGAATACTGTATTTGTTCTAACAGTAAAACCGAACATGTGGAGTATGAACATAATGGGATGAGTAAGGGGAGTTAAAATGCAATCCAATTTTAGAGGAAGGATTAAGTAGGATGATCATCTATGCTGCGAAGTCTGGAATGGTAAATGAAAGTTTTAATCTTTGCAGTTAAAACTTTATGGTAAGTTGTGGATACGCAGTTTCCTGCTATTGTTTTCCTGCAGAGCATGAACAGTTTAGCATGTTGAGTGATTTCCTTCAGTCTCCTAATCATTATTGGGAAGTGAATGAAGGGTGTATGTTTTAAGTGGTAGAAAGTGATTCCAAGGGTCCTTTCTTAGAGAGTCCAGAAAGAAATATTAATGTGGTCTAGACTGTCTAGTTTATTGTAGCTTATTTGCACCAGCAAATAGTATTTCAAGTTGGCAACATTAGAGATACCCTCATACCACCTAATAGTTTCCAAAAGGTCAAGTCCGAAAGGAAAATGACACGTTTTATAGTGGAATCTGCCAATCTGGTGATCTGGTAGATAACTGCAAACGATTGTAAAAATTGCACATAGAATGTTCATTCCTATGTTTTTGATGAAAAATGCACATCATTGAAGGGAGAAATCTGAAATAACTGCTCAAAAATGAATACGAGGAAGTGTAGTGAACATGACCAAGAAGTTACCAAGTTTGCTTGTAATTGCCTTTATCCAATTTCCAAATATAAGAGAACACTTTCTGCATCAGAAGGAAGAAGACACCAGCTCCATATGCTGAAACTCTACATATTTCATATCCTATTCTTAAAATTAGTCCAGATTAACTTAGATTAGTATTTCTACAATCCTTGTTTGAATAATATTTTCATTTCACGGAAAGATGTAGTGTAATTTAATTTTCAGTAGCAGTAGCAGTAGTTCAAGTAGATCTTAATCTTTTAGGGTAGATTAACTTGTTGTTTACTTGTGTTCATCAATTTAGGTCTATGGTAGTTTGAGTGTACTCTTGGTCTTTCATTAGTTTTTAATATTTAATACTGTTCTTTACATTGTGTTGTGCCTATAGTTTTAGCTCATTTAAATTCTCTCAACCACATCAGTACATCTCTTGTGTCGCCACTTTGATTACGCAGGCAAGTCTTCGAGCTGGAGGCAAAAGTGTGAAGAGAAGACAGTGTTTCCCTTCTCTCACTCATCACCTAAGCCATCTTGATTCTTGAATGAACTTGGCCAATTTAAGAGATAGAGATATTGTGTTTCTGTTTTGGTTCATTTGGGTCTATGTAGACTCTGGCATACCCACTCTTCAAAACATAATCAAACACAATAGCAAACTAGTCAAGTAAAATATAAATTTGCTGGTGTTGTCAGACAAAGTAGATTTATTTGTAGAAGTTGGGTGCAGGGTTATAAAGTAATTCCTGGCGAACTGCTAAAGTTGAGGGAAAATGGTATCTATGTTCCTGATGTACACACGGGCAGTTGTTATGTATTGAGTTTTCAACCAGAAGATGAATATAACATACATTCTAATTAATACTATTAAGATATATCATGACTGCCATTATCATTGTGCTCTTGATCTGATAAAAGTTAGTCAACAGAATGAAGCTTTAAATTTCCGTGTCAAAAGCAGGGTTAGTTTACTGTTGAATTTGGAGTGGGAACAAGATCGTTAGGCTATGATATTTTCAAACATGCATGTTTCATTATTGGTTGCTCTGCACATTCTAAACACTTTCATCAGTTGCATGCCTCTTTGTTGTGCATTATCTGCAATTTTTCTAACATATAATGAAAATATGTGGGACAAATTCAGCTATTGGTTAACATGTGCCTTTTTCTGTTTAGCATTCCGCTTGAATCTCATTCTTGACCCATCTGATTTGCTGATAGCTAATTTCACGCGTTTATTATGTTCCAGGTTATGTCGCTGAGAAGTTTCTCATCTCTTAGGAAACCACCTCTGAGTAGCATATATAATACTAGAAGAAGCTCTTCCACCAAATTCTTGTCTCTCTTACGCATGACATATTATTCTACTCTTTCCGGTAGTGAGTTTTGTCCTTCATCAAAGCGAAGATCTCGTGGCCCTGTAATGGCGGCCAAAAAAGCATCCAAAGGTATTTACTTAATTATACTCAGCAGCAATATGAAAAACTCCAGTCAGCGTACAACTGTATTCAGCCTCTCAATTTTCTGAAAGAATTTCCATGTCACTGCTAGTCTACTACCTAACCTTTTTATGAAGCAGCACCTCCTTTAACATGTGCCTGCTCTCGTTCAGGGGAAAAACAGGAAGATGGAAAGTACAAGCACACTGTTGATCTGCCTAAGACGACATTTGGCATGAGGGCAAACTCTGCAATAAGGGAGCCTGAAATTCAGAAATTATGGGAAGAAAATCATGTCTTTAAGAGACTCTCTGACAGCAATACTGGGGTGAGTTTATTTTTTTCGAAAGGGGTGGTGGGTGGTGGTGGTTCAATTTATTGATTGACATAAACTCCTTTTGTACTGTAGTTTTATCTAGAGTTAGCTAAGCTTGATTCTTGATAGGGAAATTTCGTACTTCACGATGGCCCTCCTTATGCCAATGGTGATTTACACATGGGACATGCTTTGAATAAGATTTTGAAGGATATTATTAATCGTTATAAGGTATGACGTTTGTCCTCTCCACTTTGATTTGCTACCTTTGCTTTGAATAAGATTTTGAAGTATATGTATTGTTTCACCAAATGGAGTGGCCACAGAAAAAAGAAAAAAAGAGAGAAAAAGAAGAGAAATTGAAACTCAATACCACCATATGTTGACATGTTTGTGCAGATAGCATCCCCATCTTTGAAAGTGATGCATTTCCTGCTGTTTTTGTTTTATTTAAAAGTTGAAAGAAAAAATGATATAATGCATAGTTGTCTAATTTTAGTACAAGTTACTCTTGATAAGTTAGGCACACCCATGTTCATACAACTTCATTCTTTCATCCTCTTGTTTCTGTTGCAGCTTCTTCAGAACCGTAAGGTCCATTATGTGCCTGGGTGGGATTGCCATGGACTACCAATTGAGTTAAAAGGTAACTGTTTGTTCTCCTACTGGTTTGTTCGTGTTGGTTTCTATCCTAAATTTCGCTGCTGCTGCTTACATTAAGTGTAGACAGTGAAATGCATATCTATCTTGATATTGACTACAACTTAAAATTAGAGAAAATCTGTTTGTCTTATGTTCATGACGTACTAATTTGAGGCTGTAATAACTATACAATAACAATACCTTCTTTCATGAAATATATAAACAATACTCGAACTTAATTATTCACTTTAAAATTTATTTATTATTATAGTATAGCTTTCTTACATAGTTACAATCTTGCCTATTTCTGAGAGCACATTCATTAAAAGAACACCCCTCTAAAATCCCAGCAAATTAGAGTGGTAAAGAAAATGAACGTTCAGAAAAAGTTGATATATGTAGATAGGTTGAAGAGGCTGTATTATGTGACTAGAAAGTTGAGCAAGTGCAAGGCTCGTGCTGCTTCATTTATTGGATCAAGTATAACCAAAAAGATTACTCATCCTAAAGTTACACTTCTTTTCTTTTAATAAAAAATTCAATTTTTCGAAGTTGCCATATTTTTCATGTGTTTGGAATTACAAATCAATCCTTCCTGGACAGTATTGAACTTTCTTATTGGCATTAGTTTTCCTCGCCATGACTTTATGCGAAAAAAAATAAAACCACCTACTGAATCATTTAGGCAATTTGACTCATGTCTTTAATTATTTTAGTGTTGCAGTCATTGGATCAAGAAGCTAGAAAGGCGCTGACACCTTTAAAATTGAGAGCGAAGGCAGCAAAATTTGCCAAAACAACTGTGAAGACACAGATGGCATCATTTAAGGTTTTTCCAAAAATTCCAATCTTACTTGCTCAACTTTTTATATCAATATCAAAATCTTAATGTAACTTTTTACCATTAATCACCTGTAGTCTCTGTGATGTCCTTGTATCACTAATCAGCGAGTAAACTGTATAAACAGTCATTTTGTTTCTACAAGCACAACTCAGTGCTAACATCTCTTAAGAAATTCTCGAATATTAAGTATATATGTTGAATGTGTTTACAGAGGTATGGAGTATGGGGAGACTGGGATCATTCTTATCTAACTCTTGATCCAGAATATGAAGCTGCTCAGGTAGCTAGTACAACATTTTACAGAGTTCCTGTTTTGAAGTTTCTTGAAATAAAGTTAAATGGAGTCAACATAGTTTCACAGCACAAAAAATTAATGATGATAGTTCATATATTAATGAGTTGCATGATGTCAATCCTTTTATTTTGTTTTTTAATTTTTTGTCATCACTTTCTCTTGTTCGTTTAAATCTATAAAATATCTTGACAAGGCAGTTCTGTCTAGTTGCACATGACATCTTGTCTCACTTGGCAGTGGAAACTTATCTCTATCATTCTCATTCTGACCTTATAATTTGGAAAGTTGCTTATGATTGTTTCTTGTGCATCATAATGTCTGCTAGATTGAAGTTTTTGGTGAGATGGCCTTACAAGGGTATATCTTTAGAGGCAGAAAGCCAGTCCACTGGAGTCCTTCATCACGAACTGCTCTTGCAGAGGCCGAGTTGGAGGTAATTTGATCTCTTATATGCTTGTTTCTCCTTCAGGGAATATATTATAGATTATTTAGTAACAGTCATGTGAAAAGTGATAATATTTGAGAGTACTATGTGACTGGAATTTCTCCAAGAGCTGAAAGTGATTCTGATTACATCCTTTCTATTGCTACTTGTCCTCTTTAGCTCTTCTGATTTTAATTTCTCGTAAAAATCGTAAACATAGTAATATTAAACTTGAATCTGAAATAAAATAAGAAGGGTTTCTCTTTTATACCTTGACAGGATGACGTGGACACCGCACCTTTAGCACACATGTGTGCATTGAGGAACCTTGTCCTAATCGTATTCAATTTGTTTACGTTGATCATGACTCTTGGGCTGGGATTTCTTTCCAGACTTCATTTCTTGATTTCAAGATCTAAAGTCGAGCTTGGTGTTGCTTAAGTCAAATCGTGTGTAATACAGATTCTTGTCATTGTTCAGTTTGATGGTAATAGATTGCTATCCATAGTCAGCTTACTGTATGTTGGATATGATGGATGAAGCTCTAGTTATACTTGGGTATCTGTTGGTTCATGTGGCCATGCATACGCCATGCAAGATTGTGTTGATTACTTTCTCTGAAGGCAGATACTGCTTCAGGGTCTGCTTGTGTCCAGATGGGCTAATGAGGAGGCAGAATTGTTTATATATCAGGGACAGGAGACTTTAATGTCTTTAGGAAGCTAATTCTGTTATCTGTGGAAAGAAAAAGGATCCCTGTGGCCTGTGGGGTTTAGTTTGTTTTTCGCTGTATAGTTGGGAATGGTTCCTCATATTTTCTTCCCTTTGGTGCCCACTACTTTTCTCAAACCATTGTGGCCTCTATAATCTTACCAGACCAACAGTAGCGGGTGTTAATTTATAATTGTAACCACCTTTCAGGATTTGTTGTTGTCTTTTTCCTTTGCATTTCCTTCTCTTAATTATTTTGAAATTCAAATGCAGTATCCCGAGGGACATGTTTCAAAGAGCATGTATGCCAATTTCAAATTACTTAGTGCTCCAACTTCAGGTGGCTTGCTAGAGGATTTTTTCCCCAATTTGTGCTTGGCTATTTGGACCACAACTCCCTGGACTATCCCAGCCAATGCTGGTAAGCGCTTTTATTTGAACTGTTATTGTCATAAATTAAAATTTTCAATCATTTTAGTGCTTGTATTTCTTCTTAATTCCCCCCCCCCCCTTCTGCTAATACTGTAACTAAAATTCAGCATCTTGTGATTCACCCTGTTACAGCTCCAATATGTTAGTTATAGAGCTGTTCTCCATTGTGGGGTTTGAGGGTTTTGTGCTGACTTGTCTTGACTGTGTTTTTTCTAATTGGCAGACTACTTGTCCCGCCTTTGTATTGTAATCTCTTTCTATAAAATATTTTTCTGTTATTTAAAAAATGTTTGTAGTAGAATTGTTTTATGAGTTGCTATTACTTATGCTAGTTTCTTGACTCAGAGTATCGTGTTAACTGTTGGAATTAATTTTCAGAAGAGCTATTGAATTTGGGCCAATAGTAAGTGCTTTATTGTGCCAAAGAACAAAAAGGATGGTTAAGAAGAAAATAAATGGCGACATTGTTGTAGGTGCTCCTCGCCACATTCGTGAGTGTGAAAATTTTGTTTCTTTCCCTTATCAGAGATTCAGAATATCACTTACATGACCAAGTGGTAGACAAGAAGTTGACAGGCCACACAGAGGTCAGGATGTTGCGGCTTTATATAGTTTTATTCATAAAGCTAGATATATATCATGAAGCAAAGTCATTACTGTCTCCTTAAATACATAAACCCAAGGATTTGGGTTCTTTACTTTCTCATCTTGATTCTTCCTCTCCTTTCTCTGGCTCGCGAGTTTGGATTCTTAAATCTTAATTATTTGATCTTTTAGGTGTGTCACTCGTTTCTTGTTTTGTGCTCGATGCTTATTCAGTAAATCATATGCCTGGACAGTCTGTTTTATTCTTCATCGTCTTCAAGTTTTTCTTGAAGCTGGGCAGTTTTTAGATCCTGCTTTTGTTTTGTTTCTTTCTTTCCTTTTCTTCTCACATATTCATTGCCAACTTATTGTACTAATCCTCTAGCTGACTAGTTGACGTTAATCCATCATGTAATAACTAGCAGTTATAGAGGCTACATGTGAATGATATTTAGCCATCTCAAGTTCTATTTAATTACGTCCACGTCGATTAAATAGTCTTTACCTCCTATTTGATCAAGCCCTTAATTATATTCATTTTGATTTTGCAGCCTTTCATGATTCTCTTAATCTCATAAATCTTTTTTCCTCTCTTTTCAATTGGTATTACCATTCATTCTTTCTGATAGTTAAATAAGATTATTCCCTAATCAGTTATGTGTAAGCTCATAATCACTTGTTCCTTCAATTTCCTTTGGCTACCAGCTAGTGGAGCACTTTGTTTGGGGTTGTTGGTGAGGAAATGTGTGTATATTTTCTGATAGAATCTCTTGATCCCTTTGTTTTGGGTCAGGTCACTTTTATTGCTTCGCTTGGGGCTTCTACTATGGGGCTTTTGGAGGAGTTCCCATTTTGGAGCTTCATAGAGATTGGTAGATGTCCTTCACAAGGACTTTGTAATTTCCAGTTGCAGGAGGTCTTTTTGTTCTCTTTCTTTGTATTCTCTCTATTTTCTAACCAAATTTCACCTTTATCTTACAAAATTCAAAAAGCCACAAAAAACCAGAACCTACATCCAGCAGAAATCACCCCCCCACCCCTCCAATTTTTTTTTATAAAAAAAATCCCCAAATGTGTTTGAATTTTGAAATAAATTGTTGGACTAATAGGCGCTCGTGGTTGTATAAGGTCATTCTTGGAATAGATTTTCCTCATTTTTTCTCGCTAAGAATTTGAAATTGCTACTTGATTATGTTTGTGGTGATTTTTAATGGTTTCATTTTACTGTAGTAAAATGATATGTACTAGAAAGATGTAGATGCTGTTAGTGTTGTAAACTTAGTAACTTTTTCTGAGCCATGTTTATTTTGATCACAACTCATGAAATGCAACTCTTTCTCTCTCCCTCTTTTCTCCATAATTATATATATATAATGTGCCAATTATTTTCATTTTTGATTTCCAGCGGTGGCAGTCAATGCTAAACTTCAATATGCCATTGTTGAAGTGCATACACCTTTGGTGGATGTTTCTACATCGTCTGCAGACGGGAAGAAGATATTCGGGAATTTTTTGAAAGAGCGGGAAAAGCCCTTTCTTATTGTAGCATTGGACCTCGTGTCAACATTGGAAGCAAAATGGGGCATGAAACTTGTTGTCAAGAAAATAATATTGGGTTCGGCTCTTGAAAACTGCAGGTTATGCGGGAGACAAATTTTTATCATCTTTTTTTGAGAATTTCATGGCATGCCATTCCTGCTGAGATCATTTACCTTGTTTCATGTATATTTCTTTAAACGTAACAAACGTCTTTATATGATATCTGCAATTACTGGTGTAGTGAATTTATTGCAGATGCATAACGTTTGGTTTTCAATTGCTTCAGGTATACTCACCCAATAGAAAGCAGAGAGTGCCCTGTTGTCATTGGAGGAGATTACATTACCACAGAGTCAGGAACTGGACTAGTCCACACAGCCCCTGGTCATGGTCAGGAAGATTATGCGACTGGATTGAAATATGGTCTTCCTATACTTTCCCCAGTAGACGATGATGGAAATTTCACTGAAGAAGCTGGGAAGTTTAGTGGGTTAGATGTACTTGGGGATGGTAATGCTGCTGTTATTGAATACTTGGATAAACATTTATCAATTATCATGGTAGAGCCATACAGTAAGTTGTAATCTTCAATTTTGCATTTTAATTGACGGAATATTATATGTCATATTGATGTTAATCCAAAAATGATCGGGCAAACATCTAGGCTTGTAAATTGTCCTGTATCTCTAATGCAGAGCACAAATATCCATATGATTGGCGAACCAAAAAACCTACAATATTTAGGGCAACTGAACAATGGTTTGCATCTGTAGAAGGATTTCGGAAAGCTGCTATGGATGCTATTAGCCAAGTAACATGGACTCCATCTCAGGTATCTTTGTTGCTAGCATGTTATAATACAAGCTTCCTGTTGGTACTTCCTAAGCTTTTTTTTTTTGTTGTCTGAACATGAGTCTTTTTAAAGCATGAAAAGAAGGAAAATGATGATATGGTGTTCAATTTCCCTATAATACCTCGCTCAGTTTTAGTGTCACATTCCACCTACTTAACTTTTATTATGTATGAAGAAAGGGAAGTAAGAGGATGCAAACTCAGGAATAAACAGCAGTATACTGGACTCCATAAAATTAAGGAAAACTATTTTGAAAAATAACCAATTAAAAGAAATCACTCCAAAGTTTAAGTTCTGTCATCATATGAAATTTCTATCCTGAGGTACAGGCTACAGAGGATAATTTACACAACTACACTGTTGCTGGTAGCTTTTTGATCATTCTTGGTGTGAATGTGGTTTATTTTAGAATCTCCTAATTTGGCAAGTGTTTTTCCACATTTTACTGGTGCATGCTTTCCTAATAAAACTTATAATTATTATTCAGGCAGAGAACAGAATCTCTGCGATGGCTTCTGGCCGCTCCGATTGGTGTATATCACGGCAAAGGACCTGGGGTGTCCCCATTCCAGTCTTCTATCATGTGGACACAAAGGAACCTCTAATGAATGTAGAGACTATTAGTCACATCAAGTGTAAGGGCCTCTTCTTAAACAAGCGAATGATTTCTAAGTTTTTGCTTTGTTGGTAGTTAAGGTCATGGTTCTTGTAGTTTAACTCAAAGAAAATTTTCTCTTAGTCAGAACATTATGATTTTAAGAATATTTGTTTTCATCTGTTGTGGTTATGTTATCTCTATTAATTTCTTTTTCCTTTTCAGCAATCTGCATCATAGATATGGCATCATAGTGCATTATATACCTTCTGGCTTGTTATAATCTTCATTATATGATGAAACTCCGAAAGGTTCTATCTACATATTGGATGCCTTATGCTGTTGACTATTTTGGCAGCTATAATTTCCCAAAAGGGTAGTGATGCATGGTGGTACATGACGGTGGAGGAATTGCTTCCTGATAGATATCGTGAAAAAGCATCAGAGTATGAAAAAGGGACTGATACAATGGATGTTTGGTTCGACTCAGGTATCAAATATAACGAAATAATATAAAACTGAACTCTGTCTACGAATGAACAATCTTTGGGTTTATCAAATGTTTGGATGTTTGAATGAACTTCGCTCTCAATGTCTATTAATTTCATATATGCTCCACAAGAATCACAATGTTGGCTATATACTCATGATCTTCCCAGGCTCTTCTTGGGCTGCTGTTTTGGAGAAAAGAAATGGCCTTAGCTTTCCTGCAGATTTGTATCTCGAAGGTACAGATCAACATCGCGGGTGGTTCCAGAGTTCGTTGTTAACATGCGTTGCTACAAAAGGTAAAGAGTGCATCTTATCATTCTGCATGATTCATTATACTTGTTCACGTAAATTGCATAATCTTCTTTTGTCTTTGTATATATGCTTCCCAGTTGCACCTTATGAATAACAAATGGTAACAACTTCCACCAGGAGGAGTAATAAATAGTACATTTCTCTAACATTACAAATCTATAACCCTATTGACATTGAAATATTTCTTTGGGAGGGGTTAAAACAGTACATTTTTCAAATACTGTGCGAAAGCACTGTGACATTGTCCTTGTTGGTAGTAGTTGACTACTTGTGTCGTTGGGAGGTTAAAGACTCATTTAGTCACTGGCAGTACTCTGTGAACAAGAATATTAGTTACAAAAGAGATGACTATAAAAAAATGAAACTAAATATAGTCCTTTTCTGCCAAATATATATACATATCTATATAACTATACATGAGTAGTTCGTAACATATAAGGTAGAACAAATAACAATCAAATACTCTTTTCCTAAGTAGGATCAAAGATAGGAAAATTTATATTTCTAGAGGTTATGAAGGAAAAGCCAAGAATAAATTATACTCCCTCCGTTCCAAAATAAACGTCCTAATTAGTTTTAGGGTGGAGAAAAAAAGTTTTGAGAACAACATTGAAAACTAAAGCAACAGAACCTTATTTGAGAAAGAAAGCCTCCAAATGAGGTTTGGGTGTGAGAGCACCTACATTGTCTAGATTCTTGCAAAGGCTAGGTTAATGATTGTGTTATTCCCTGTCTTTTTCTTTGCATATTGAATGTGTTTGAGACTTGTTCAGTACCATAATCTACTATCTTGCATTTAAAGTAATAAGCTGTTAAAGGATATTATTTTTTTCATATCAAGCTACTATTTGCAGGAAAGGCTCCATATTCCGGTGTTATAACTCATGGATTTGTACTGGATGAGAGAGGGTTAAAGATGAGCAAATCTTTGGGTAATGTTGTGGATCCAAATATTGTAATTGAAGGAGGGAAAAACTCGGGGGTTAGTCACTGATCTATAATATTTTAGAACATTTTATATTTCGGGTCAACTGTATGTCGACTCTCTCTTTGTAGGAAGCTTCCTATGGAGCTGATGTGCTGAGACTCTGGGTATCGAGCGTTGACTATACAGGCGATGTGATGATTGGACCTCAAGTACTCCGTCAGATGTCTGATATATATAGAAAGTTACGAGGAACGTTGCGGTTTCTTTTGGCAAATCTACATGATTGGAAAGTATGTTCAAACTTTTATAAACTATAACTATTGGATTTAGGCCATGCCTCCACAGTGATTTTTCTCATATAATTTTTCTCATCTCGGCTGTTTTCTAGTTACATTTCTGATGCTATATTTCTTACATGCTAAAATTGCTTCTCTCTCTCTCTCACACACACATGTGCACATACAGATGCTTTTGTTGCATTAGTTCTCTTGGACAACGTTTCATCTGCAAATATTCAGGGTTGCTTGCTGTTTAGAATTTATAGAAACCATGCTATTATTTGATTTTTAATTCTTTTGATGTTCACTCGAATGCTTTCTATTGCAGGCTGATTATGCTGTTCCATATAGTGATCTTCCCGTGATTGATCAGCATGCTTTATTTCAGCTTGAAAATATTGTGGAGAACATCCGAGAGAGTTATGAAAATTATCAGTTTTTCAAAATATTCCAGGTAAACACTGTCTTGGTCTTTTAATTTGATGTTTAGGAAGTTGAGTAATTGTTAGAGTCGGCAGTACTAAAATAGCTGCTGAGGACATTGTCTTTGATCTTATTCCCTTGATAAATAAAAACGAAAGGAAAATATTTTTTTTGATAAAAAAAGAATACTTTATTGATTGGAAGAGAAAATTACATGATGAGAAAAATAAGTCCTCCCAACAGAAATTAAAGAAAACAAAAATGAGAAAAAACTTAATATTTATGAGGCACCGCCCACCAATCTCTTTGAAGATCGGATAAAGAAATTCCTCTAAAAGCTCCCATTGCATGAGCCCAAATAGAAACAAAGAAAGATATTTTAACCCAAAGTAACTCGATATTTGTACTCAATCGCAAAAAATTCTAGCATTCCTCTCAATCTAAATTCCCACAAAATAGCAAAACAAGCACATCTCCAAAGGTTCTTCCTATCACTTGTATGAACAAACCCTTGAATTTGCATAATAAAAGATCTTCCACCAAAGAGGGACATTCAACTTTTACCCATCACACTAAACAAACACCACAACCGCCAAATATCAAACAATGAAGAGATAAATGAGAATGAGACTCACTATCCTTCACATTACACATATGGGGATAAAGATTTGTAAGGCCTATGCCTTTGACATATATCATTAGTATTAAGATGACCAAGAGTTAAGGACCACATAAAAAGCCTTAATTTTTTAGGGAGCCTTTGCTTTCCAAATATAAAATACTAGAGGAAAACGATGAAATGAATGATAACTCAATAAGTAAGTGAAGAAAGAATGATGTGAGAAGATTCTCGAAGAATCAAAACACCAAACACGCCTATCCAAGGACCGAGAAAATGAAGCTGGATTAAGAAGTTCAATAAATAAAGAGAATTCTTTTGTCTCCTTATAATTTAAATTATAGAAAAATGAAAATCTCAAGAAATTGAATCTCCCTCCCAAGTATAGAAGTTAGAAATAAGAGAATTATGCTAAGACCTATCTAAATATCCTCTAAAATCGAATTTTCATACCATTACCAACTTGGAAACGAACAAGAAAATAAAGTGTATAAATTTCCAAGGACTATACTAAGTAACAGAAGAAGGACAAGGATTTGCATCCCACCCATTCTGTTGAATTTCATACTTGCTTCTAATCACCTGATGTTAAAGAGAGTTAGGATCCAAAGAAAAGTGCCATAGCTATTTGCCCACTAAAGACCGGTTCTTAGACACCAAGTTCCCAAGACCTAAACTCCTTCCTCTCTAAGACGACACACAGAATCCCAATCAACCAAATGGTCCTTCCTATCCTTTCTATCCCCAGCCCAAAAAAACTTGCACATAATACATTCAAGAGAAATTAACATTTCTTCATGTATCGTTTCTCTGCATGTGCATGTGTGCAAATCATTTCGTTTCTATAATGTATGTATATATTTGTATACACTTCCAGTTACCGGGAGAATTTGCAAAACTCTGTTTCCATCAAGAATACATATATTTTTATTTGTAGAAAATATTTATAGAATTTCGCGTTATAACGAATATTTTTTTTACTTCGAATCACTTCATGGATATTAACATGTAATTAATCAGTAATTATTGAGATGACATTTAATTTTCTCTCTGTAAGGCATATTGACCTGTTTTCATTTCCTCTTTTACCATGTTTCAGACTATTCAACGGTTTGTGATTGTTGATCTCTCAAATTTCTACTTTGACGTTGCCAAAGATCGACTTTATGTTGGGTAAATATTTTATCACTTTGTACAATAAATAATTTTTTAGTTCTTTTCAAACTCCATTTTTCCTCCCTTATAATGTGTGTTCTGTTTCGACATTTCTCAAATTACAGATAATACATGGCATTTAGAAACACTGAATTAAATTGTTGGTTTATCAGTTAACAACTACCATGAGTAGTCCTTCGTGTACACAGTCTCATTTCTTTAAGAACTCAACTACAGTTCAGTTTGAATGTCGCTCTAATCCTCCATATTGATTAAGGTATTCTATATTCTGAAAGAAAAGTAACAGCTTCTGCGTATATGGAACTCAAAAGTTATTTTCCAATGATCATCACGACAGATTATGAGAATTTTTATGGTTTTTCTTACATTATCAAGACTTGGCTATCATAAAAATCTAATTACTATTCTGATTGATCTCAATATTACTCCTATACATTTGATTATACTTCAACTACTCTTGGGTTTTGACACTGATAGTCTCTGACTTAAGTTTCTAATTTGAGGTGCTTAAAAACACAAGTCTCAGTTCCATCATTTCATCTCTGTTTTCATATTATAGGCATGTATTCTTATCTACCAATTTCTTTAAAGTCGTCAATCCTACTAGTAGTTCGTAGTTCTATTTGATATTGCTTTACAAAAGAAGTATAACCTTTAGAAACAGTAAACATATAACTATCATAATATCTTTTTGTCTTTAGAGTGTGAAGAGATATATTATAAATTGGTTTATATGACCAATTGAAGATCCTCCAGGCACCAGTTGTGTATAATTGGAATAATTTTCTTACTAGGATCTGTATTCGCACATCAGAATATTAGCCGATAATTTATATGTAGAATTTCTTGAATATGAACCTTAAAATTAAGCTTTTCATATTTATTTTATAGTCTGAAATGTATCTGATTGCCAGACCATACTGAGTATGCTTCTTTGCGTTGACTAATTTCCAGCGGGACAGCAAGTTTTACTAGGAGAAGTTGTCAAACAGTTCTTGCTGAACATCTACTTTCCATTGTGAGGGTGATTGCTCCTATATTGCCCCATTTGGCTGAGGATGTATGGCAGCACCTTCCCTTTCAATATGCTACTAAAGATGGTGGTGTTGCCAAATTTGTTTTTGAGTCAAGATGGCCATCACTGAATGAAAGATGGCTTGCTTTCCCTGTGGAAGAAATTGAATTTTGGGCAAAAATTCTCGAGGTAGTCAATGATTCATTATCTTTTGTTTAAATATCTAAAGATAACAAAATGCCGTAACTGGTGATCTGGAATTTGATTATATATGCTGTTTTAAGTAATAAAAATAGTAGTATTCATATACTAAAGGAAAATATTGTTCGATGTCTTGTCTAGATGAAAAATTAATTCTAAAGGAATGTTCACTAAAAATTCTTAAAATATGGTTCTCCCGGGATCTTTGGATTAGTCTGCCAAATGTCACCAAGTCAAAATTGAGCTGGGGATAATTGTGCTTCACACTGAGCTTTCATAAGTGAAGTAAGCTTTTCATTTCCTTGCATAGCTTGGGAAAATATTTATGTAAGTATCTACTTGTTAAAGAAATGAGTAAGAGAAATAACCAATTTTCTTTGTTTGATACTTATACTTTTTCAGATGTTCGGCTTTTAATAATTTACATTACATTTGAATTTTCAAGAAGAAAAAATGGACATCTGAGTTAGTGGACAAAATTGGACATTTGTGTGTGAATGAGAGACTACCCTCTTCTTTCTACATGCAGTGGTGGTTATTCATTACTTATTATCACACATTTATCCCTTCTTTTTATTCAGACTAAATTAAATTTTGCGTAGTGTAGTCCGAGCATTTTGATATTAAATGCGATCCTTTCATACTCAGTTGTCTAGTCAAAAAAAGTTTTAATACAAAACATGTATTTCTAATTTAAACGATGTTGACCAGCTGAGAACCGAGGTGAATAGAGCCCTGGAAGCTGCTCGTACTGGAAAGTTGATTGGTTCTAGTTTAGAGGCAAAGGTCTATCTCTACGCATTTGACAATGGCCTAGCTGCGAGATTGAATGAAATGTGTGAAACGAAAAATGATGCAGACACATTATATCGCATATTCATTACATCTCAGGTATGTTAGTTCTCTGTTAGACATACAAGAACTACAACATTACTTAATCCAGTAGTTGATATGCCCATTCCTTGATGTCAGAACATATACACTGATTTTGCGCACTTC
Organism: Panax stipuleanatus; assembly: GCA_020205555.1. Taxonomy (NCBI): domain Eukaryota; kingdom Viridiplantae; phylum Streptophyta; class Magnoliopsida; order Apiales; family Araliaceae; genus Panax; species Panax stipuleanatus. Next base: position 132,492,326 of record CM035119.1, on the reverse strand, counting down.
TGTTGGCCTTTTTTAGCACTCCATCGCATTTGGCAATCAAAACTCTATTTATTTATTTATTAAATCTTACAAGTTACAACTAGGACCACATCTTCTTGTCTTCTTTACTAGTGATCTGCAAATATATTTGTTTCATCATCTCTGTGGCTGTGCTTCATGTATGATTTGGCAGTAAACTTTATTGATCTTCTTACTTGGTGAATAATATCATCTATCAAATGTTATTCAAAAGCCATTAATGAGCACTCCATTCAATGCAGTTCCATGCCCATTACCTGAAGTAGGCATAAACTATACTGCCAAAAAGTTACTAATAAGTATGGTGTAGCCTTTCAAGTAAAATTAAGTGATTGCTCAGGAATATACTATTGAATTGTGAAACATCCACTTGAATTGTGATCTGTAGGTAGAGATTCTTTCAACGTTGGACAATGCACAAACTGAAAATATACCCTACACTGGAGAATATCTAATTGAAGGAGAGAACAAAGTCTGGATTGGTGTGTCACGTGCAGAGGGATCGAAATGTGAAAGATGCTGGAATTTCTCACCTCAAGTTGGTTCTTTTGCTGAGCACCCAGCACTTTGCAGCCGCTGTTACAATGTCGTTGCTGACCGATCAGTACCTGTTTTAGCAGCAGCCAGCTGAATTTCACCAGCAAGGGGCACAGAAAGCTGAAAGCACTTTTACCAGCTTATGCTTAGTCAATATATTCTTCTGAAAGTTGCTTATGGAGGAACAGACCTACTTCACTTGAATATTTCAATTTTGGGTCTATCAGAAGAGAATGGTTCCATCAAGCGGAGAAACCTAACCATTTTACAGACATTTTAGTTCAAAAGCTCTCTGATTTTGCTCGAGGGGAACTGGCATTAATTTCATCAAAAAAGATACAGCAAGCTACCGCCATATCGTTTGCAAGCCAGCACATTTTTACAAGCTATGGGAAGAAATAATGTTGTAAAGAAAAGGATCAATCACTATATTTACTATATAGTATTATAGGCTGTATTTCATACTCCAGTAAATATTGGTATCATATCCTTATTTGAAGTTGTTACAAAAGAAAAAGAATGGACAATAATGCAACTAACTGACAGGATAATATAATATGCTGCACATTAGATGTTTTGATGGCATGATCTGAATGACAAAAACCTAACACCAAATTTTAATCTCCAATTAGCCTACTATTTTTGCGTGGAATGAGTTTTTGTTTTTTTTTAAAATCTGAAGTTAAAAAAAAAAGAGGAGCAAAGGAACAATCTTGACAATAAAAGAGGGAAAAGGAGGAAAAAGGTTTAAACTTTTTAACCTACTGGGAACTTGCAAAGATGCTAGATTTGTGAACAAAATTCATCTATTATTTATCAGATTGAATTTTGGATAAATTATACTATACGGAATTGCTTTGCTCCACTCGAGCAAAATGGGAAGAGTTCAATCAATGATGAGTTACAGATAAAGGCAGCATAAATAGGAGAACACAGGTTGAAAACTCTAGGCTCTACAGTTAGACTATAGACAAGTAACATGATACGGTGTCACAGTTGAACTTGTATGCCTCCAGAGTTCAAATAAACTCTCATTCACAAACTCGGTCAATGGAGTCCAACAACATCATACTTTGAGGGTTTTTGCATCAATTCAGGTGTTCCTCTTCATCCAGGGATCGTGTCTGCATATCCTGCCAAGGAGTAAACAAAATCACTTATGATCCATCTGGCCATGAATAAAGATGGAAAATAACAAAAAGAAAGCTTAAAAGAGGAAAAAGTAAATATGAATAGCTACTAAGAACCTATAACGATTGCATTGCATAAATCCCTAAATTCCTCTACTACTAGAAATAAATGACTTCTGCCACCAATAAGCCAGAAGCAATGACAAATATCATGCGTAGAATTTTAGCATACAAACCCCCCCCCCCCCCCCCAATGCCCTTTTTGAGTTCTGACTTCTGACTAATCACATATGAGAACTCAAAGAAGCGAATAGACTCCAATGGTTCATGAATATCATTTTTTTCATTTTCATTGGAAGACTAGTTATGATGTATTTCTTCTACAAATATCATAACAGCCCACACCCCAAAATTTAAAAGATCCTTGACCACTAGTGCCTGGAAAAGAATCTACACGCCTAAAGAAGCAACTGATATTGACTTTTCATTAAGACACGATAGTTTGGGTGGAAGAGAAAAAATAACTTTTAAGATTAGTCCTTACTAAGGATTAAGTAAGAGTTTGCGTGGATGCGAAAAATGGACAATTAAGATTCCTTCCTGCTATTAAGTAAATCATGATGACAGCATTAGTCAATACCTGTTTTTGCAGTAACTGATGCGGTTGCTGATCTTGGGGCAATGAATAGGCTAGTGGCTGAGACATCCGATAATAAGGCTCTTTAAGATCGAGCTTGCAAGATGATGTTTGGAGTATTCCTCCATGTTCAGCACCAGGGCCCCATGTTTTAACTAATCGATATAGTTTACTACATGTTAGATTAGAGTACTACAATACACTTCAATCAGCAACACAAATACAGAAAACAACCTGACATCATTAAATGAATAGTATAACTTTGAGATTTGTGAGCAACCATGTGAAGTTGACCGATTATTTCTTGTCCTGGCATGACATAAAGTGGTTGAGAAAAAACACAACGCAGTTGGTACCAGTGGGTTGTAGGTGCACCAGGAGCAGTAGTCAGCCACCTTTGGACAGTGCTATGGATCAAGGAATTAAACTTGTGTAAGGACGTATAATTGGGCCCACAATTTCTCTAATAAGTATTATGGATCGAGTATTATGAAATGCTAAAATAAATATGATCATTAAGCATGCAATAATACCTTCCATCAAATAATACATCAAACCAGCAAGCCAATCCATGAATTCTAATGCCCACAGACGCTGTAAATTTTAATGGGACGTCAATTTCGTACAAGTCTTCCTCCTGGAAGATTAAAGTACGACAGAGTTTTGACGAGTAAATATTCTTTGAAATACAAACCAACCACAAACATTTTGGTACAACTAAAGCCTAGTTAAGGATAAGTTACAGCAGCATTGGAATTTTTCATAAAAATAATGCTAGTCACTAAATGAGCACTAAAAAACATGAGGTGGCACTTGGATTGTTATATACTGGACCCACTACTTTAACAGCTTCCTGACCTAAGTTACAATAAAACTCCTAATCTTCTCCTCACTTAGCTTTCAGTATACCGCCTCACATCTCAACGTTTTGCTTCTCTCTCCTCCCCATATCTGCTGTCCACCTTTACTGGCAATGTTGATCCAGTATTTGTACTCCCTCCGTTTTGGTGTAGGATCAAATTTGACCTTTTGAAATCAATTTGATACATTTTCAAATTCAAAATTGACATGAATTATTTAAATTTCTACAATTATGAAAATCGTAAACTATCTGAAATTCAATTACCTTGGTGACAGATTATAGAGATTGAATTTTGTTCAATAATAATGATGGATTCCTAACAGGTAGTTAATGTTGATAAAAATTCCCAGTTGTAACCTTAATTATTAGATTAAGATGTATAAGAGTTAAAGGAAACTGAATGGGATCTATTGGCAGACTCTTTTTAGGTCAAGGTTTAAATCCATTGGCATTCCTATTTAGGCTTCCATTTGGTCCAGTTTGAATAAACTGCTAACTGATCCCTAACCTCATAAGAAGATTATTAATCTTCGATTTGAATATTTTTGTTTAATTTAATAGATACCCCAAGTGCATTCCATTGTTAGTGAATGAACATCAGGGACAAAGTCTTCACATTATGGCTCTAATGCCCTATACAATAATTGTCTGGGCTGATTATAATCAATTTGAATTATAACACTTCATAATCGCCAATTGTTCCCTCCCAGCACTCTATGCTGGATTATTTTATCATTTATTACAAAAAAAAAATACTAGTGATTTAGCATTATTACACCAACTTTTTAAAAAAAATCAGACTTCACAACCATGCATTTTGGAGAAGTAGCATAGTCTCTAATAAGTTATTGCCACCTTGTAACTTTTCATGGAATAAACTGCCATTTATAACTAAAAGCTACTCCTTTTAAAATGTAAGCAAGTCAATTCAGCACACTGCAAATACTAGTAGGCAAAAAAATAGATAGACAATGAAAATGTAAGTTCAGGAGATAACTTGAATTTCATAAAAGAGAGATTTACATATGATCATCAAATATAAGGGAGGCATTTTAGGAAAAGATGTCTTATGGGGTATGATTTTGAAATGCAACTTTTCAGAGATGGATAGAAAATTTTACAGTAGTTAAGAAGCGCATATATAATACAAAGAGTTAACTAATACCTTTACAGAAGTGAAGTTAATCAAATGAGATATTGCAGGAGCTACCAATAACCTGGGATCAAATGCATCCACCACTGGCTATATAAAACATAAAGCGAACAGTAACTTATTAGTAAGGGAGGGAAGAGAAAACAAAGCTAACAACAACAAAATTTAAAAATCTATCTTGTCATAATAAAAGGGAAATTAAATGAAAGTCGATGTTATAAGTAGGAAGCCCACAAACATAAGCAATGGCTCTGAAAAGTCGAGGATAGTGTATAATGCCATGACTAAAATAGATGTTTAGAAATCCCTACACTAAAAATTTTTGACTCGGCAAGAAACAGAAGGCCATTGAAACAGATAAATGGGATGATGAATTCTTCAGCATGAAATATAAATTCAGATATGAAAATTTTGGTACATCAACAAACCGGCTTCATGCTTCAAAAATGTTTCCCACAAAAGAAGAAAATAAGATGACTAGGAAAAATGAAGACATTAATGGTTCAAAACATAGTGACTGCACATGAACAACAAAATGTGCAAAAACAAGGTCTAGTGCCTCAAGCAGTCATCGAATCGCAAAATACTGGAAACATACATAAGCAAGATTGACCTGAGAGAAGTATCCCTGAAATGCAGTTCCATGTAAGGCTGTCAAATCAACCCCATAATAATTTTGTTGCTGCCAAAAAAGGGCCTGGGGGACAAAGAGTAATAACCATAAGACCTCTTCTCAACAAATCACAATCCAAGAATCAGATGTATGTAGAACTGACAACTAATGAATTGTGTAACATGAATAAAAGGAATAGCAATTGACCACAGACTTGGGCATATTACAAGAATCATCAAAGCCCATGGTCGGAACTCAAAATATATTACATGCTAACAAAGGAATAAGTAAAATAATAACACACATGAAAGACAACAAAAATAAACTCAAATGCTTGATAATGCTTGATAAGTTTCGCTTACCTTACTCGCAATCTCAACATATAAGTATTCATCGCTGAATGGTGCCATATGTATTCTACAAGAGCGGCCGAATTAATCAGAACCATAAAATGACAAATAAACCAAATAATATGACCAGTAACTGCAGAATCACCACCAACAAACCCCTCCCCCTCCTAAGTCCCCACAGAAAACAAAAGGAAAGGGAAACACAGATAAATCGGAGATAATAAGAGTATATCACGTCATAATATAACAAGCACATTATAGCAAACCAACATAAACTTGTGTGTACGCATGAAAATATGCTTACAACAATAAAAAAATAAATAAGAAGAGGAAAGAAGCCAGAAAAAAGAGAGTGCAGGTTTAAACTGCAAAAAGCAGAAAAAAATGATAATTTACTGAATAGGTAGAGGAAAGCCATTTGACACACTTTTTATATCATACAAAGATACAAAATAACTAAGCATGTGAAACTCCCATGGTAAGAATAATATCAAGCAAGCTAAGGATGAAAAGAGAATACATGAATTCAAGATCATCAAAGAATGAACTGATTTAATATTTTAGTTTCAAATAAAAACCAAATATCAGAAGGACTTCTTTTTCTCTAATATTAGGTCGATGAATTGAACAACCATAACCATTATTAAGTTACATAAATGTTCAACTGAAAAATATGGCCCCAACATTATTGGAAATGGAGGAGTTTAAGGGAAATCACCTCCCCAAGGTAGGAAACATTTTCCATTAGGAACAACAACCAATCTCTTGTGATCACATAAGACTCAACCATTACCATCATTAACTTCAATGCATGTTCAACTGAAAAGATGGCGGCAAAAATTATTGGAAAAGGAGAAGTTTTAATTGAAATTACCTTCCCAAGGTAGGAAACATTTTTCCATTAGGAGCAAGAAATCGATCTCTTGCAATCACGTAGGACTCGAGCATTCTTTCATTGATTAATAAGGTGCCTACAATGGGTAGAAAAAGAACATGATAAGTGGCCACTCGAAACAACTAAATAGTTTGACATGAAAACAAAAGATTGAAAATATAGCCTCAAAATCAACTTCTAACATGATAGGTAAACTAGTGAAGGAAGAGAGAGAACTTATAAACAATGACAGAGAAATTATGGACAGAATGCAAAAACAACTAAACAAGTTTTACCTCTCCTTGCATTCAACAAGTAATAAGCAAACAACCTGGCGAGCAACATGAGCATGTGGCTAGTATTAGCATCTCAAAAGAGCACTCATCTTTCAATCACAAAAAGGTAGCAAAAGAAGCAAGATGCTCTTCTTTATACATCCAAAATCCAGGAATGAGTTCCATAGTAGAAAACTAACTTTAAATACTACAAGCTCTTGTTATCTTTCCAAATTAGTCTACACAATTAGTGAATATTTTAATATCCTAATTCTAGAGCAATGCCTGACAAACTTACTAGTGCATCTCCTCATGACCTATCTTTATTGTTCTTTCATCTTCTTCACCATCAACGTTCTTTTCTTCTGTAATTCACTCTGGTATAAGACAGGTTCTACTTTATTGCTCTTTCATATTAATTGGATCTACTAACTCCGGTTCAGATTTCAAGCCTATACGTATCACTCATTCACTCTTCAGAATTTATTATTCTGAACAATGACTTTTTTGCAAATTTTTGTTCTTAAGAGGTATTTCCTCCGTCCCCAAAAGGATGAGCAAAGTAAAATTTGCACACACATTAAGAAAAGTAGAAGTAGAGGAAAGAGCGTAAAACAGTTCCAAATTTATCCCTATTGGCCCCCACAAGATTATATACAGTGATGAGTACTTTTATTTTTTATACTAATGGACCCCACTAAATGACTTAGTTACCCGTCACTATATATACTTTATCTCATCCTTTAAGGGAGGTCCTAGAGGACAAAAAAAATTATACCTTTAGTTATCCTTTTGGGGACAAAGGGAGTACTAATAATTTGGTCTGCCAAATACATTTCACTGCTAACTGAGAGGTGCAACAATTTATATCTAGTCATTTCGGTTCACATGTCAAACTGTTACTATCAGTCTCGATATTTCTGCTGTAGATCAACTAGATTGTGAAATTTTCATATGATGTAAGATTCATAAATTCTGGTATAACAACAATTTTTTTTACGAGTACTTTGACTCGCTATGTGTGAAATGAGCAATTGCCCTTGTTTGTATTTAACTCATTTTAACACTAATGAACGCCAAATGGAATTCAAAGTCATAGCTGTCATTTTCTTAACTGTATATTTATTACCAAAAATCTGACAAAGTAAAGGCAAGCAAACTAAATCATTGTTTTAAATAACACTGAATTATCTAGCTACCAACTTTTACTTATCACAAAATAAATAAAGCTGAAATTCGATAATCAATTAATCATAGAAAATAGGAAGCCCGTGAATAATTAGTTTATCAGAATGTAGCTTACCCATTGGCTCGGAAATCAAAATATCTGCTTTCTCAGGTAGCTCAACATCTTCAACTTTACCCTTCACTACCTATGGTTTTTAGATAAAAGAATACCGCCAAGGAATGAGACAAGAATCTAAAGCCAACCAACTAGGGCTTGTAGGACAACATGAACACTCACAGTAATTTTCTGCCCCAGCAATGGATTTCCAGCAATGAGCTTGCGCATATATTGTGCCATCTCAGATGCTTCCACAGCATAAACATGTTTTGCACCAGCCTAATATTGTTTGTATGGATATATAGAAGCAGAGAGAGAGAGAGAGAGAGATCATTTAAAGAAACCACCGATATTTCTGCTCAAAGAATTCCACATAGGCATATAAAATCTTATGCTATAATACAGTTTACGATAATTTATGCCGATAACTAAGGTTACCTGAGCAGCAAATAATGACAGAATGCCACTACCAGCGCCAACATCAACCACTACACGACCAACAAAATCAGCACAATTCTCAACTACTGCAGCATAATAGGTTCCTGAAACAAGCACATTGTGTCACTATGCAAATTACACAAGTACTTAGATGTACTTCTCCGGAGATGCAACACACCTTGGCAGCAGAGTGGAGTAAAAAAGTCTTTAACCAACAATTTTAGCAATATAGGGCAAATAATCCTCTAACTGAAAATTTTCAGTAGTGGATATCAAAGACAAGATGAGAAGAGCAACATGTAACCTGTCCTCACATAATCCTGCAACATATTTTGCTGATGTAATAGTTGCCCATAGTAGTGGAAATACATTTTTGCAGAAGATGCCTCTATTTTATCATCAAACTTGCTTTTAGAATCTAATACGGTACCATTAGGTACATGTGATCCTGGAAACATAGAACCACCAATTAGGCTCCTTTGTGAAATATTATCAAATGATGGTTTTCGGTATAATATTATTGATATGCTTTTGATATACAATCTTCTGTCATGAGTTCGTAATACTATTTATATGCTTTTGATTTTTGAACACCTTGTAGCACATGTAAATTGGCATAGAAGCTTCACTTAGTTCAAAGTTTTAATCCCTTGCAATCAATCTTTTCTACAATTACAAGCAGAAGACATGAAAGTCGAAATCCTTAATGGCTTAATATGACCAACCCATTTCTGCAGAAGACGCAACAGTTGATATATAACTAATAAATAAAACATGAAAAAAGAAAAAGAAAAAAAGGTGGCAATAATCAAGAAGAAGCATATTGACATGCAACTCGAGATGAGATGGTATACAAATGATCTTTCTCACATAAGGTATATCAAAACAGCACCTTGAACGGTAACTTCCACCTTTTTCTCAAATGCACGATGGAAGTCCCTTGTTTCCTCCTCATTTCTAAATTGAATGGTGATTGCCCTTGAATAAGCTGTCTGGTTTAAAAGTAAGAATGTTAACAGACGGACAACTAATACTTTATTAACATATTTTACATGATAACTCCAACAGGAAAAAAACCGTAAAATGAATATTTTAATATATTCGTAGAGTGTCACCTTTTAAGTAGGAAATAAATAAGATAAGGATCATTACATTAGATATTCAAATGCACCAGAAGTTCAATTTTCAAGGATACTGAAACAATTCAATACTACTTGCTACTGTCAAAGTAAATTGAAACTCATTTAAAGACTATCGGATAATAATCCAGGCACTCCTTTAATCCCAAATTAGTTGTCCTCATTTCATTTCTTTCTTCTTCTCTCTTATGTCTCAAAACTTTTGTTCACTAACTTGTCAAAAAACTAGCATTACAATAAACACCCAATATAATTACTTTCATACCTCTTCCCTGTCTTTAAGACCATCAGATATGCATACTGCACTTGTAGGGCCTATTTTGAAAAGCTGAAAACACCATAAACATAAACCTCTGTTGGCAAAAATATTAACATTATATATCACATTAAATTCTTTGGGGGCGAAAAAGACGTCAGAAAAGCAGGGAGATGATATTGGAACAACAACATTTCTCAAAGCCAGATCAAAACCATACAACCTTTAAGCTAAATAAAACTCTACAATGCAAATCATACTCAATTGAGTAAGTTTGCTGATGAGTGATGGATACTTACCTGGGATGTCCGAAGATCGAAGTTATTAGGCTCAGAATCATCGTCAAATCGGAGCTCCGGGAATCCAGAATCGGAACAGAACCTAGCCACGACAAACGTACTGGGAGTCGAAGGAGTAGAAGTAGTAGTATGGCAGAGCAGGGTAATAGAAGCTAAAATAAACTCCTGCTGTTCCTGTTTTTGCTCTTGAGCAACCTCCATTGAGTGAGTGGATTATTTATTGACTTATTCCAAATTTTTGACGACCTAGATTATTTATTGAGTGAGTGGAAAATTTAAAATTATTTATATTTTGTTAAATAGATATGAGCTTTTAGAGAGAGAAAGCTAGGGTTCAACTGTGGCGAGGGAAAGTTCGAAAGAGAAAGAGAAACTTAATTCTCTCGCCTTTATATATGTAATAACACCCCGGCGGCAAATGTGTGTTTATAAATTATATGAAGTAAAATAAAAATTTGATGATTAAACAAAAAATATAATTAAAATTGTACAGATAAAAATTAACAAACAACATACAAAAAAAATTATAACGACATGATAATTGAATATAAAAATTAAATATAAATATTTTATAATTTTATATATTTATATTTTGACTTCAAAATAGAAATTATCAAAATTAGTAACATCAACAATATACAAAAAATCTATGTTTTTTTTGTCTATTTATTTCCCTTTACTTTAAAACTCAAATCTATAGTTTTATGAATAAATTTGACAATTATATTTTTATATAACAATATCAAATTGACAACTCTCAATATCACAGTCACTATAACAGTCATTACAACCCAAATCCGCACCATTGCAGGGTTGCCGCCACCCCACCACCTCGCCAATAATAAATATTAATAAATTGGTTAATTAGCACTTCTGTCCAAGTTGTCTTCCACTTTCAAAATTATCTTTAAAGTTCAATTTTCGTCAGTTAAATCCTTAAAATGACATTTTATTAGTGTTTCAGTAACTCCAACCCAATTTGACCTCAATCCGACCCATTTTTATTAATTTTAACTCAACCCGACCCAATTTGACCCAACCCAAATTTTTATTATTTTAAAATATAATATTATTTTCCATATAAGTTCAAAATAATTATTATTTTAAATAATAATTATATTTAACATTTGAAATAATAATTATTTTAATATTTTAAAATAAATTAATTATTTTAAAAATAGTTGTTTTTAATATTTAAAAAAAAAAAAAATTAAAATAATAAATAATAATTATATTTAATATTTTAAAATAAATATATTTTTAAAATATTTAAAGAAAATAATATTTATTTAATATTTTAAAATAATAAATATATTTTTATTTTTAAAAAAATATTATTTTTCAAAAGTTAAAAAGAAAATTATTATTCTAAGAAAAAAAAAATAGAAACTTTTATTTTTTTTCAAAAATGAATCAAGTTTCATAAAATATAGATTCAAAAAAATTACATAAGAAAATTAAAATTTATATTTTAAAAAATAAAGTAGTTTTTTTTTTAATGTAAAAAATTATTTTCAAAAAAAAAAGTTAATATCTATTTTTTATTATATGTATTCTTAATATTAGAATTTTTAAAAAACAAAAACTAGAAATAGAAATTAAAATACAAAAAAGAGTAAAAGATTAAAAAAATTATTCAATAATTTTTAAATAAATAAATAAATAATAATGGTAAAGATATTAACAATTAAAAATTATATTTTTAGTTTTTATTTTTTAAAATTCTAATATTGAGAATACATATAATAATTGTAAATATATTAACTTTTTTTCCCTAAAAATAAAGTTTTACATAAAAAATAAAAAAAAAACTATTTTATTTTTTAAAGAATAAAGTTTTATTTTCTTACGTAATTTTTTTGAATATATATTTTATGAAATTTTACTAATTTTTGAAAATAAAAAGTTTTTAATATTTTTTTTTTGAATAATAATTATTTTTATAAATTTAAAAAAATAATATTTTATTTTAAAATATTAAATACAATTATTATTTTCAAATTATTTTAAAAAATATATTTTATATTAAAATATTAAATATAATTATTATTTTAAAAATTATATTTACTTTTAAAATATTAAAAAATATACTTATTTTTAAATTATTTATTTTTGAATATTAAATATAATTATTATTTTAAATAATATTTTTGTAAGTATTAAATTATTATTATTTGATAAACAGTTCACGTTATTCATGATCGTATTAAATAAAAGAGTAAAATACATTGACACCCCCTATAGATAACCATAATAACACTCAACATCCCTCTAGATTTTTAAATAACAGTCAGTACCCCTCTAGTCTATAATATAACATTCACTACTTTTAGTGTGATTGGCCTACTAATATTCAAAAATATTTGTAATTTAATGTATGATACAACCTTCAAATTATAATGTTTAATATATCCACTAAATATAAATTTATATGTTATAATTTTTATTTATCTTGATCTAATTAATTAAATTATGAATTTATGCATTAATAAATAACATATTTCTCAAAAAAATAATAAAGATTTATTTGATCAATAAAATAAAGTAATACACTTTTTGCTAATTAAATTTCTTACATATTAAAATCTGCGTAATATACATTCAAATATATTTTTTGTAATTTAAAAAGTAAAATTTTAATAAGCATAAAAGTACAAATTAACACAAATATAATTATTTTTTCCAAATATTAAAATTTATGTAAAATAAACTTACTATTACATAACGAATCTTATTATTCATATAAAAAATATTAAAAATTATATTAATTATTTGTCTAAAATATTAAACTAAACATAAATAACTCTTAAGCATAATTATTTACAATAAAAATGACAAATGTTATTACTCAAAAAAGAAAAATACATTAAAAATTTCGTTTAACAAGATAGATATAGTAAAAAATATTATTATATTTCTTTTATTCAATATTGTATAAAAACAACATAAACTGTATGTTAAAAAATGTAATTAAAATCATAAACATCCCAAATTTTTACATATAATCAATAAAATCTAAAATTATAATATGAAACTAAGAATTCAAAAAATAATTTTGGTGTTAAACACCAAAAACTAAATTATCAACATACTAAAGCATTGTAATTAGAAAACCTCCATTAATAATTTAATTTTAAATTCTTAATATTTGTATCACTTATCAAAAAATGTGTTAATTAAATTAAATTATCTGAATGAGATAGTCTTAATTACAAATAAAATTATAAATAAAATGTATTGTATTACAAAAGGATAATTAAAAACACACACACATATATATATATATATATATATTATTCAATAATTAAAATTTGATAATATACAATTAGGGTAAATATGTAATTTTATATATTTAGTCAGCCCTAAAATTTTGAAGGGATGCTAACTATTATTTAAAAAATTAGAAGGGAGATAGGTGTTATTATGATTATCTAGAGGAGTGTCAATGTATTTTACTCTAAATAAAATTAAATGAATATACATTAATTTTAAGATATGTCAAAATGAATTTAAAAAACAATAATTATCTTTTGTTTTTTGGGTTGGAAAGAGTACCTTACAAACTTGAAACGGCACTTCCGTCATTGACCACTCTAATGATTTAATTCGTCCTCAAGTATATAAATAAAAATTAATTTTATGGTCTAGATTCTATAGGTATGCAAAATTGAACCCAACTCCTCCTCTTTCTCCTGCTCGAAGGCCATTACCAGCACAAGCTCGAAAAATGGTAATTGGGTTTAAATAAAATGTAAATGTATTATGAATTGATACTCCTTATACATACATAGCTCAATCGATTTTCTGTTATATCGTTATATGTGATTTCATTTCAATTTCTTCACTTGGATTTAGGGTTCCAATTAATTTAACTAGCATTGCTAGATTCTCTCTTTTTCATGTTGGTTAGCATTTTTTTTTCGCGAGACGTGTTAGATTTGATTTTTCATGGTCTTGATCTTCAACTTTCCTATGTGTTTGTTTATTTACCCCCAGAAAATGCAGGAAAGATGAAAATCCAAAAATAGAAAAAGGGAGGAAAGTAGTAAATACGCTTTGGTTTTGCTTAGATCTAAGTTTTAATTGAATTATCTCTTGTTTACAAGTCTAAATGTAATTGATGTTCTGTATGTCTATATGATGGACGAATGCAATATTGTGTTTGGCTGGAGGGATGATAATTTTTTGGGAGAAGATGAGGTCCAACGTCTAATCAATGACGTTAGAAAGAAATTTAATTTCTTTTCACCCAGTGAATTCCTACAGCATTTCACACTGATTCCTCCTTACTTCCCTAATTAGGATATCTAAAACCTATAGGTGAATAAATTTGTGGTCTCAGGATCATCTTCAAGGCTACGTACAGTCGGAGTCCTCTCTACTTCGGTCATCTTTACCTCATCTAGGCCCTCATCATAGGCGACATAATGAACAATTTTTATATAGCAAAATGTTGAAATATATACATATATTATAGGTGTGTGCGCTGTAACACCTCAGTCCCACATCGAAAGATAGGAAAAAAATTTGTCTGCATATAAGGAAATAAGTTACTACCAATAGTACTTTCCGTCATGACTTTTGGGTGAGCCTGTAGTGAGCTAAGATAACCCAAGAAGATACTATTGGGCCAGTGGTTTAAGGCCTTATTTTGATGGATTTGATTCGATTCGGACTCGGGATTTGATCCGGGTTGTTACTTATGGTATCAAAACCGACTCTCGAAAGTTATATAAGAAAATAAGTTACTACCAGTAGTACTTTCAATCATGACTTTTGAGTGAGCCTGTGGTGGGTTAAGATGACCCAAGAAGATACTATTGGGTCAGTGGTTTAAGGCCTTATTTTGATGGATTTGATTCGGTTCGGACTCGGGATTTGACCAGGGTTGTTACTTGTGCTATGGTCAATCTTCCTCAAAGTCGGTAAATGGAGTCTAGGACTCTTACCCTGTCATTATTCATTTTGTAGATATTCATTGTGAAGCTTGTTAGGAGTTGATCCAAATACTTGTAGAATGTGCTAGAAATAGTATGCTAGGTGTTTAGTAGGAGGAACAAGTCACAAATGACTTTCCATTTTGCTCTGCTCCGTAGAGCTTGTGCCACGGCTGTGAACTTTCTCATATATTTTCTAATAGGTACATTTTCTAGTATAAAGTTGTCCGTTTATTTGGGGTGACTGCTTAGTGTGTGCCCCGGTTTGACTTTACTAATAACTCTTTGAAATATTATAGTATAAGTAGTACTAACTCAGTTTTGTTAGCAGGATGGGCATGACGCAGATGATACGAAGCAGAGTACTGCTGATATGACCATATTTGTGAGTCCATAAACCATGCATCTCACAAAAATATGCTTTTAACATTACAATGTTTTTAGCGGAAGTATTTCAGTCAAGGATTCTGGTTGGTGGGAGTGGAAAACCTATACTTATATTACCTGGACCTTGTGAATGGTATTACCAAGCGGCTGCAAAACCATTGGTGTATCATTTGTATAGGCTTCATAATTACCTCAGCTTTGTGATCATTGGGTTTGTTAGAGCACACCAATCAAATATGATACTCGTGACAGTTAAAACCACTATTTTAATTAATGTTTATAGCACTGTGACACTGTCCATCTTCTCGGTAAGTTATGAAAAAGTAGATAATACTAGAGGTTTCCTGAATTTTTGTTTCTTCTTTCACAGGTACAAAATCTTCTTCAGCAGATGGTGAGCTTGTTGCTACATATATTTTTAGGTTTTTCATTTGGTATTTCTTTATCACCTTTTCTGAAAACTTAATCATATCTTCTTGTGGTTATTATATTTGCAGCAATCCAGGTTCCAGACAATGTCTGACAACATCATTACAAAAAATATCCTTTTCAATTCTATGTTAAAATGCTTTCTATATTTGGATTGTAGAATGATTGATATAGTGATATGCAATTTCAGGCAACTAATGCTCTCTTACTTGTTAATAAGCTGCATATACAGACTTTGAAATTTATGTATTACATTCTCTGTAGCACTACTTCAAATTGATTAATTTTGAAATTGTGTAAAAATTCCGCAACTTTGTTTCAGGGGGCATTTGGGTGGATAAGGGGAATATGAAATCAAATTTAGTATATTGTGAAAAAATATTTTGTAATAACCGTTCCAGTAATGCGTGTCATTAAACCAAATTAGTTAGATTTTTTTTAATATCTATGATTATGGCATGATGTTGACTCTGTTGTCATGCGATGGTGTTATGTACAACAATATCTTTTCTGTGACGAGTTGAACTGGCAGAAAAATCTATCTGCAGCTGCCCATTTGCTGCACTGCTCTTTCTTCCAGCCACTGAGTTGTAAGAGTTATATTTTTTTCTATTATTTATTTATTTATTTGTTTGTTTTTTTGGGGGGAGGCATTATTTATTTATCCAAGAGAGTTATGAAAATTGTCATTACTATTTGCATTGCTCATTTTTTGCATTTTGGTTCTGGGTCATCTGGAACTGATATGAATGGAGTTCTTTGTTTCTTTGACTATGATGCACTTGATGAGATGGGCAACCGCATAGATGAGTTAGAGCAGAGCATCAATGATCTTAGAGCTGAGATGGGGCAAGAAGGAACTCCAACGCCTTCTGCCACTTTGAAGTCAAAAGAAGAAACCAAGGCAGCTGATGATGCAGCATAATATTCGACTCCCGTTTACTGTGCTGGTTTGGGTCTCTGTTTTTTGCAGGTTAATTGCTTAGATTTGGAGCTGAAATGAAATTTTTACCGAGACATAGTGAGACATGTAACTAAAATATCTTGTGTTGCATAATTTCCAACAACTAATAGCAGAGAATCATTTAGTGTGTTTTTTCTTCGATAATGAATGGTGGAGATGTGACGGTTGCAAAACTCGTGAGATTCAAGGACTCGTCTGTTCCATTTGGATCTTAAACACCACTGCTGTAGCATTAGCTGCAATACTAACCTAATGTATGAGATTAATACTACCTCGATCTCCCTATGAATTTTTCATATGAATTTATGAACAGGCAGGTATGTGTTAGTTTATTTATCTCACATTAACTATGCGTTGAGCTAATGTTACGTTACGTTTGGATTGAAGGAATGGAATAGTAGAGGGAATAGAATATTTCATGTACATGTTTGGTTGATGTTAAGAATACATCCAAGAATGAAATAAATTATTAGAAAATGACCTAAATATCCTCCAAATGTTCAAATTTAACTTAAATTCAATTTATATTTAAAATTTGACTCATATTTTTGTAAAAAAAATATTATAATTCTATCTTCCTTCCTTTTTTTTTTCCACTTATAATTTTTTTTCTGACTAATAATTTATTTATTTTTTATATCTTTAGAATTATTTATTTTAATTTATTAAAACTAAAGATAAGTAATGTAAAATAAAATACAATTAAACAAAACTAAATCAACTAGTATAACATCCAACTTAATAATATAAAGTGATGATAAATCCAAATAACATGCAGCAGAATATAAAGATTACAAGGTCATGTGCCCAACATTGAAAATTACATAACTGTTCTGAGGATTTTTACATATGATAGCAATACCAATTAGCAACACTAGCAAATAAAGGGGCGATCCCAGCAGCATAAGAAACAATTCAGCAACCAAAGAGGACTGGCAGCACGGCAGCCCAGAAATTTGGGGAAGTCTAGCAGCAACCACATACATGCAACAGCAGCAGCAGCGTACCCAGTATCAACAGTTTCATCCAACTTCGACAGCAACCTAGTCCAAAAACCTAGTCGCCCAGCAGCAGCAGCGAGATGCCCAGACTAGTAGAACGCCCAACCAAAGAGCATGGACAGCAGCTTTGACCTCGGCCAAAGCAACAACACCCCCACTTCATACCGAAGCAAATACAACCATAAAAAATTTAGGCAAAGGCAATCAGAACCAGCTAAGAAAATATATTTTGTCCCATCTGCCTACACAGCGAAAAATCGTCACATCATGATTATAGTAATTCACTTATTAGATAACAAAAATCAGCCAGGTCATGCTTGCAAACAAACAAAAGAAAAAGACCCAAAGAGAACAAACATAAGTGACTAGTCATCTTTTACAACGGAGTATGCTCCCCTACAGTCACACAACTTGCAGATAAATCCTACGTCAATCTCATTATATTGGCCATACTAGATATATAATATGATGCCCCCTATTTATCAAACCCCACCCCACAGCCACAGGGGGGAATAAGACACTGATCCTGAATCACTCTCATTGTATGAAACTAAATCAAACCTTCACGAGATGATAGTACCAAAGAAATTGATGTCTTCTTTTACAACCAGAAAACAAAAGTAATGTCAGTTATTACCTCTGTTTCCCCTCTAAATAAACACATAACAACGCTCTATGACATTTCTAGCCGAGGAGTGCTTTATATTAAACAATTCTTTGGTAGTCGTAGGTCGATGCCCATCTAACCAATCATTTAAATGATAACTTTGACCTCTAAAAGGTGCAAGAAAACCCTCTCCATTGGTATATCCAGCATCTACAAGGTAGTAGTTACCTTAACCAAATAAAAAAGATGTTAAAGTTGATTGTATATATATATATATATATTTATGGGGTTGTGTGTTTGTTTGTGTTTGTTAGTGCGTGTAATTCTATAAATATTAAATTATATTAAGATATTTCTTATTTCTTACCTCGATTTACTTTCAATCCATGATTACGACGTTAAATAATTATATCGGAACGTGCTATTGCATAGAATAAAATCATCAATTAAATAATTAGGTACTTACATGAATTGAGAGAAGACATCTTGTATGTATCAAGCTTCCGCTGCGCGTAAGGGTAAAGGTCTTCAATTGCCTCTCTCAATCTTATGATGGGTGTATAGGTGTGTATAAATTTCTTGAGACGGCAACTGGGACCAAACCCTAACTATTTTATTTATTAGATAGCTAAGGGTCATAATCGTCCATCAAGATTATGAAACCCTAGGGCCCATTATGCCAACTTAATATTAGTAATAATATTTATGGGTCACACAATTAATTACCAAACCCATAAATAAAGTAATAAATTAATACAATATGTAAGCCCAATAATTACATAAATAGTAGATGCCACATAAGTGAATAAAATATTTTAACATTCTCCCACTTGGCCGAAATACTATTTATATATAAAACATAATGCTTACAATCATTAATTTGGCCAAGTATTAATTTAATATCTACATCCTGTTCAAATAAAAACACCAATGCGAATTAATACAATTGTTGTGTCACTATTAACACAAGATCCCCATTAGTTACACAATTAGTACTTTTATTAGAACAAAGATTAACATTAAGCATAACAGGTATGAATAGAGTTTACATAAGTGGTAATAGATTAAACTCATTCATATGGTCCAAAATTAACATAATCGTTCCGTTTGCTCATAAATTCTCAAGTGTGCACAATAAAGAGAATAGCAAACCATAAACATAATGTGAAGTTCAAAATAACGAGCTCAAAATTGTTGTCTTACATCAAAATAACTCATTAATTACCAGTTAAACCCATGCCGGCATTATGCTCTAAAAAGAGCTTGGGTGGTAAGCCTTTCGTAAGTGGATCCACTAATATATCATGCGAACTAATATACTTAATGACAACGTTTTGATCTTCAACTCTTTCCCTTGACAAATAAATACTTAGTGTCGAGGTATAGCATAATCATTATCACAAAATACTTTCAATGGCCTTGAAATAGAATCTATAACTTTAAGTCATGAAATAAGATTCCTCAATAACACGGCGTGACAAGTAGCATGATAACAAGCCACATATTATGCCATCACCGTGGAAGTGGTAGTTAACTTCTGCTTATGATTTATTCACGAAATAGGGCCTCTTGAAAGCATAAAGATGTACCCTGATGTAGATTTCTTTTCGTCTTTACACTTAGCAAAATCAGAATCAGAATAACCAACAATTTCAAGCTTATCTGATTTTCTGAATGTAAGCATAAAATTCTTAGTGCCCTGTAAGTAGCGTAAAACCTTTTTGGCTGCTTTCTAGTGATCCAAACTTGGATTTGACTGGTAATGTCCAAGAATGCCAGTTACATACGCTATATCTGGCCGTGTACAAACTTGAGCGTATATAAGACTCCCAACCACAGAAGCATAGGGAATAAGATTCATTTGATCACGTTCAAGTTCATTCTTAGGGCATTGATATGAGTCAAATTTGTCACCCTTAACAACAGGGGCGACAGTAGGGGAGCAATTTTGCATGTTGTATTTGTTAAGAACTTTGTCAATATAAGCTCTTTGGGACAATCCTAATATCCCGCGAGACCTATCTCGATGAATTTCAATACCTATAACATAAGAGGCTTCACCGAGATCCTTCATATCAAAATTTCTAGAAAGGAAACGTTTGGTCTCATGTAAATGTCTAAGTTATTACTTGCAAGTAGTATATCATCAACATACAAAATAAGAATAACAAATTTACTCCCACTGACCTTCAA
This sequence comes from Panax stipuleanatus, assembly GCA_020205555.1. Classification (NCBI taxonomy): domain Eukaryota; kingdom Viridiplantae; phylum Streptophyta; class Magnoliopsida; order Apiales; family Araliaceae; genus Panax; species Panax stipuleanatus. Next base: position 132,471,942 of record CM035119.1, on the reverse strand, counting down.
GTATATGCATTGATCCACTATATTTTTCTTAAAATCAAAAGTACTCATCACCTCGTGAAACTTAAGATACCATTGTCGAGAAGCCTGTTTTAACCCATATATGGACTTCTTAAGTCTACATACTATATGTTCCTTGCCTTTAACCACAAAACCTTCTGGTTGTGCCATATAGACATTCTCATGCAAGTTACCATTAAGAAATGCAGTTTTAACATTCATCTGATGTAGTTCTAAATCATAATGAGCTACTAAAGCCATGACTATTCTAAATAAATCTTTCTTGGATACTGGAGAGAAACGTTATTAAGCTCCATTGATTTCAACTCATCATTCATGGCTTTCTAGGTCTTTCGAACCTACGTAAAGGCTACACAATTTCAGAAATATGATTTTCAATAATGTGGGGTTCAACATTAAGTGGTGGCCCAGCTATCTCAGTGGCATCATTCGCCTCAATAAGAGGTTGTTGTGCCTCACCCTCTTGAATTACAGGATTAGGAACATAAAACCTGTTTTCTTCAAGATCAATTTTTCTTGGCTCACCACTCCCACTTAAATCACCATTCTCTAAAACCTCTGCATGCCTAGTCTCAACAATTCTAGTGGTATGAGAGGGACAGTAAAAAAAGAAGAAGAAAACCCTTAGATCTATCAGGATATTCAATGAAATGGCAACTAATGGTTTTAGAGTCAAGTTTCTTTATTTGTGGATTAAAAAATCTTAGCCTCGGCTGGACAGCCCCACACCCGTAAGTATTTTAAACTAGGTTTCTTACCTGTCCAAATTTCATAAGGAGTGTTAGGGACAGATTTGCTAGGAACCTGGTTTAAAATATGAACAGCTGTCTTTAATGCCTCAGTGCACAAAAATTTAGGTAAGTTGGAATTACATAACATACTACGTACCATATCCATAAGGGTACGATTTCGCATCTCAGCTACACCATTCTGCTGCGGTGTACCAGGCATTGTATACTGAGTGACAATTTCATTTTTTTGACAAAATAAGACAAATGGGCCAGGACTATGACCTGTATCGGAGTGTTTACCATAATACTCTCCGCCTCTATCTGATCTCACTATTTTAATTTTTCGATCAAGTTGATTTTCAACTTCAACCTTGAAAATTTTAAACATATTTAGTGATTCAGATTTTTCATTAATCAGGTAGACATAAGTATAACGAGAATAGACATCAATGAACGTAATGAAAGATTTATATCCCCAAATTCCTAAAAAAAATGGTCCACATATATCATAGTGAATCACCTCAAGCAGTGCACCACTTCTAGTGGCCCCTTTCTTATTACCTTTCACAAATTTTCCTTTAATACATTCAATACAATGGTCAAAATTAGAAAAATCTAGTGAATGAAGAATTCCATCCTTTATAAGAAGTTGCATTCTGTCTTTTGAAATATGGCCTAAGCGTTTATGCCATAATTTTGAAGAATTCTCATTATCTAGTTTTCTCTTATTTCCACTTTTAAAGGTATTTTTTGTCACATTCATTGTTAATAAGGATTCAGCAAAGACATTATCCAAATTTATCTTATAGAGGTTTCCCTCTAAAGAGCCAGAACCAATAACATGATAGTAATGATAAATAATTATTTTATTATTCCCAACTTAAAAAGAAAATCCATCAACGTCAAGTTTAGATACAGAAATTAAATTCCGTGTCATACTGGGAACATAAAGAGTATCATATAAATACAAGGTGAAACCACTCTTCAAAACTAAAGGGAGAGTTCCTACAGCTTCAACTTGTATAGACTCTCCATTGCCAACTTTAATGGTTCTTTCCCCCTTTTGGAGTGTTTTCTTTGAAAAGAATCCTTGCAATGAATTAGTAATGTGAACCATAGCACCAGTGTCAAGCCACCATGTATTAGAAGGAACATCAATTAGAAAGGATTCAAAAGTTATATAATTAAAGGACGATATACCTTTCTTTTCAAGCCATTCTGTAAATTTAGGACATTCTTTCTTAATATGTCATTGCTTCTTACAGAAGTGTCATTTAGGACATGCCTCAGAGTTGTTACCTGAATAATTTGCCTTATTTGTTTTAGTAGAAATTTGTTTATCTTTATTCTTAAAACATTTGCCATTTTTATGGGCCTTCTTCTTATGAGATCTAGTGGTAGTCAAATGAGCAACATAAGTAGAAATACTAGTTGGAGTCAATGCAGAAACATAATTAGACTCATAAGCAAGCTTATAAAAAACTAAAAGAAATCCACAATGTACAACAATAATTAATAATTAATCATAATAAAACTAACTGTAGAGCAAGCAGTTAGTTACATAAAATCTATTTACAACACCCAAAAATAAATTTTAATGAGATGTTGGTGCATAATTATCAATCTTTCGTTGGTCCAATTAATAATATGCTAATAACATCCCCATAAAATAATGCACAACACATTTATCCACGCATCACCGTTGGGCAGAAACGAAATAAACATGTCACTTATGCAATAAAATTCTATTTAATAAATTATAATTCTAATTTTTCGTTGGGTAAAATTAAAATCTTTATTTATTAAATGTAACATTATGTGACTTTTCTTAATCCTTAATTGTTTCAATTAATAACCATCCGTTGGGCTGATTATTAATTTTAACAATACAAGAGTCACGTATACATGTAAATTATTATGATCAAACTCAATTTTATTTAAACAACATAATAATCAAGTTTGAAAATTAACATTATTTAAAAAATTTACATGTAACACCTTAAAAGCCTTAATAATATATCACATCATATTCTAAAATTTTAAATTAGAATATATAATTATGAACATGAATTGATTATAAAATAATCACGTTAATTTTAATTTGAATACATGAGAGCATAAGAATATCATAATATTATCTAGACATAATAAATAATAAACCTAATATATATTAAAATAAACTTGAAAACTTTAAAAATATTCATGTATTCAATACAAAAGAAGTCATGAATTCATGATTTAAAATTTCAGCATTATTCCCCAGATCATGTTGAATTTCCACGCATGGTTTGCAGTATATTAATCATGGTGACTTTATCATTATGGTGGCTTTATCAATTATGTCATTATGCTTCTATTTGCATGGTTTGGAGTATATTAATCATTCCAAAAAAAAAACAACTAATGGGAACTCGAGTATATTATAAATCAGAATACATAACATATATAGCACATGAGGAATCAAACTTATATTATTTTCGAAAGTCATGAATAATCGTAATTAGATTACATAATTAATTGTCATTCGAAAATTTCTTCATATACTGAATAGTTCTATATTATACCAATAAAGAGATTCTGTGGAATTAAAATTATTGGCATAAAAACATAATTAATTTATTCTATACAATAACGTAACCATGCTCTTGATACCAGATGTTAAATAATTATATCGGAACGTGCTATTGCATAGAATAAAATCATCAATTAAATAATTAGGTACTTACATGAATTGAGATAAGACATCTTGTATGTATCAAGCTTCCGCTGCGCGTAAGGGTAAAGGTCTTCAATTGCCTCTCTCAATCTTATGATGGGTGTATAGGTGTGTATAAATTTCTTAAGACGGCAACTGGGACCAAACCCTAACTGTTTTATTTATTAGATAGCTAAGGATCATAATCGTCCATCAAGATTATGAAATCCTAGGGCCCATTATGCCAACTTAATATTAGTAATAATATTTATGGGTCACACAATTAATTACCAAACCCATAAATAAAGTAATAAACTAATACAATATGTAAGCCCAATAATTACATAAATAGTAGAGGCCACATAAATAAATAAAATATTCTAATATACGATCCATTGCAGAATAAAGTATCCTACCATCTGCTGCGGACCCTTCCCAACCAGGTAAGACGTAGATAAATTGCATTTCCGGGGAGCAAACACCTAACACGTTAGTTGTAATCTCATTTTTTGATTTCGATACCTAGGACATGAACCTTTATGTATGTTCCATCCAAAGCCCCTAGACAACTCTAGTAAGAAATACTTATCTTTTTCAAAAGCATAACGGTAAATATGTAATTTTAAAAAAACTTGTTCTAGTAAGATAATAAATATCCAAGTTAAAGTAACACCTTGAACCATTTCCACTTATCGTCCGTAGAGTTTTCACGTATAGGTTCCGGTTTTTTATAAAGCTGGCCTTCCAATCTTATCACGACATTTAGTACGTTGCTGAAGTGTCTATTAATTGTCTCACCGGATCGATGAAATTGTAACACTATTACACGATTTTTCACATAATGGGCTAGCACATACAAGAAAATGGCAACTTGTTCATCTATTTGAAGGTACTTTGTACTACTAAGCTTGCATGTGGTATGTAAAATATCACACAATTTGGTAAAACTTGCCCTATCCATTCTAAGATAATTGTGGCATGTAATGTCACTATCATACACTAGCTCCCTCATAAAATTTAGGCCGCTCGAGCAAGAAAGGGCGTCTATGTCGTGCCATAGATATAACAAATTGCATGAATAAGTTAACCATGACAACTATTTAAGACCAAAAATGAAAAAAAAAAAAACAAATCTCTTCATCCTCTTCTGTTTGTCTAATTTATGACGAGCCATGACTGCAATTCAATAGAAAAAGTAAGAGCAAACTCAAACAACTCAAAAAAATTATTAATGAGAAGACAATGACACCAAGACTGCAGCTCTTATTAACAATGTAAACGACGAGCCATGCTTGGATTTTAGTATTACTTATTGCCAACAATTGTAGAATGTATATATTAAAGAAATTTTGTAAGACCCCAACTTTTATGAATAAAGATTTAGTTTTCTTTATATGTTATTTCGAAACAGTAAGGTGTTGTTTTGATAAATATGAAAGTTATGGGTGAAATGTGCAAATATTTTTAAAATGAGCAAGTGGTTATAAAATATTCTTGTTGTCGGGGAATATTCGTTTGGTCGTGAAATATTCTTGTTGTCGGGGAATATTCGTACGACGGCGCAGCTATTTGTGGGCCCCCACAACGGAATAACTGTCGGATATAGAAAGCGACAAAAATAACTTTTTTACAAGATAACGGCGTGGTTGTTACCGTTAGTACTGTTGAAATATCCGGTGGTTAAAATACAGTGATACACGGTGTTGCATAGTAGCACACGGTATTGCACAGTATTTCGAATTATTGAGTCTTACGTGAGAAGCCATTACTCAATTATTGTTACAGTAATTACTGTCCAATATTTTATATTATTGACTCAATAATTGCTACGTTGATATTTTATATTATTGACTCAATAATTGTTACATTGATATTTTATTAACTCAATAATTGCTACGTTGCCATTTTATATGATTGATTCAATAATGGCTACAGTTGATATTTTGTAGTATTGATTCAATAATTGTCGTTGCACAGTATTTCACGTTATCAACTCAATAATTCATATTATTTGAATAATATTATTAGATAGCATTATTGACAATGTCTAAGAAAGTTCTGTCTAGAAGGGGTTATTTAATTGCGCGCCAGTAAGGAGAAGTCCTTATCGGAAGGCCCCCTCTTTCTTGGGAACGACCTGGTTGTTAATATTGTAGTTCTGTAATATTATTTGTGAATAATTAATTATTGATTTATATGATAAGAAAATATTTATTTTGTGGATATTAAAGAAGGAATTGGCGCTGATGAGTTTTTATCAATATTTTGGTGTGAGAAATCATCTGTTTATGAATTCCGGATAATTTATGTTTGGAATTTGGAAAAACTTCCTTCTGCAAAGTTGTAGAAAATTAAATTTCCTATGGAAGAACATAGAATTTGTATTTTTCTGACAAAGGGGCTATTTATTATGAATTATTGAAGTTTCGGAAAATAAATATTTTTTAATAAAAAAGTGGGCCCCACTTTTGTTGGTTTGTTGAAAATCCTGATTTCTTTGGAGCAGCCGGCGGCTGGAGAATTTTTTTGAAAATAATATTATTTTATTATTTTAGTCTCCTTTGGCATCCTAAGTTTTTTCTATAAATAGGGTGCTTAGGTTAGAATTAAAAATCACACCAGAATCAGAAGTTTTTTCTCTCTATAATATCGAGCGTATTTTTGTGAGTATTTCAATACTTTGAGTGTTGCTATTCAGTGCAAGTTTCTTTCGGTATTATATCCGATATTCCAGTCAGAGGTACTATCTTTTTGAGGTAAGGGATGTTATTTTCTTTCGTAAATGATGTTATTCTTTTCAATATCATTATACAGAAATATTGTCATGGATTTTATGTTGAAATTCTTACTTTTTCCGTCGGAGTTACTATTCACGTATACGGCACTATTCACGGAAAAATTAAATTTTTTTCTATTTGTCCAAATTGCTTGTTAAGGTTACTATCTTTGATTGTATCCAAGTTTTGAGCTCTATTCTTGAATTTTGCTCCATAATTGATTATTACGAGGTATTTTTGAATTGGATATACTAAAATACGAATCCTTAGTCTTTGTCTTTTATCTCACTGGATTCGTTTTTTTTAAATGTTTTTCATCATTCTCAGTCCTAAAAGGTGATGTAACTGAATATCTTTGGCCTGTAGAGCAAAGATGTATGATTACTTGATGAATATCTTTGGCCTGTAGAGCAAAGATGAATGATTACCTGATGAATATCTTTGGCCTGTAGTGCAAAGATGACAGGTGTTGAGATGAATATGACCACTGATGATACAAATGAATATCTTTGGCCTGTAGTGCAAAGATGAATATTTGATTCGAGATGTATATTGATTGATGTTACAGGGATAAAATATTGATGATGGAGTTTTAAATCATAGAAGATAGCAGACTTGATTCTCTGCTTAACTCTTCTAATGAATTGTTATTTTCGCTGCGAATATTGATCTAAGATTGGTTGTCCATTATATTTTATCTGATTTATTGAAGGCTAACGATAATTTATTTTCCATTATCTTAGTCATAATATTCTTTACTGAGCTAGTTGAGCTCACCCTTTTCATCTATTGTCCTCTTCAGGAAATGAGAATGTTGCGGGGACTAGTCGGGGGATAGAGTGATGGTCCGAGTTATAGCAGTAGTAGTCCTCACTATTTCTGATAAATAGTGGGATAATAATTGTAATGAGGACTTAGTTTGAATCTTAATATTTTCTACATATTTGTATTGACACTCACAGATGTGTGGTCGTATTTTGCACGACCGTATGATATAAAGTTTGTATTTGAATTCTGTACCATGTATTTGGCGACTCAGAATGGGTTGGGTTGAATGGACCTATTCTGGGGGCGTCACAAATTTGATAGCTCTGGTCGCCAAAGTTGTGTCATTAACATTGGCGGCCATTACTTCCAGTAAGAGCACATTATAGAAATTAGCATATATAAAAGAAATTTGAAAATGAAAAATACTCCATAATAAATAATAATTTATAATGGTTGGAGGAAAATGCATGGGAATTGAATAATAGTCACATATTGTTAGCACATCCATATTAACTGCCTCACGGAGAAGCTCAAATGCATCCAAGTCAGGTAAATAATGTCAGTAAGCATAATGTCAATGTTATGCTTTCTTTCTAAAAGTATTAACAATGCTTTATATCCAAGTTCAGCAGTGATGAAGTCAAACATACAATGACAATCTAAATGCAACATTTACAACTAAAAGAACAAAACAAAGAAAGTTTATCATTTAAAATTACGTATTAAAGTATAATATGTCATCCACATATACATAACTATCCAAACTAGCGTTACTATCAAAACTGTACATGGATATAAAAGTGGAACTATCAAAAACTAGTTTACGCCAAAGTCTTACAAAACTAGTAGCTAGCTAGTTAAACTAAACATATTTCCAGCAGCATGAGGCATATCAACAATTTAACTATAGGTGAACTTGTTAATTCATACAAAGAGAGTGACAAAGTTAGGCTCTACTTATCAATAGTTGGACACTTAATAAGGTTGGACACTTAAACATGTTGCTTTTTCTCAATTCAATTTAACAACTACCATTTCATAAGTCGATCAGACAGAATAATACTCAGAACATGATCATAATCAGCTCCATCATTACAATATCCAAATACATTCTAGCACACGAACTTTGTAAATCAAATTCCCTATAAAGGAAGTCCAAAATAGTTGTACATGAATCCTTTCCCTCTTATCGTGGGAATTGAGTTGCTCAAATCAGAAAGACTCATTTTTTAACAAATGAACAACATGACCCATTAAAGAACTATCATTCACAAAACAAGCACTACACGATTAGTTCATGTGACGACCCCAAAATAGGTTCAATACTCAACCCATTCTAAGTCGCCAAATACATGGTACAGAATCCAAATACAATCTTTCATATCAAACGGTCGTGCAAAATACGATCACATAACTGTGAGTGTCAATACAGACACGTAGAAACTATTAACATTCAAACTAAGTCCTCATTTCATTTATTATCACACTATTTTTTTAAAAAAAATAGTGAGGACTTCTACAGCTCTAACTCGGACCATCACTCCATTCCCCGACTAGTACCCGCGATATTCTCATTTTCTGAAGAAAACAATGGAAGAAAAGGGTGAGCTCAACTAGCCCAGTAAAGAATATTATGATTAAGATAATGAAGAATAAATTATCGTTAGTCTTCAACAATTCTAATAAAATATTATGGACAACCAGTTTTAGATCAACAACTGCAGCGAAAATGACAATTCATTAGAAAAGTTAAGTAGAGATTGATGTCTACTATCTTCTATAATTTAAAAGTTCATCATCAATATTTTATCCCTGTAACATCAATCAATATTCATCTTGAATCAAATATTCATCTTTTGCACTACGGCCAAAGATATTTATTTGTATCACCAGTTGGTCATGTTCATCTCAACACCTATCCATCTTTGCACTACGGGCCAAAGATATTCATCAGATAATCATTCATCTTTGCACTACAGGCCAAAGATATTCATCAAGTAATCATTCATCTTTGCACTACAGGCCAAAGATATTCAGTTATATCACCATTTAGGACTGAGGATGATGAAAACAATATGAATAACGAATCCAGTGAGATAAAGGACAAATATTAGAGAATTTATCCAGAGTTCAAGAATGAAAATCAAAACCTGGATCCAATCAAAGATAATTTGGAAAGAAAAAATATATATTTTTTATCGTGAATAGTAATTCGTGAATAGTAAATCGACATAAAAAGATAAAAATTTTACAAGAAAGTTCAGACCAATATTCCAGTGAAATAATATTAGATGAAGCGCAAAACTCAAGGAATTTCTGATCATTTCAGGAATTTTAGAAGCAATACTTATCGTAGTAAGTTTAGAGTTAGGAATCTGAAATGAAACAATATATGAAACTGCAATTGGATTTTCACTCGTCTGGCGGTAGTCCGCTCAGACAGATTATTGCCATAATTTAATAACAATTGAATACGTAGGGTTATTCACCAGGCATGCGGTAGTCCGCGTAGACAGGTTATTCTCACAGAATAATAAAGAATGGAATAACAACCCTTACGAATATTGAAAGAAAATAACTCTCTTCATGAATACGAAAGAAATAATACCCCTTACCTTAAAAATTTGGAGACTGCACTAGTGTAATAGCAGAATACTCTTCTTCTTTCTCTCTTATTCTCTCTATACTTTCGCTATCTATAGCTTTAGTGAATTGGTGAGAAATAATGAAAAAATGAGCTTCTACTTATAGGTGTGGCAGGGTAAGGGTAAAATAGTCTTTTTGCTATAATTTTGACATCATCGCTTACATTATCGATCCTATGACATCATTGCTTACCTCATCGCTCCTATAATATCCTTGCTTACCTCATCGCTCCGATGACATCATTGTTTGCATCATAAGAGTTCAAATTCAATTTGCACTCTTCCACCTCATTTAACTTTTATACCATTAATTTACTATAATAATATTACCATTCTAATTATAAAAATCATACTATTATATAAGCACATCATACTACTATAATGTAATATTATAATAATATATTTGAATGAATTATTTTATCGAACAAGATAAAATATCAACTTTCAACAAATGTCACATGTTAAAAATTCCTCCGTTTAAATCCACATTGAATAAATATTTCCTTATCATATATATTAAAAATTAATTATTCACAAATAATATTACATAACTACAATATTGACAACCAGGTCGTTCTCAGGAAAGAGGGGGCCTTCCGATAAGGATTTCTCCTTACTGGCGCGCAATTAATCAACCCCTTTTTCAAACAGAACTTTCTTAGACATTGCTAATAATGTTATCTAATAATATTTTTCAAATAATATGAATTATTGATTTGATAATTTAAAATAATGTGCAATGACAATTATTGAATCAATAATATAAAATAGCAAAGTAGCACTTATTGATATAAAATATCAACGTAGTAAATATTGAACCAATAAAATATTATGCAATTATTGAATCAATAATATAAAATATTGAACAGTAATTACTGTAACAATAATTGAGTAAGTGCCTTCCTGCGTAAGAATCAATAATTCAAAATACTGTGCAATACCGTGTGCTACTGTGCAACACCATGTATTACTGTATTTTAACCACCGGGTATTTTAACAGTACTAACGGTAACAGTTTTGTCGTTATTTTTATAAAAAGGTTACTTCTGTCGTTTTCTATATCCGACATTCATTCCGTTGTAGGGTCCACCAATGACTGCGCTGTCGTACGAATATTCTCCGACAAAAAGAATATTTCTCGACCAAACGAATATTCTCCGACACAACGAATATTTTATAACCACTTGCTTCTTTTGTAAACTTTGCACATTTCACCCATAACTTATCACATTTATCAAATTAACACCTTATTATTTTAAAATAATATATAAAGAAAATTAAATCTTATTCATAAAATTTGGGGTCTTACAGTTCAGCTATCCCACAAGGAATCGGTAATGATATTCCTAACCGAAATAAAGCACACCTAATAGAGATAGAATTCAAAATTTCCTTTTTGACTTATACATAGCAACAAATTTCAAACCCAAGTGCACCAATACGCCCATCTCATAAATAAATAACAAGCCAGTAAAATTAGCTAAACAAAACCCTTACTAATCAGAGTAAACACCAAATGATTAATCATCAAAAAATGGGGAAAGAAAGAAAAAAATCAAGCAACAGAATTACCTGGGTACCCGAGATTCAGAAGGGGAAACACCAGACCTAAGTTTTTCTGCACCTTCAATACTGCTGGAGCACAGTACCCTGGTGGAGATTCCCTCGTGGGAACAAAACCCAGTTCGATATATGCCTATAGATGGATAAATCCTCCCTCTAACACTCGAAACTGAAGGTGTAAAGAACCCAGATGCCTTTGCCATTTGTAGATCAACAAAGAATTAAACTTTGAATTGAGTAGAGAAAAGAAAATTAATTAACACTTAATAAGGTTTGGAAGATATTTGATTCAATTCAAAACTTTTGGACATATTTCAAATTACCTGATGGAAAAAACTACGATTAGATCGGAACTTCAAGCACTAGTATAGATTTGTGATAAAAAAATCGACGATTGGAAGGTGTTAATATATGCCTTTATCTTCTCTCCTCATCTCCTCTTGCCGTTCTCTCTGTCAGCGACAGCGAATGAAACAATCGATCGATAAAATCGATCAATGCCCTATTTCATGTAGGGTATATCTGTCAATTCACTTCAAATAAGAGACAAAATTATTTATTCCTGCCAACCCCTTCGGGAATGATTTTTTTTTTACTGTTGAGCAATATTTCAGCCTGAATACATCATTCCAACGGAATAGAGTAACCAAACATGATATTTTTTATTCCAACGGATTAATTTATTTCATTCCCTCTCTCATTCCACCAAACCAAACACAGTTTCTTTAAAGGATGACTTAAAATATGGGCAAATGTTCAAAAATGCCCCTGACGTGTACCTCAAGGTCTACTGAGTACATTATACTTTTTTTTCCCAAAAATACATTACAAATTTTTAGTCAACTGTGCCCCTGCCCCTAACGAAGATACCACCTAAACTAACATCATCTAAATTTGCTGACAACGCATGAACACGTCATCTGCTTTTGCTGACACATAACAAAAATAATATTTAATTAAAAAAAAATATTTTTTCTCCCCTCTTTTCTCTCTCTAATCACCTTCGTCTCTATTCTCTCTCTCCTCCGTCTTCATCAAATTGTGGAGATCATCATCAGCAAGAACAAATATTCACAAAATTAAACCCCAAACGCTACATTCATTCCCAACCCACTCATCCTCTGACGAATTCACCGTCTCGATCCCTCTCCCCCCACAAATCCACCACCAGCCTCTTCCTCTGCCACAAAGCTTTTGGATCCTCGTCCAAACCTCGCCGCCTTTGACTTGGGTACTCCGGCGTAGACTTTCGATAGACTGGCCGAAACTTCATCGATTGAAAAAGACTGGGTTTGACCGATTGAGAAATGGGATGGATTCTTTTCTGAGTGGGATTTGGGAAGTGTTTAGGGATGTTTTTGGGATGAATTTCTTCAATGGAGATGAACAGAGGCCTGAGATTGACGCCATGGGAGAGGAAATCCATCAGCAAGACTTGTGAGCAATATTTCTTAAATTCAGATGAAATTCTATAGGTAATGTGTATATAAATACTCTGTTTCTCAAATTTTAGATCTAATTTTTTTTTTTGGGTAAATTGACCCACCACTATCATTATTTGGATATTAGTTCGAAATTAAATCTTAAAAAAATCTAGATTTGATTTTGAAGGTGAAAATTTGTTAGTCAAAAACAAAAATTTCCTCAATCTAGATCTAGATTTATGGTGTCAAAATTAGTATTTAAGAGTTTTATATTTGCTATTATGGTAGCTATATTTGATTTGCTTTTTGATTTGTTTAGTGTATTTGAGATGGCATAGCTAAGTTTCCGTGGCCTCCCGCGTTTTCTCCCACTTACACCCAGACTTTTCTTCCATGGACTTCGACAGCCGCTCACACAGGCGAGGCGGTGAAATGATGGTGCTGGGAGGTGAGGAATTGTGCACTGAATTCCCAATTTTTTTCTCTGTCCTCTGTGCTGGGTAACTGGGTTTGCGTTCAAGATTCTTCAAAATTCGCTTAATTCATTGATGGGTTTGTTCACAAAATGAAGAATCTTTAAGAATGAATGTTAATTGTGTATATTGCGACATTAGATGTGAGCATAGATGAATTTGAGAAATGGATTTTTGTTGCTGGGTTCAAATTCTTCTTGTACTCCATTACTGTTGTAGTTGTTGTTCATTGGTTTGTTAGAAATTCTGTTTTTGTTCTTCATTTTATGATTCTGGTAGTTAGTTGTAAAGTTATGTTGTAATTGTGATGATTTGAAGAAGTAATGAGAAATGATTTTTGTGGTTTCTGGCAATGAATTTGATTTCTTAACCATGCTAAATAACTCTATTCATGCCACGTAAGCAAAATTAGTCCAGGTGTCAGCTTCCTTTGTCTAGTTGGCATGTCTGATAATGAGAGGGGCAAAGTTGGCCCGAAATTTGTAACGTTAAGGGCACTTTTGGCGAAAAAAATATAGGGTGCTCGATAGACCTCGGGTAAACGTCAGGGGTATTTTTGGACCTTGACCCCTTAAAATAAATATATATACTTTTGTTAAAGTTAAAAGATGAGTTAAGTTATATAAAATAAAAAAGTAAATTACTTATCACTTTATATAATTTAATATGATTATTAAGAATACTTTTTTTTTCTACCTTTATGTGTGTGAAAAATGGACGAATGCGAAGGGAGTAATAAGAGAGTTTCGAATTAATACGAAAAAAATAAAAAAATAGAGGAGTAAAATGGGAAAGTACTAATTTTCTCGTGATTTGTGCAGTCCTTGTTGTCACCCATATGACGGTGCTCTCATCCACAGATGTTCATGCATCAAGTGGGGTCCGCCACCAACTCAGCTGGATTCCGGCCACCAGCTCCGCCCCAGCTTGCCGTGGCTCGATGGCGGAATGCCTCGGCAACGAGGACGAGCTGGGACCGGGGTTCGAGTTGGAGATAGATTCAAAGATCAACCGGCGCATATTAGCCGCGAGGAGGAGGTACATCAGCTATGGTGCGCTGAACAGGAACAGCGTGTCGTGCTCCAGACGCGGCGCGTCGTATTACAATTGCCGTCAAGGAGCTCAGGCCGACCCTTACTCTCGTGGCTGCAGTGCCATTACTCGTCGTCGGCGTTCGTTTTTTTAATTTAGATTTTTAATTTTTTCATTTATCCAATTTTCGAGTCCATCTTAATTTCTACTACTACTTTGTAGTATTGGTTAATTTTTGGGTTTAATTGTGGGGATCATATTCATATGTAAATGGAGGATAATTTAGCTAATTTTTATCACTTCTCTACCATTTTCTTGGAGGATTTATTTTCGATGATCAGTGTTGGTTTGAATTTGTTACATCTTAATGTCAATATTTAAGAATTAAAATGATGAATTAAATTGAGCTATTATTACATTATTTTCTTGTTAACTTCTGCTGAAATCAACTTTTTTCAGTTGATCATGTTATTTATTTTATCAGTTTTAAAATTTAATGATTTATGTATTTTCTAATTTTGGAATGGAGGGAGCTTATAGGTGCCATATTTTGATAATTTGATGGGGAGGAGGAAAATCTCCGTACGCGAGTAGCTCATAGCTTCTAGTTCCCTCTAGATACAAATCTAGGGTCACGTGATTGCTAAATATTTACAAATCAAGAAAGAAAACTAGATCTGTACATATCTTAGCCAATCTAGCTTTCAGGTTCAAGTTTTACAATCTTTTGAACGGTTAAAAGCTAGATCTGGCTAGATCCAGTACAGATCTAGTCAATACAGTTTAAATATTAACTATTTACAAGAAATGAGCTCTATAAATGGTAGTAGTAGTAAAATAGTCTTGTTCTTTGAGAAAAATAAAATTTGTATTGCTTAATTTTTATCCATAGTTTATTTAATATTTCTAAGTGTCTTAAACACATTTTAATATCTTTAAAAAAATTACAAAAATAAAAAATGAAAAAATTAGGACAGTCTAATTAATTGGTCAATCAATCCACAATGACAGACTATAAAGCTAACAGCACTTGCAAAAGGTCCATCTTTTTACTCAGAACACTCATTCTGACCGGCAAGCAAACTAACAATTTTTAGTATATCGAGTTTTTAGTAAAATTATATTTTTTCTTAAAATTCATAGTCGCAAAACTATATTTCAACAAAATAAGGTGAATGCTCACTTTCTTTTTCAATAATTAAACAAATTGATATTTTCACAACATTTTTATAATATTTACACATAACAAGTGTCGCTACAGATATATAGCGATGTGAAAACCGTCGCTATAGGATTTAGCGACGCTTTTCATATGAAAATATCTTTTTCTGTTGTGGATTTATCGGTTTCCTAATTAAAAAATATTTGTCAATTTTAAAAGTACATATGTTTTTATTTTTTCCGTAATAATATTTTCAAACATATATTTTTTTTAAAATTTTAATTTAAAGTACTTTCACCCTGCAATTTACCAAACGAAGAATTAACAGTACTGAGCTTCTGTATTATTTTCACTGGGCTGGGCTGGTTTGAGCTTTATTCACAAACAAACCGTGAATGGCTAAAATAGTCTTGGGTCAATTATAGTTTGGGCCATTTAAAACTCCCAATCCATCCAATAAGTGGCAATTTCATCTCCACCGTCCGTTTTCACCAAGACTTCAAGATCCCACCTTTCAGGATTAGGGTTTTTCCGTTATCATAGCTCTTTAGTCCCAACCTCTGCATTTTCTCTTTTCTTCCGGGCTGCAACAGACATTCCATTCTTCGTCTTTACTGGTATTGATCATCTCTGTGTGTGTGTGTGTGTATATATATATATATATATATATGAGCATACGTGTTTATTTTATTAATGCTTGACCTCTTTTATACTGTTCAGGGTTTATGATTAAGCTTATTGAGAAAATTTGGAGGAACATAGATTATGTAATGATTTAGTTTAGTTCTGGTTGGATCCGTTATTTATTTCTAACTAAAGCTTAAAATTGTGAATTTGTTAGCTTTCTCAGTAGTTGAAAGTGATAACACAGATCCGTCAAGATGATGAACGAAGAGGGACAAAACATGGATCTTTACATCCCCAGGAAATGGTATTTTTTTATGGAACTATTTACTTGATTTGGGTTTTTAATTTTTGTATTTCTTTTATTTTTCTTTTGGGGTTCTGACATGGATGATTACTTTTGATTCTGTAATGTAATTGCAGTTCCGCAACTAATCGGCTAATCACTTCGAAGGACCATGCATCGGTTCAGATCAATGTTGGGCATTTGGACGAAAGAGGAGTTTATACTGGTGGTTTCTCCACTTTTGCACTTTGCGGTTTTGTCCGTGCTCAGGTTATTGTTTATTAATTTTTGATTGTAGTAAAATGCATTCCTAGTATTTAATTAGCTTTTTATCGTTTGGATTTATTAGTTATGAATCAACTCCTAGTTTAAAGAGAGTACTTTTAAAAATTTAGCTGCATTCTAATTCTGTATTATACAAGCTTATCCTTGATATATAGCGTACAAATGGTCCTGCTTCTATGCTATAATGATCTACTTCCAGAAAATTCTGGTACACCCTGCAATAATTTCTGAGGCTTATAGTGAACTTGTCTGAATTTGCTTACTCTAATATTTTGTGTTTTTAATAGATGACAAGAGGGTCTAAGCTTAGATATTGGAAAGCAAATTCAAATATGAAATAGCAGGTTAAGGAACGTATGACATAAGGGAGTTGGTATAGAATATGAATGTTTGTTGCAGGTAGTGTCTAGACTCTAGACTACTCTATGTCTCTATCTGATGGTAGATGTGGCTGCAGATGGTTGTTAAGAATGAAGCTCTTGTGCTTAAAACGCTAGTTTTCTGATGTTATCATAAATGGAAGAGTTTCCCTATAACCATTAGGTTATTTATGTGTTTGTGTATCCCTTGCACAATCTAGAAGCAGAATGGGCTGATGAGTCCTATTTTATGTTTTCTCGTGGTTTTCTTCCTCTGTATTCATTCTGGTCATATATATACTATGCCTAAAATGAATGCTATATATTTTAAGTTATTCATTGATTTTTCCTTTCCTCTAAAATATGGTGTAGTGCAGTGGGGAAATCAAGCCTTTTGGTATCAGGTGTTAGTTACTTTTGAAATATAAATATGTAATTATTGTTCTGCATGTTTAGCCCATTCTTAGATGTTTCAATATGTTTGACATTCACTGTGTTTCTTTTTATTTAAGTAATTTAATTTATCTCTCAGTTGTTTTCTGGTATGTGTTATACAATGATGTATCAGATTACCTTAAGCATACAACCCTACTCAAATCTGTCTTATTATTATTTATTAAATTTATTATTATGTATATTCAGGGTGATGCTTATTATTTTTTAATTTTATTATTATGTATATTCAGGGTGATGCTGATAGTGCATTGGATCGCCTGTGGCAGAAAAAGAAAGTTGAAGCCCGCCAGTAGAAAGAGATTTTTTCTTTTGTGTTTGTTAGACTTGGTGTTGTTTGAAGTAGAGGGATGTTGCTAGGCAAGGTTTTGCTAGCCCTTCTTTTCAGTAGTTTGTGAACTGCACAACTGTTTTTATTGTTGGCCTTATACTACTGTTGGAATTCAGTTTGTTTCAGTTATATTAATCTGTCTTTTAATAATTCTTGTTTGTTATGCTCTTCTGGGTGGCCTTTGCTTCCTGATCGATTATATGTTTACTTTCATTTTCTGGGTTTCTGATGGTTGATCACTTGTCACCGCTGAAATTAAGATTTTAACTGCATCAATGAGAATACCCCAATAGAATTGGTTCGAGTGAAAAATTAGATTTCATAGAGGCGCAATTCTTACAGATTTACGGGAAAATCAACTTTGAACATCTTTTGTGCATGTAAGAGTCGGTATTATAAACTCCCAACTTGTCCCCCTTAAGTGATGGATACTTTACATAAAAATTAGACCATATTAATGGGCAAAGACTATTTTTATGAGAATTTCTTAAGAATGAACCAATGGTAGATATCAAGGCCAAGCCGTATACTACTAAAGATCTGGACTGGAATTTCGATATATTTTCCTAATTGGGTTTATCCTTGTGAAAAAGATTGCTAAACAGATTGCGGGTACGGGGCAAGGGTCTAAGAGGATAGTCGTATTTATTTATCCATAACTTTTTTTCTATGGAAATTGATATTTTTATGTCATTTTTTGATTTTTTTACACTTAAGGTCTACATATTAGCTGAGCTGATTTGTCAATTTTTTATTGGTTAATGTGAACCGTATGTGTAAAATCATATAGAAATATCAGTTTTCTTTTTTCTATTTAGGAAAAAAAATACCCTCAACTTTTTAAATCTAGCTGAAAAACATGAATTAAGATCCTCTCCATTTTAAATGAAATGAAATTTTTATTTCAGGGTCGAGATTTAAAATGTGTTAAAATATCTCGTACTGATGATAGGAGAGAGCTGATGACTTAAAATATATAAAGAATTCCATTTCATTTGAAATGAATACGATCCTATTCCGAAAAACAGACGGTCATTTCCCAGTTTCCTCGAACCTTCTTATATACATATTATAAGACAAAAAGGTCACCCCTTTGTTTTTCATACACCAGATCACTAAATAGTACAACTCGGTAGAACATTGTAAGATCACTAAATGGTACAACATTTTAATACAGCATCTTCAACTACGTTGTCTTTTTGTTGCATTACATAATATAGCAGCTATGTGGGTTCTCATCGCTGAATATTTCGAAAGATGAGTATGCCTGCATCCATCTTACAGGAAGTTGAGCATACATGTACGGTGATGGAGGACCATAGTAAGTAGCAGGACCAGCGATTAAGTTGGGATGTACTGCATGGTAACTCATCATGTACATCTGCTGAGCCCCAAAACTTGGCGGGTACTGATATGGATACTGAATCGTAGGGCTGATATTGATTTCATCAGGAACTCGAATGGGCCCCAGATCAAGAAACCTCATTCCATTGCCTGCCGGTACACCGGTAGCTGTTGCAACCGTACTCCTGTTATTACCTTTTCGCCCTTTCTTTTTCTTACGAGCTCCTCCACCACCGTTCTTCTGCTCAGCAGCTCCACTGTTTTCACTGCCTTTTTGATCCACCGCCGGTGGTTTCTCTCCAGTGGTATGATTTTCCGGCAAGCCTTTGCTTACCTTCACTAAATCAGCATTTTCCTTTGGATTCTCTTCATTTTCTTCATCACTGCTGTTTTCTTTACTGTTTGCGCTCTTTTCTCCGGCCACATTGTTCTTGGCTTTGTCGGACTTCTTCTCTTTTCGGGGAGGCTTTTCCGGCCACATCTCGGCATGTTTACCAGTTTTGACCAGCTTCTTTATCAAGGTCTCTGCATCAATGTTACCACTGACAATAACTTTCTGTTGATGCAAGTCAATTGTTGTAGTATAAACACCTGTACAACATATTCTATATCATAAATTAATAATAACAAAGTTCAAAACTTAAGAGGATAAACTCCATGTCTGGTTACTGAAAACTGGAGGAATATTAAAAATGAAAGAAAGAAAGAAAGAAAGTAAATTTAAATTTACCATCAATGCTTTGAAGAACTTTCTTGACCTTTCTCCTGCAGCCAACACAGTGGATAGATACCTTCAAAATCCATGTCTGAGAAACAGAGTTAAACGAGTTTATACATAGAAAAACATAGTAAGCTTGAGTAAAATGAAGTGGGTATGTATAGATATATGTATGCATGTGTGTGTATATATATATATATATATGTATGTATGAATGTGTATATGTACATTGTATTTAAGGGGTTGTGGAGGTTCTTCAGGAGATATTGAAGCCATGAGAGGTTTGCAGAAGTTTGAAGTTGAAACAGAGGAAGGAAGGAAGGAATGGGAGACGAGACGAGAGAGAGAGAGAGAGAGAGGGAGAGAGAGAATTTAGTATGTAAGCATGCGAGCAAAGTGACTACTAGTTCTCTGTAGCATCTAAGAGTCTAAGTTGAAAATGACGGAAGATGCGCTTGCCAAGTCTCTGAAATGCTGCTAGTTTTTTTTAACCCTTGCTGTTTTTGTGCATTTTCTACAGGAAATTTCTTAGAGTTTCAGATGAAGCCAAGAAATAGAGATAAGAACTGATGGTGTAAAAAAGGAAAAAAATGAGTAAAAAGACCATCCAATACCAATAAGGTGAAATTTACATGATAGTGACAAGATATTAATAACATTATGATATTATTGGAGTTCCCAAGGGAAGGGGTAAACCCAACTTTTTTATGCTCTATAGTTACTACCCCATTAGGACCAGTGAAATAAAGTTGAAGCATAGAGTATTAGTATTTCTCTTTTCCAAGTCTCGTCTTTTTCTCTTCCAAATCCTAAACCTACCACATTCCTCACCAATGAGTGTCTTCATAAAACTTTGATGGCCTTTTGAATATCTTCACGCAATGGCTATCAATAAACCTGGCAGAGACAAGACTTCTCATTTAACCAACCAAATTTACAGATTCGCATTCTTAAAGGGAGATACACACACAACACACAACACACACACACACACACACACACACATATATATATATATATATATATATATATATATATATATATATAGAGAGAGAGAGAGAGAGAGAGAGATTATAAACGAAGTTAGAATCATTCTTATGGTTTCGGTTTTCTCTTCAAGAAATGGTAGTATTAGTATTTAAATAGAAAGATGGTGCTTCATAATCATAATTCCACAGGCACCAACCGGGGCTTCCATAAATGGGGATATGACCAATATAAATCCTTCAAAGTCATCCATGCACACATGACAAATGCTATGGTTTCTTCGCATAAGCTGCTGGATCAAAGTTCAGTTGCAACAATTAGGTTAATCTAAGGCAGAAGCATCCTTAAACCTTCAAATTTATATAGTAATCCTAAATGTAAGAAACCAAGTATTTGAACAATTGATCAAAAACAATTAATTTGATGATAAGAGTATACTACAGGCCGAAGTATGACATAAAAAAATGCATAGGAAAAAACAGTCGAATGTCAACCCATAGAAATTACTTCGCATGAAGCTCTAACTTGTTCTAGACAACGAGCTGTCATCCTTTTTAACTTAACAGACACAAGGATCATCTAGCTGAAGAAAAAGTAATGAGAAGTCTCTTTTCTCGACTGAATGGATCAAAGCAAACACATCTAGTGTTCAGTTTCTTTACCACTATCCTCTGTAGGCAAATCCTGTGCTTTCTCATCATTTACTTCGACCTTGAGACCTTCAGCTTCTTTGACTTCTCCCGAAACATCCTGCAGCTGCAAGAGTTCAAGTGATTAAGATTGCATATTTACATGGACTTCCCAAAGCATAATGTATTAGGTTTAGAAGATCTTTGAATAGTCCAACCAAATGGCAAAACCACAAATTCTTTAGATTGCTTACCCCCAGGCTTTTTAAGCTAGCAGTAACATCCTCTTGCTGCTGCTGAAGGGTGGTCCTCAATTCTTGGAATTCCTGGTTTAATCCAGTCAATAATATTAAATGTAAAGACAAATGAAAATTCAAAGCAAAGACACAATCAGGCTAGCTGCCACTCACTGATCGAAGTTGATCCACTTCAACATTTAGTGATTGCTTAAGTTCTGAAAGCTCCTACACAAAGAAATAAATCAGCATCACAAGCTGCTTATACAAAGCATTAACAAAGTCTAATGGTACAAATTTGTTGCAAGAAATGAAGGCAGCATGTGCTATTGAGAATAAATGCCATTAGAAATAATAACAGATGTAGAACTTCTTAAGAAAAATTTAAACAAAGTGAAAATTTCCCAGCTCTAGAAATTTCGATGTGGAAATCACAAGCAAAATAATGTGTAATTATAAGACCAGCTACTAACAACATATTAGTAATATGCTAAATATGATGTTGGGTGGAACAAATGCATTCCGACCGACAAACTGGATATTACATTAGAATGTGTAATTACATTGGATATTCAAGTGCAAAACACTGGTAGTAGGAGAAACTGCTTTCATCTTAATCAGCTCCACCATCTTGTGGTTTCTTTGAAATTGAAAAAGAAATAACAATACTACTTTCCTATTTCTATCCTTAGCTGTAGAAAAAAGGTTTATCTTACTCTTATGTCTAAAGATTGTCCCAATTCCACCCAAAATTCTCAAGTCATTTGTTAAAAAGAAGCTGAACCACTACTTATACTTTTCCAAAAATAAATCATTAATATTGTAAATATGTCAGTATATGCATATATTTTAGTGTTGTGGATGCAAGTTAAAGCATACAATATCACGTCATATTTTGAAATAGCCACAGTAATTATAAAATTTCAGCAAATTCTCCATGCCAACAAATTATATCTATTTCTTAATACCAACTTTGTTGTTATGCCATTGAACTAATAGCATGATTCTAAAGGAATTCAAATAAATTTTGACTGCAA
Organism: Panax stipuleanatus; assembly: GCA_020205555.1. Lineage (NCBI taxonomy): Eukaryota > Viridiplantae > Streptophyta > Magnoliopsida > Apiales > Araliaceae > Panax > Panax stipuleanatus. The sequence goes on along the minus strand of CM035119.1, from coordinate 132,449,365 downwards.
GAGTAATATTAAGTTAACACCCAATAATATTCAAAATCAATTAACTGTACAATATGGATACAACTGAGCATAACAAGTAACACATTCTATAACAAAACTAGTTATCCATATACCTTGTTTGATAACATAATAGTAGTTTCATATTTTAGTATAGCTCTATATTCAGCAGGATGCATTGATGACTATAGTATGCCTTTTTAGTATATGACAATCAATGGGATGTATAAAATAAAAATGGATACCCTGAAATAGAACTTACATCACAGTACAACTTTACTTGAGTATCTAGCTTTGACCTCCAACTTTGCAAATCCTAAGGGTCAAATTCATTAAATAAAATTCTGTTAGTAGCTGATACACACAAATGAATGTATAGGGCCAAAAAGAAAAAAAAAATTGGTTCTTTCTTCACAAACAGGATGAATGCCTTAAAATGGTATTTTTTTAAATTCCAGGGCAACTGTTAATTGAGATTACCTGTTTCAAAGTTTGAATTCTATTGAGAAGCTCAGCCCTCGATTCGGTCAGTTCCTATGAACCACATGTCAAACTTAGGTTCAGGATTAGCCATCACCCACGGGAAAACTGTACAAATAACGTGTAAAAACCTAAATTGCAATCTAATAATTTTAAAAATACCGCAATTTTTGAGTTAATCGGCATCGCATTTTCCTTCTTCTGCAAATAATGCGTCACAATTAACAGATTTAATACACAAAATTACTTAAAATTAAAAATTAGTGCAAACAAATACACAGAAAGAACATAAAAACAGAAAGAGTACTACCTCAGACAGAGGAGCAGGGGGAGGCAAAGAAGGAGCGGAATCAGAGTTTGCCATTGAACTTAGGGATCCAACTGAGCAAATCAATTGATGGCGATTCTGCTGAGACTATCTGCGACTTTAAGAGGAGAGAGAATAGAGAAGGGAAGTGAAATTCAAAATAGTTTGAAGATTTTAAGATTTGTGATGGGTTTGGGCGGGCTGGCCAATAATATGGGGAAGAGTTTAAAGTCAGGAGGAAGGAGTTTAGGATTTTGTCGGTCAATTGGTTGTCATTTGGATTCGGAAGATTTAAGTATGTATTCATTAAAGTATATGATTTTGCCAATTTTAAAGGACAACATCATATTAACTTGAACAATTTTTATTACTATTACAACACATTTATTGGCAAATTTTGATGCAAACATGATAATTGAACATGAATACTTTATAATTTTATCTATTTGTATTTTCATGTCTAATTATTATTATATTTTTATAAAAGAATTCAATTTGTCGGGGCTTAACAAAAATTAGGAAATGGTTTATGAGAGAATATAAGATTTTTTTTTTACATTTTTTTAATTTTATAACCACTAAACTAATAGGAGTGATTATGATAAAGTTAATTTTGGTCAATTGATCAATACAATATTGACATGCAGTTTGAGAGATGATCTCTCTTCATGCGTGTCAATTGATAAATTGACCAACTTACCATAAAATTAATTTAATAATAACGGAATCCTAAACTAATAATTAAAAACAAATAACACAGTTGAAACCAACAAAATAGGCTCCAAGTATAAAATTTATATATATCAGCAAGGAACAATCTACTCGCTCTTCCTTTCCTTCTGGAAAGTGGAAAAGTCCATTATTTCCTGATTCATCCACCTTAACACGATGCCGTGTTGTTGAACATTTCAATTCTCCCATTCATATCTATGAAATCTAGGCGCAATTAAGCTGGTAACTTCGCCGAAAAGGAAAAAAACCAGACAATAAATAGATTCATCATTTCTCCCAAAAAAATGCCGACGTCGTACTACAAATTGAAAAGCTGTAATCTGTTGTGTTTTCTATCTCTAAAACTCGGAAGCGACTCAGTGAGTGGGTAAGGCAGAGAAAAGAAGAAAAAGGAGAAGATGGGTCAGGAATCGTTTGTATACAGCTTTGTGGCTCGTGGTACAATGGTTCTGGCTGAGCTCACCGAGTTCACCGGCAACTTTCCGGCAATTGCGACTCAGTGCCTTGAAAAACTTCCTTCCACCAATAATAATAAGTTAACTTACGACTTCGATCACCATACTTTTAACTTCTTAGTCGATGACGGTTACGGTAACTTTCTACATCTCTTAATTCTCTGTCTATTTTATATCTCCCCATTTATTCAGTTTTATTTTTTAAATAAACAAGGGAAATTAGTAGAATTGTAGTTGAATCTAGGATTTTGTAGTGATAAAGTTTGAGTCTTTACTTAGTTTGGGAGCTAAAACCCTGGCTCTTGTGAAGAATGGGTAATGGGTGTGATGTGTATAGTTTCTTTTTTATCTTTATTTTTGAGAAAATAAATGAAGTGAAATTTGGGTTTTGGGGTTTTGTTTTGGTTTTTATGAAACAAACAAGCTCTGGATTGTGGTTTTGGGTCTAATTAAAGACTCAATTTTATTTTATTTTTTTGCATTCCTAGGAATCAAAGGTTCAAAACGAGCTTTTAAGGTTTTATGTTGGTGAACGACTTTTTTTGTAGCCTTTGGAATCTAGCAAATATTCAAGTCTTTACAAGGGGGATAATACGGTATGGTCAACTATATTGAATTTGTTATATTGGATCATGAACATTTACAGTAAGTTTAGGCATTTCGGTACAAGGGTGGCTTGGAATTAGTGAGGCCTACTGTATGAATTCACCATTAAGGCTGTAACTGGTGGGTTCGTCCATGAACTAGCTTAAAAATTTGTTAATTATATTAGTAGGAATAATATGAGTTTTGAATTGAGCTTCATGTTCCCTCCCAAATTCACTGAGGACAGTTGAAACAGTCGGGAAGTGTTAATTAATGCCATAGGGGAGTTTATTTATTTTTCACCCCGTCTCCCTTCAAGACAAAGACTTCAATTTGATGGATAATAATAATATGACAAGCATCTAGCGTGGTTTTGAGTTTTGATATATACTTTTACCTTGTATGTACTTCTATAGTTTTTCACGTTGGGTTAAGGCTTGTTGTTTTATGGGTTGCTTTTATTAATTTTAAGAAACAGAGATAATTTTTTATGAGGCAATAAAATAATAGAGCAGAGAAATAACCAGCAATTTTATCCCATCTCTCGAGTCTTTATGGGGCAGAAGCTTCATCAATGGCCATGGAAGTGGCCAAATTAGCTCTGTAAACAGCTTTGGATGGTTTACTACATTTTGAGTTGCAGAACCTAGTTTAGGGAACAAGGCAAAATTGTATGCAAGAAGAGATGAATTTTAAGCTTATGTGTTCATACTTTTGTGTGTTAACTTTATTATTAAGTATACAAACAATGGAAACTTTATTCTCCGGTACATCTCAACCTCTGCCATCACCTGTCAAAACAAAAAATCTTCTAATCTTAAGGGTTTTCAAATCTGTTTCAACCTTTATATTCCGGTACTCTTGCAATTTGCAGCTTACTGTATTGTCGCTAAAGACACTGTTGGGAGTCAAATTTCTATTGCATTTTTGGAACGAGTGAGAGCAGATTTCAAGAAAAGATATGGTGGCGGCAAAGCAGATACAGCTGTTGCCAAAAGTCTCAATAAGGAGTTCGGGTATGTTTTGTCAAGGAAAATCTATGGGATATATTATTATATTCTATAAGATGTTTGTTCATTTTATGAATGACTTTGGCTAAGGAGAATTAATATGACATGTTTTAAACTGCAGACCAATCATGAAAGAGCACATGCAGTATATAATTGATCATGCGGAGGAGATTGACAAGCTATTGAAAGTGAAGGCTCAAGTTTCACAAGTTAAAAGTGTAATGGAGGAAAACATAGGCAAGGTACCTTAAATATCTTGTAAAAGTTGCTTTATGTGTTTTTTGTTTTCTTTCACGTTGATGGTGTTACATTCTGTGTTTGCAACGTCTTCTAATTTTGGGAATTATCTTCTTCTGAGTGAACAAATGTTCTGATTGCGCTGATCTTGTCTCAACCCCATTTGTTACATAAATTTTGGAAAGACTTTTTGCTGTTTCTATTCTTTTTGAGTAGTTGATAGGTGATAGCTAAGCCAGTTGTTTATGGAGTGAAGGTGAAAACCCACCATTTTCTTATTGACTCGATGGCAAGTGATCTTATGTATTTTTGAACAAAGGGAAGTAAAATAGAAAGAAGAGAAGTAATTATCATTTAGTCAGACAATTGATTAACATCTTCCATAGGAAGAGCTCTCACCTTCTGTTTTTCTATGTCAAGGCTGCATTAATTGGAGGATGATATTGTTGAGAGTCCTGTTCTGCTTTTGAGTTTTGTAATGTTCGGGCCCTTGAGGTCTTTGGTAAGGAGGTCAGGGATTTGAGTTTCCAGGGAGTCTACTCGTACTTGTTCATTCCTGGCCACCGACTTCGTCCTCTATATCGTATATGGGAGACACGTATGGGTCAGATAATGACTTAAGCTTGGATCTGCAGCGTGCCTGCACATCCTCCTTCCATGCAGGCCTGTTGGGCTTCCCAGCGGGCTTGGTGCTATTATGGTAACATCCAATTAGGAATTCTATAAGATGGTTATCCCTTTCTACTGTATTTTCATTGGCAAAAGAACAAATCGTTTTACCAATTTTCCCTATTATATGGAGTGGGATGCATGATGTCGAATTTAGTTTTCAGTTGCATCCTACATGTCATTTTCATCATTTACTTTTTATAAAAAAGAAGTCATTCTCTGGGATTCTCCTAAACTCGGGCTATGAAAATTAGGTAGACTTTTGTAGCAGGTCCAATTGTTCCAAATTAGGTCTGTATCATAAGCACTGAAGTTTCTGGCAAAATAGAGAGTCTAGCACCTCAATGTCACCCCTGCTTCTGCATGTAAGATAACCATTGCAATCGAAAAAAGAATTTGTTAAAGTGAAAAGCAGAATGATGATATTGCGTTTTGGAGGTCTTTCTAGCACAGAACAGAATGATGATGATTGTTATATGGAAACAGTATCTGTCTCCCGAGTAGCCTCAAATCTTTCAAAAGGTGCAATCTGAATTTTGCAACTATTGCACTTGTTGAAAGAGATGTTTCGGCTGTTGTGATTTCTCATCGTATGGATCTGATGCATTGGATTCTACCCCTCAACATTTCCAGCACGGAAATTGTTCTTCATGAACGTTCTCCTGCATCATAAAAGAGCAATAGTCAGTACTTTCTGATACCATGTACGCAAAATTTGATTGTGTTTATTTGACGCTGTATGTGCAGGCTCTTGGTAGAGGCGAAGTCCTGACTGTTCTTAATGACAAGGCAGTAACTTTGCGTGACTCGGTAGGTTTTTCTTCTCTTTTTTTTTTAATAAATAAATAAATAAATTCTGAACGTATACTGTTGCTATTTCAGGCCCAAGAATATAAGAAAAGAGGGGATCAAATCCAGCGAAAGATGTGGTATCAGAATATGAAAATAAAGTTGGTTGTTGTTGGTATACTAATGGTTCTGGCTTTGATTATCTGGCTTTCCATATGCCATGGTTTTAATTGCGCCAACTAGCAAGTTTCAGATTGCATTCTCTTCAACTTTACACACCCAAGTCTTCTGTGGGAGTTGGTTTCTGAGATTATTAGTTATGATGCACATGCACATGCACATGCACATGCACACAGGGGACGAGAGGACTCTTTTAATTTTAATTTTATTCATTTTTTATTTGTCGTGTAAAAACTGGTATATATTATAACATCGTACACAATGTTTAAATAACATTTTACATAGTAGTTGCACAATGCCTCTTTATTCTTTAATTTCATAAAGGCCAGAGTTCACGCTGGTTGGAGTAGAATAACAAGTAATGCAAATGCCCATCTAGCCATGATTTTTTCCTCAATATCCCTCTGCCAATTTATGCAGCAATTATGAAAAAAATAATATATATATATATATATATATATATATATATATATATATATATATTCCTCGTAACAAATAAGGGTATATAATTAATCTTTTTGTTGGAAAAAATTTAAGTGTGTTCTTGGTTCATTTTGTCTCTCCATTTAAATTTGAAACATTTTGACTTTATAAAGCTATTTGCTAAATTTTAAATTTTAAAATTGATCGGAATGTTTTTTAAGTTTTGAAAGCAACATATATATTAATTAACAATATTTTAGTGAATTTACAGTTATAATTATTTATACTAAATATTTATATCCTAATAAAAGTATGAGAGCCAAAGGTGAAATTCCTCACTTCCTTTTCATTTAAACGTGTGCATGAGACTTTCATCTCACACGACTCCAAACTAAGTGATAAAAGAAAGAAGACGAGTTCTTCTTTCTTTTTTGATTACCGCCCTAGCTCGCGTATGCATAATATCGGTTTCTAAAAAGATTACTAATACTTGACTTTTTGAGGTATCTTACATAAGTTAATTGAAAATAAGGTGGGGGCTGCAGCCTGCAAGCAAGCGATGCAGCATTCTTCCGGCCCGAACTTGTAGGTTTTTTATATGCTCAGTTGGGTCTTTGATTCTCCACTATTAACCAATGCGGCGTGGAGGAATACGAGTTAATTACATATATATACATGGTGGATAACCACGTTTAGCTTAATCAACTTATTTATTATAAGCCATAAAAAAGTTAATTCCATCAAAATATTAGTTGTAGGAGAATCAAATAATTAATAAAAAGAAAAAGTTGAGTTCGTACACTTAATCAAGTTGTTGAGAATCTTCAATGAGGTCTTAATATAATACTCCCTCCGTTCCTAAAAATTTGTCGTTTTAGAAAATAATTTTTGTTTCAAAAAAATTGTCGTTTTGAGTTTATCAATACACATTAACTATTTTTTCATTACTTTACCCTTATTTAAAGTTTTCTCCTATTTAAAGCTTTCTTCCCTTCCCAATGATTCTTATTCAATTCAATTTTATAATCCAAGTAGTAATTGGTTGAATTGAATAAGAAACATTGGGAAGAGAATAATTGGTTGAGACAATTAAATAAGGGTAGTATAGTATTTTCGTTAGGTATTAATTATATTCCTTAATTTGTGTGCATTAATTTTAAACGACAATCTTTTAAAAACAGAGAGAGTAGTTAACATTTGAGGTTTTGACTTTTAGAACTCAGGTTTAATTATTACTTTTGTGAATTTATTTCTTTTCTCGTGTGAAGTGTGTTTTCTAACTTGATTGATTATCGATACTCTAATAGTGAGAGTTATACTGGATAATGATATTATATTGTACACCCCAAAAAGTGGCTTCCAAATTTTTAAAAAAAAACAGAAGAGTTGTTGAGAATTAAATTAGACTCTAATTATATTCATCTATCATCATTAACATTAAGACTATGTTTGTTTGCAAGGATTATATTTGAGATAAGATTATTAATTTCAAGTGTCTTATTTATTTTTAAATTTAGATTTGGGACTATTAGTTTAAAGATTATAAAATGACTTAATAGTTTAGAAATTATAATCCTAAGATTAATAGTCTTGGGATTATAATCCCATGGATTAGCCCAAGTGTCTTGTTGTTTTCAAATTTAGACTTGTGACTATTAATTTAGGGATTATAAAATGGCTTAATAGTATTGGAATTATAATTCTAAAATTAATAGTCTTGAGATTATAATTTCATAAATTATAATTCTGAGATTATAATCCTTACAAATTAGTAACAAACATAAGCTAAGATTACTATGCATAATTCTTTTGGTGAAAATCTAACCACCCTATATAGCATCTTTGTTAAAGAAGGGTTAAGTTGATGAGAAAAGTAGGTGCACAAAGTTGAATCTTCTATTCTTTATATATAATTAGCTGTGAAATCGTAGCCCAAGCTCTACTATTTCTCATTTGTTGTCTTTTATATTATGCTCAATCACTAATTAGTTATTCTAATTAGTAATACCTTTAGTACGTAATTATATTGGCTTAAAAAAAATAATCCCCATTTCCAAAGATAAAACTTTGATTGTAGCTAGCTTAAAGTTGTACGCAAAGGAATACTCCTCCGTCCATTATATAATTAGAGACACATTTAACTTTTTAATTCAAGGTTTAAAATTCTAAATTTCAAAATTCACATGAATATATCTATATATATATATAATCATACATAATTTAATGGGGTTAATTATGTTGTCTTCATTTTTCTTTTTAATTAGCATATGAGTGAAGTACTTGTAGTAGTTATGTCATGATATCTTTTAGTTATAAAATTGATTCTCCGATTAAGAATCAGAATCATAACCTAAAACTAAATAATTCTGTCGCGGCTCAATTAATATTGAATTTTTAAGAACTACTCTCTCCGTTCCTAAAAGATTGTCGTTTTAGAAGAAAAAATTTGTTACAAAATGTTTGTCGTTTATAATTTTCTAGAAGAATAAATTATTTATTTTCCTATATTACCCCTATCTTCTCTCATTGTCCCAATAAATTCTCTCCCTTGTATTAATAATTTTTAATTTTCTATAAAGGAGTAGTGATGAAATTTTAAATAAATTTTATTAATATTAAATGACTTTCTTAATTTATTAAATAACTTTCTTTTAGAAACAGAGGGAGTAATATATATAAAATTAACCTCCAACAATATTCCACCCCGGCCAGCATAAAGAGGTGGTCCACCTCCACCCCTATGCGTTAATGGATTCCAACCAGGCAACAATCATTAATTCTTTAATACGCTATTAAGCAATGAACATGTTAATTAAATTAATAAAACTATCTTAATTTATTAATCATTTAAAATATTAATTAATTACATGGACGGATGCATTAGTTATTGGGGAAAAAGATATTGTACCAGCAGATTCTGATTAGACGTGCGTGGTTTATGTATGTAGAAAAAGAATGACAAAATTAAGATATATATATATATATATGCCATGACTGCAATTAAGATGAAGAATCAATAATAAGTGCCAATACATATTCATTTTTTAATTAGTTGTTCTTTAATTCGTGTTTGGTCGTTCCTTGATGCTGCATGAAGTCAAGGACATGACAAAAGATATAAAGCTAGCTGGAAGCCTGGAATTATAAACATCAAAATCAAACTCATGAGAAGACAAAATTGGGATGTCTTCTTCCACCATGCATGTTATCCTTTATGGATAGGATGAAAATCTAGACTACATACATATATTCCTCATTCTTCTCCATTACCCACCCTTTCCATTTTAACTAGTTCATTAATTATGGAATGTTTTGATATATATATATATATAGAAACTGAGAGATGTCATAGTAGGCCATTCAAAGGAGGAGTGGCCTTGAACTCGCAGGACTATATAGGACACATGTAAGTCTCTCTCTCTCTCTCTCTCTCTATATATATATATATATATATATATAACATTAAATATTGTATCAATTGTTTATAATAACTTTACTATACTTATTTCATACTCTCTTTCTCTCTTATCCGTAACATTTTCTCATAAATAGTAATTTTAGAAATATTAGAGTTAATTCTCTTACATTATATAAAATATCAAATAATTTAAAAAAAATAAAATTATCTAAAATATCATATATTATGAGAAAGAGGGAGTATATATTGAACAACTTTTATTAAGTCGTCAAATATATGTAGAATACGTGGAAGATTCTCTAGCTAGCAATTGTGACGGTGGATCATTTTTTTTTCTCTTTCTCTCTCTCTCTCTCTCTCTCTCTATATATAACAGGCGCGTGCATATAGACACTTTAGGTGTTGATAAGCCTCTTATCTCGTAGCAGTGGGGAGTGGCAAATTAAGTGGTTTGGCTCCAAGGGAGTCGGGAGGATCCAGAGATCTCCATGCCATCCCATGCATAAAGTAGTTTTGAAGCTAAGCTAGCACATGTTGTTTGTACTCTTTCGTGCATGGCTGCATGGGTTCATGCTGACCTAACCCATTGTATATATACGATAATGTACACTTTGGTAGATATATACAACTAAAGCTCCGTTAATTAAATGAAACCTATTGTCATTGCCTAATTAAGAACATTATTACGCTCGAAATATATATATATATATATATATATATATATATATATATATATATATATGGGGTTGTATCCACAGCAACCGGTTGCTGGGAGCAACCACTTTATCCCACTATTTGTAAGAGCTTTTGACTCAATTTATTTTTCAAGTACAGTGGACCCCATTATAATAATAATTTTTAAACCCCATATAAAGTGGTTGCTCCCAGCAACCGGTTGCTATGGATGCAACCCCTATATTATTATAATAGTATTAATAATAATTTAATTATAAAATAATTACTTACTTGGGACGGTCATGAGTAGTTTTTTCAATTTGGTTTAAGTTATGACACTAATTTGGGACATGACTTTTAATTTGGGACAATAACATTAGGAACCCAAGAAAAAAAAAACTGAGCCGCTACTTTGAGCAGCGGCAATGCACGAACGACGAGGACTTTCATCTTTTAAAAAGCATTGAAAAAAAACAAATGACAAAAAGCAAAAAGCAAAAAGTGACCGACACATTCGACTGAACGACCGCTCCAAGGAGGAGCGGCTGCTTCCATTTACTCTCTACGTGCTTCCATTTACTCTCTACATGTTCCATTCGGCTGCTTCCATAATTCACCATATTATTATTATAATACTATTATAATAATAATAATAATAATAATAATTAAATTAAATTATTATTATTATTACTATGTCTTGGGGGATTAAAAATAAATAATGATAATAATAATAGTACTTATAATAATAAAAATAATAACAAATAATATATTATTATTATTATTACATTAAATTCAATCAATATTATTTATAATTTTATTTATTAAATCAAACAATTGATTATATTAATAATTAAAATAATTTATTATTATTATTACTATGTGTAGCGGTTGGGGCATTAAAAATAATAATAATAATAATAATAGTAATAAAAAAAACAATATATTATTATTATTATTACATTAAATTTAATTAATATTATTTATAATTTTATTTATTAAATCAAACAATTGATTATATTAATAATATTATTATTATTAGAATTTATTATAACAAATTAATTAACTTAGTGAAAGTGACCTAATTTTGGGACAAGTTAGATACACAGCCTCTACTAAGAATTGCTCCCAATTTCAAAAAGCAACTTTTGCAATTTAAGTGGCCCACCACAATTTGACTTTTTCAATTTCTCTAAGCCGCTACTTGTAGTAGCGGCTGAGTATTTACCAAGTTAATCTCAGCCTTCCTTTTCTTAAATCGACGGTTATGAGCTTGGTTGTTGGGAACAGTGGTGTAACAACCGGTTACCATAGATGCGCTCCCTATATATATATATATATATAAAGAAATTTCAAAGGCAACAAATTAATAATAGAAATCCGCTTATATATGTTTCATAGTTGAAAAATGTCATGTAACTAAACAAAAATTTTCCTTAATTAAATAACAAACAAAAAACATGAAACTCTTAATTCCTTGAGAAACAAACACCAAACTGATTAATTAACATCGCATATATATGTATAATGTCTAAGGTATATATTGGACTTATAGTATATATATATAGGGTTATAATTCAGCTATCAGCTAGCCATGTGAACATCTATATATATATATATAGACGTCTCTGGGACTACACTTTACCCTCGAAAACGATTAGATGGATCAGTCAATAATTAAGTGGCGATTTGGATATATATATAGAGAGGTGGCATCACCACGTTGTTAGTAAGCAAACTGATGCTTTAGCAGATTCTTGATCAGTACTCTCCTCTCATCACTCACTAGCTAGTATTTTATATTCATCAAGTCACTTTACATAATATTAAGATAACAGTTCTATATCATCTACTACTGCCATGCATCTCATACTAAAAAATAAATTAAAGAAAGCTGTTGACGTGTCAACACCCTCTTCATTCATGCTGGCCATGTCATCAATCTTGTTCCACGTCACCAAATTAACACGTCGTTTGCCACGTCACATAGACAAGACAGTACTACTGCATATATGCTACCGAAAATAAATTACAAGGTTAAGAAAATCATGTTATTAATTAATGTACGCATGCAGTTTTAATTACCTCCTGTTAACATAAACATAATGTAAAATATGATTGAAAATAGCATGTATATTTATACTTAAAAACACCCATTCCATTACACATCAATCACTGCATATATAATTTATACAATACATAAGTACATACCATCAAGCATCTCTCCTAATTAATTGAACTATATACATACATTAGTAATATAAATTCCCTACCCTAATTAATCAAGCACAAACCTCGCTCAAACTAATTAAATTAACATGATACTGAAGGAAAACCCCCTGCATAACAAATCACCACTCCATATCCATGTACGTACGTACGTACATGCATCACAAACCGAAACCCTCATTGAGGAAGAAGAAGAAGAAGAAGAAAAAGCAATACATATGGAAATTAATACGTACGTACGACGACGACGTATTTAATTAAGAAAGAGAGAGAGAGCGAGCGAGCATGCATGGTCCAATTCATTAATCTAGCTACATGTCCCTGACTTCAAACACATTACGATTCTTAACAACAATATCATACATGTGCATGGACTTGAACTTGTTGAAATCTTTAGGGAGTGAAATGAGATGGACGGTGGATCTCTTGTGGTACTGAAGAAGCTCCTGATCCTCGTAATATTTCTCCCACCCCAGTGATAATAGCTTTCTCTCCAGAATTGAATAGGAGGTAATCACTTCATTCGAAGGTAGATGGACTAGCATTTTCCGGTGCCGGCTCCCGTCCAACGTCTCGTTTCCGGGGTTCTCCAGCCGAACCACGCCGTTCTTGAACACCCAAACGCCAGACATTTTTAACTTTTGGACACGTACAAAACTAATTAATTTTGAAGTTTAATTGTAATATGGTAAGGAGGGAAGGTGGATGTACAAGGGTATATATAAGGGCAGCTATCTATACACGGAACATTTTAAATATTAGTAATATATATAGTAGTGTGTATATATATATATAGTGACCAATATACTTAATTAAACAATAGTAGTGTTTGGGTATATATAGGCGGGGGTCCATCTAGGATACATTTGGGTTGGGTTGGGTCGGGTAATCCATGTGCATTCAATTTAATTTATTATCCAACCAAGTCCTAAGTATTTAGGAATCGAAATATGAGTTGAGACTTTTTCTACAAAACACTAGTAGACAAAATGTGCTGAGACTAATGCATGAGTTGCATGGGTAGCTTTCATAATTCTAAGCTTTTAATTTGATCACTCTACTCTATAGTGCCCCATGCATATATATTAATTCGGGTATATATCCTCAAAATTAAGCTGATTAATTAATTGGATGGTGAAAAGTAATTTACGCACACACAAAAACGTGTAAGAAAAATTATATTCTTTTGGTCATATGTAGTATATATATATATATATATATATATATATATATGTGGAGAAAGCAACAAGTCTGAAATTAAGTTGGTGGAAAATTAAATGGGAACACCAACTAAACCCAACATTCCCAAAGATTATGTGATTTATGAGCTAGGGAATCAAAATTCTCTTTTTTAAACAAGTGTGCCTCATCTTTATTCCCATATATCCGTTTTTTTATTTATCTTTTTAAATAGTGCAATTTATTTATTTTTATTTGTCATTTTTAAATTTTAAGAAAGCATGACTAGCGACCTAAAATTTTCATTTTATTCCGATATTAAATATATATTTGTTTTTATTTCATCTTTTTTAATAAATTTTATAAAAATAATTTTGAGATTTTATAACTATATATTTTAATTAATCAAATAAAATATTAATTATATTTTTGTATTTTCTCTTTAAAATGTGACTTAAAAAGAAACGAAATATGTCACCTGTCGCCTAATTAAGCCACATCATTCGGTATAATATATCGTTCTATACGAATAAAAAAGAAGAATTAATAAAAGTTATTTAAATATTTTATGTGAAATAAAATTACTTTCTTTCTGAGAATTAAATAGATAGAATAGAATGAGCAAATAAAGTTACATATAAATATATAAAAGATGAGATCGAAGTAAGTTAGGTGAAACCTTCATAAGGAACAAAACGAGAATTATATATATAGTTTTGCAAAATTAAAAATGAAGTGTGAAGCTTTTGTTTTCAACTTTTTTGAATTTTAAACAGACAAGATAAAATAATTTCAGAATCCAAATCAAATACGAAATGAATATTTAAAGTTAATTTTGACTGAGAATGACATCGGCATTGAGTGACACCCGTACATGCATGCAAGCCACATAGGACACCCTAAATTCTCCAAAATTTCATTGAGGTGCCACGTTATGCCACCTCAGCACTTCACACTTCTTTGTTTGCTCTTAAAAGATTATTTCGGGGAACATTTGTAGGCGACCAATTTTTCTTGAACAGTTGTAAGCGGATATGAAAATTAGACATGAGTATTTTATAATTTCACTTATTTATATTTTGATTCCTATAAAAATTTTTATTTTTCTCATACTTTGGTTTAATCCTAGAAAGGGGGAGAAACAAAAACCAACTTCTAATTTCTACCCTTTTTTTTTCAAATTCAAAATTAATAAATAAAATTCTGACGACTTATTAAGTTACAAGCTAGATGCATAATATTGGTAAGATTTTTTTTGCAATCATAGGACATGTTATTTGGCTCTTTATTCCAAAAAAAAAATAAAATAGGTCACATAATTTGCCATCACGTTAGGCAATTAATTAGGTAATGATTTAAAGTGAGGTTTATTAGTACCTCATTGGTTTCGATTAAAAATAATGTTAGTATCACATAAAAAAATGGTCACATAATGTTCACATACACACAGATGCATACTGTGGGCCCCACATGTCGACGGGGCACCACACACGTGTGTGTGTATGTGATCATTGTGTGACCATTTTTATGTGATAGTAGCATTAAGTTGTTCAATTAACTTGTCTCACTTGTGTTTGTGTAAGAATTTATTCTCCAATACCAGTTAAATATACTATATTAATCTCATTGACTACACATAAGAAGAGAAGAAAAAAAAGTGAATATTTTGTTTAGTAACGAAACAGAATTTTTCTTCTAAAGTTTGAGAGGGAATTAAAGATATTGTATTTTGTTATATATAGCCGGCCATACAGGGATAAATTAGATATTATATATAGCTGCCAAAAGAGAATAATATTTATTTGGTTATCTATCATTAATTAGGTTTATGCTTAACTTTTTATTTATGAAGAAAAAAAAATGATTGGATTATAGTTCCCCAATTACATAGATTTAGGAATGAGGATCAAATTCCCCTCCAAAAAAGCAAATGAGAAAAATTTTATAGTCATATTCCATAATCTAGCTAGAGGATGGCCGGATGAAAGCATTTTATCTCTATATAATTAAATGAAAGATTAAATGTTAGAACTTGTAAACCTTACGTAAATCAAAGATTATATATACTTTGTTTAGAGAAATGATATATATTCTGACAAATTTATGATAAATTTAGATTGTGACTAACGTGAAACTCTAAGCGTAAGATAGAGCAATAGTGTGTGCTTTTTCTTATACAATTTTTTTTTTGTTGAATTCGACTGAAATTTAACATTCTTGCCTTTGACAAGAATAGATTCCAATACCTCATGCACCCAACATTTTTGTATTGATGTGCCTTAGGAATAGTTTTTTTAGCATTGAGCCATGAGGGACTTGGTATTTTTCTTATACATTTATTATCAACATAAATTTATTGTCCAATGTAGCAGAACTTTTTATTTATGCTTGGAATGTGGTAGCATTTGTTTCTGTATAAAATTTTAGACTTTCGAAGTGGGTAATACGTCTACAATTGGTTTTGTAGCCTGTAGAAATATAAAATATCAAGTGCTGTTAAATAAAGAAAATTGATATTTTCATAATAATTTTTGATATTTTTACATGAAAAGTGTCGCTATAGGATTTATAACGACGATTTTTATGTAAAAATATCATTTTTATTGTGAATTTATCAGTTTTCATAATAAAGAGTTAGGTGCCATGCATTACTTACCAAAGGGGGAAATATGGAAGGAATAATGCTAGAGACACAACTTATTGTACAACTATTTTATAATTTGCTGATGTGGCATACTTCACCTCAGCTTTTACGTGGGGTCGAAGATTACACTGAAACAATTTGTTCATCAATATGCTGAGGTGAAGTATGTCACATTAGCAAATTGTAAAATAGTTGTAAAATAAGTTGTGTCACTAGCATTACTCATATGAAAATCCATTATAAACCAATTGAAGGAATGCATTATAATCAAATTAAATACATAATACATTTTGACTTCTAATTAATGAATTTTCAATATTAAATAATTTTTTTCTAAAATTAGATGTACAATTTTATTTATAAACTATTAAGTGGCATGTTAGTATAGTTAATTGAGTATTATCATATTGGTATTATTACATTTTTAGGTAATGAGTGTAATTCTTAAAAATTAAAATTCTCTTTAAAAAGTTATTGTAATAATTTTCTTACTTTTCATTAACAAATAACAAGAAAGTTTTCAGATATTTTCTTAAAAGTTATTAATCAAAGTTATAAGCGCATCTGGTGTAGTGGTATCATAGTACCCTCCCACGGTACTGACCAGGGTTCGATTCCCTGGATGCGCATTGATTACCCTCTTATTCTTTTTCCCTTTTCAGTTTTAAGTTTTCAAAAACAGTTAAAATATGATTTGTGAAGAGGGAGGGGGGGGGGGGGGGGGGGGGGGGGGGGGAGCGGAGAAACATAAGGTTTTTTACCACTATATATTTTTCAATAAAAAATAGAAAAAATATATGTTTAAAAAGTCATGTTATATAGAGGACGGATCTAAAACACTCCTCTTAAATAATATTTTCTCTTAAATAATATTTTCTCTTAAATAGCACTTCTTTATTAAAACTATGTCGTTTGGAGATTATTTTAAAAAACAAGTGGGGCCGAGCCAGCAGGTAGCATTTTTGTAAATAAAAGAAAAGCAAGTGGAACTACTCTATTTTAATAATATTTTGTTCTATAAAAAAATCTCTAAAACGACGTAGTTTTAATAAAGGAGTACTATTTAAGAGAGTGCTATTTCACTCTAGATCCGTTCTGATGTTATGTATTACGATAAATTTATGCAGACTTATAATTGCGAAACATATAAATACATCGAATTTGTAAAAATTATAGGACAGTCCAACTTATTACACATTTCTCTAAAAAAATTACCACTAATAATTATTCACGTAACCAACAATCAAATTGTGTACATAAATATTCACAATATATCATTTTTCATGTTTAAGTAAGCATATAGTAGTGGTATATGCATAAGGAGTGCATCACCAGTTGTGGAGGAAATGACAATAGGGACTGATATGAGAATTGTGGTGGTGATAAATAAGAAGATAAATGCAACTTTCTGCATACTACATGGAGTGCCCAAACTAAAACAAACCTACGTAGCCCAATAACTACAAACAGTTGGAACTAAGCCCATCTAACAAGCACTTAAAAAAAGGCAAAACTATGATTTTGGTCACCAAAATTGGCACGTATTACTGAATACCTGATTGAACTTTTAATTTATCAAATTAACTCACTGAACTAATTATTATTTTCTAATTGGGTCATTCCGTTAAAAAAAGTAAACAGACGTTAATTTTTAATCTACGTGGCGCTGACGTGGACGTAAAAAAAAGAAAAAAAAGAGAGAAAATGACATAACAGAACAGCATAATTTTTTTTTCTGACTCATTTTTAACATTTTAAAATTTTAAAAATGACAAAAACATAATAAAACAAAACAAAAACTAACAAAAACAAAACATTTTTTCATTCATTAAATCAAATTTATTTATCAAGATAAATCAAATCTTAATCCATTAAAAAGAAACCAAATATATTTTCCTTAAAAAAAAAGACAACATTAATAATTAAACAAACTAATAAAAATAAAAAAAAATTCACACATGGCAAGTAAAAAAAAACAAAAAAACAAAAAAATCGAAAACCATCACATACATCCGATGATTGATTTGGTGAAAAATCAAAATCAAAATAACTAAACATTAAAATCAAAATGTTCATCTTCCCAAATCTTTCATTTTATCAAAATCTTCATCTTCCCCAAATTTTCACCAAATCTTCCCCAAATATTCGTACAGGTAAGATGCATCATTGTCTCGACGCAAATCTAAACATGAAAAAACAATTAGAATAAAACCCAAGACCCAGAAAGGAAGCACACAGATAACAAGCTCGAAAGACATGGCTGCACAGAACCAGCCGAGCCCAGATCCGAAAAAATCCATCGTCCAAAGCCACCAGCAGAGAACCATCAAGATCCGGAACCTCCATACCAAAAACCCCAAAGATCCACCACTTCAGATCATGACTCTCCTTCCAGCACACCCTAAGAAACAGCCCTCTACTAATCGCACAAGAAGACCCACGATCTAGCAACCCTCGGACTTGGTAAAGCTCAAATCGGAAAGAAGATGTTCGATATGGTCCCCGGTACAGCCGCCGGAAAGGCTGCAACAGCACCTAGGCAGTTTTAAAGAGGTGAATAGAGGAAGAGGAAGGGATGGTGGGCCGAAGAGGGGAGGAGGGAGGAGGGAGGAAGGAGGAGGCAGGAGAGCCAGATGGAGATCAGAGGCAGAGATGAAAAAACGAACAACCACCATAACCCAACCAACAAACTAGTACCCTCTCGGTTTAGCAAACCAAAATCAGCCCAAGCTTTCCAGATCAGATCCGAAACTCCTAATAGAGAACGGGTGGACCGCAAGAAGAGGGTGAATGGGAAGCAAAAGAGAGAAGACGGTAGAATGCAGGATGAGTGAAAAAATGTTTTATTTTTATTAGTTTGTTTAATTATTAATGTTGTCTTTTTTTAAGGAAAATATGTTTGGTTTTTTAATGGATTAAGATTTGATTTATCTTGATAAATAAATTTGATTTAATGAATGAAAAAATGTTTTTGTTTTTATTAATTTTTGTTTTGTTTTATTATGTTTTTGTCATTTTTAAAACTTTAAAATGTTAAAAATGAGTCAAAACAAAAAAAATTATGCTGTTCTGCCATGTCATTTTCTCCTTTTTTTCTCCTTTTTTTTACGTCCACGTCAGCGCCATGTAGATTAAAAATTAACGTCTGTTTACTTTTTTTAACGGAATGACCCATATTAAAAATAATAATTAGTTCAGTGAGTTAATTTGACAAATTAAAAGTTCAATCAGGTATTCAGTAATACGTGCCAACTTTGATGACCAAAATCATAGTTTTGCCACTTAAAAAAAACACCTAAAATCCTAGGCCCAAATAAATATCATTCCTTAAAGTCTAGCAAGCTTGGGCCTATATAAATTTAGTTCTCAAATGGAGTAATTTCTTTCTATAGTTCTCGAGTTGAGAGCTACAAATTAAAGCATTTACAAATTGTACCCGTTTATGAATTATATGTGTTGAATTGTAGTTTATGTTTGTTCTTATGGTTTGATTTTGTTGGGTAAAGTTCAAAATATTTCGTTGTGAATTGCAGCTAAAAGAAGTTGCTTTAAGATTTTTATTTACCGGGAAAAATAATGATATATATTACGATTTTATATATTCTTTTAATTAAGGGTAATATGGTCATACACAACTGCGTATGTTTTATTTGTACACAGTCTGTCAAAATTACGTCATTTTGACATATTTATAGTAGACATCCAGGTGCGAGCGCACGTTAGGGCAGGGGGCAGTTGCCCCCACTGAATTTTTAGGATTCAGGGTGTCAATTTTAAAAAAAAAACTTCAACAACACTATTCCACTATAAAAGACTAAATTAATTCTTCATGGACCAATTCGACAATAGTTGAGTATTAGACTTTTAGTACTTCATTTTATTTTTATATTTGTTGTTTTCATTTGGCTATAAATTAGTTATTAATAATATACGGCGAATATTTTTTCAGTTTTTGAGCAAAATCCAACCCCCATGAATCCTATAAAACGGTACATTAGTAACTTATTTTGAGCGTGATATTTTTATAATTATTAAAAATAAGGTTATCATACAACAATTTCAAACAATGAAACCTCGAAAAATGTTATTATATATAATATTTGAGTTTTGTAATTTCGAAAAATGTTATTGTATATAATTTATGTTATTTAGTGTTGTAATTCATTTTATTAAATTTTTATTCTTAAGGGATTTTTTTTCCGAATTTGCCCCCACTGAACTCCGGGGCTGGATCCGTCCCTGTAGACTTCCCTCCCAAATCAGAAATCAAAAACAAATAAGAAATCAAAAATAAATATGTTAAAACGATGTAATTTTAACAGACTGTGCACAAATAAAATATACATAGCTGTGTATGACTATTATTCTTTTTCATTAAATATATAATATGGTGTGTTAACTTATAAGCTTATTCAATCTCATATATTTATATACGTTTCAATCGTAATCCGGCATAATTTTTGTTTTAAACGCATAGCAAGATTAAACTTTTATAAGTTCAGTTTATATGCCTTTTTAAGATCATGATGTTTATTTAATGGTCAAACTTTGCTGTTTTTAGAAAATTTAGATGTTTTGACATTTTGGGGTGCAACTGTGATATTTCTTTTTATAATTTTGTTTAAGTCCTTGCCGTGTATTGAAAAAAATTTATGTAAAAATATTATCATGGGATTATCAAACCTTTTTAATTTCTAAAGATTTTATGAAAATTAAAATAAATACAAATATTTTTTTATCTACTTTTCAAGAATGCAAAATGGAAGAATTCAAAGCTTGTGAATATAGAATTACATAACAGTTGAATAAACCCATATAAACGCCCGGAAAGATTATTCATTCATAATTAAAAACAAGGTCGAGAAAACTCACCAATTCATCATTCCAAATTCCCAAAAAAAAAAATATAATTAAAAAGAAATTAAAAATCAAACCCACCACCACCAGCATCATCAAATCCTGCATCATACCCGGCATCATAAGACCCGGCATCCGATATCATGTCTCCAATAAGCATCCCACCCAGAGCTCCTCCCAGCAACCCGGCCCCTAATCCTAACCCGCCCCCACCAAACTTATTCTTCTTTGGCGGTTGTTGAACCGGTGGATACCCATAACCCTGTTGGGGCGGCGGGTACCCGAAACCATGTGGCGGTGGTGGGTAGCCACCGTACGGTTGCTGGGGTGGGTACCCATAACCCGCCGCAGGCGGAGCAGCATGCGGGTATCCTCCGGGTGGGTAGGCGGTTTGTGGATACCCACCTGCCGGCGGTGGATAAGACCCGTTACTCGCCCCCGCCGCATACTGTGGCGGCGGGTATGCCGAACTGGGCCCCGCCGACATTGGAGATACAGGATAAGCTGTGACGGGTTCATCAGATTTCGCCGTCACCGGGTCTCTGGTGATCTTTTCGCTGAGTTTATACGAGAGATTCAATTCACCCTTGGGCTTGCCGGAGGGCTTCCTGACCTGATACCTAAGCGTAATGAACTGCTCCGATTTGTGTTCTCCGAGAAGCTCTTTGATCGGAACGTGGACTTCTCCGATGTCCTTATCGCCGAGATCCCGCTCGCTGCGGAGCTTGACGACGAGAGTCAAGCGGTTCTGCTGGGCGGCGGTCTCGTCGACGGTGAATTTCATGGGGAAATTCCAAGTTGGGTTTGTGCCGCCGTCTTTGTCGACGGGGGATTTTTGATTGCCTCTAGGGTCGCCGCCGGCGATGGAAACGATGGCGTAGACATCCATCTTGGAGAAGAGATTGACATTGTTGAGGCCTTTTGCGGATATGAGAGTGATATCTAGGGTTCGGTATTCCATGGATGATTTATCTGATCTCAATTGATTCGATTTGATACGGAGAGAAAGTTTGTTAATAGAGTGCATATATATGTAGGGAGAGAAACGCGGGAAGAAGCAGATAACATAGAGACGGTTGCAAAATTACAATCCACACCTCAACCTTTCAAAAAGTCAACGCGTAGTTAACACGGGTTCGAGGTTACTTAATGGAAAAGTAACCGTGGTTAGAAGCTAGTAACATAATCTAAAATGTATATTTTTTTTTATTTCATTATTTTTACTATTTTGTGACCAATAATAGAGATTCAATTATGGTATTGAGCTGTAAAATTGTATTCCTATCTTGTTAAAAACATGTTTACTTTTTTATACTATCAAGACGCACACATGAATACCACTTTGAATAATCTAATAATAATGAAATTTCTAAATAACAGATAAAAATACATTTATGAATCTATTTCCTCAATAAAAAAATAATTAAGTTCAGAAAAAACGCTCAAATAACATCGTATTGTATTAGGCCTAAATTGTTTTTAATCGTACTCACGATTTTTTTTTAATTTTTTTATAAAAATTAACCAACAATCACCACTTGAAAACACTCCAAAATTCGCTCAAATCCTTGGTCACAAGTACATATTACATTTGTGCACTATAAAAGCTAGATTTAAAATATTTTCATTTAATTTAATAAATTTATTTTCAAATGAAATTCTTATTTTATTGATAGCTAGGTTATAGGGAAGGTTCCTGAATTTTTTGGTTTTGTGGGAGAGAATGAATAAGGATAAAAATAATGATACTATCACATAAATTCTTTTACATAACTCTCACATACATATACATACTGCGAGTCCCGCATGTCAAGCGGGGATCCAAAGTATGTATATCTGTGCTATATGATAGTAACATTGCTCTAAGGATAAGTGTAGTAGGATAGGATAAGCATGGTTAGTTAGTATGAGATGATTCTTATGTTTGAACAAGTCTCAGAATTATGAGCTAAGCAAAGGCATGAGAATTGAGAAGTTGACTTCCCACTACATTCTGGAAAATACAGTACAGGGTAAACAACTCAATGCTCCATCACTAAATAATACAAACAAAGAAATATTCTTAAAATCATAAATTAAAAATAAAGAAATATTCTGAGAGAGAGAGATGTTAGAACTCTCCAAAGCAACTTTTAACCTGTTTTAGTTTCTTTTTATTATTGTTTTTTAAATTTATAATTATCGTATCACAGTTTTAATCAAACTAGATTAAGACCTCATCGACAACATAATTATATTCTTAATTTAAGGAGCTTAAGAAAAGCAAGATCTGCTCTATTTTCCGGACAAAACAAAATGCTATCTACTTAGTAATGTGAATTTAATTTAAATTTTGAAGAAAAAAATTTGTACTTGGTATTGTTTTAAAGTAGTTTTGAGATGTATCTTGTGAGCAACTTGAATATCTTTGAAAGAATCTTAAAACACGGTCACTTGTCAGCTACAGATCACACCAGCAGGGTCTAGCTAGTGAGGTAATTGTAGAAAATCAACATATAGATAGATAGATATGCAGACAGATCAGATTTTCTATATATAGAATTTTAGATTATAGGTTCCCAAGTGACTGCACTTTTCCACACATCATACCCAAAAAGAAAGGCTGATTAGCACTTCTGTCCTTTTAAGTTGTCATTTATTTTTAAAGTCGTTCTTGAAGTTTAATTTTCATCAATTAGGTCCTTAAAATGATATTTGTTGGCGTTTCCGTCCCTTCAACCCAATTTGACATAAACCCGACCCATTTTAACTCAACCCGACCCTTTGATCCAACACAAATTTTGAACATTTTAAAATCTAATATTATTTTTAAAATAAGTTTAAAATAATAATTATATTTAACATTTTAAAAAAATAATATTTAATATTTTAAAATAAATTATTATTTTTAAAAATAATATTTATTTTAAAAATAGTTATTCTTAATATTTAAATATAAAATTTTAGTTTTTTTTAAAAAAAAATTAAAATAATAATTATATTTAATATTCTAAAATAAATATTTTTTAAATAATTATTATTTTTAATATTTTAAAAGTAAATTTTATTTTTGTAAATTTTATTTTTAAAAATAATTTTTACTTTGAAAATATTAAAAATAATAATTATTTTAGAATATTAAAAATAATAATTATTTTATTTTTTAAAAATAATCATTATTTTATTTTTAAAAAAAATATTTATTTTAGAATATTGAATATTTTTTTTTAAATAATTATTTTATTTTTAAATATTAAAAATAACTGTTTTAAAATAATTATTTTATTTCAAAATATTAAAATAATTATTATTTTAAAAATAATAATTTATTTCAAAATATTAAATATTGTTTTTTTTAAAATATTAAACACAATTAGTATTTTAAACTTATTTAAAAAATAATATTATATTTTAAAATATTAAAATTTTGGATTGGGTCAAACTGGGTCGGGATGGGTTAAAATGGGTCAGGTTTATGTCAAATTGGGTTGAAGGAACGGAAACGCCAACAATATGCCACTTTAAGGACCTAACTGACGAAAATTGAACTTTAGGAACGACTTTAAAAATGGGTGACAACTTGGAGGGACAGAAGTGTCAATCAACTCAAAAAGAAACTAAAAATAAAGAAATTTTATATGTGCATTTGTATACACAACACACACGCATATGTTATGGTGTCACATAACATATGCGGTGGCGGAACCATAATATTTTTAAAGGGAGATCAAAATACATCAGTAATTTTTTTTTATTGACGTTTGGAGTGCTTCTTTCAAATTCATTTTGCCCAATTATAGTATTTTTCAACATCATATTCCAACCCTTGTCAACTTTTGAGTTGCGAGTCTAATGACTTTAAATACATACACACACACATATATATATATATATATATATATTTTATTTTTTTTAATTTCTTCCAAACTATGAGACTATTAATTAGACTTTAAAATTTTTAGTCAACTGAATAACTATTTTTATTGATAAATTATAATATTATATATTCAAAACCTTATATTGTGGTTCAATGTATTAATTAGCTTGAAAGAAAGAATTCCAGGGAAAAAAATATAGAAGAAGAAAGATTTAATAATCTTTGATAAGATATAACTATGGTGCACTTATGGTCACTATAGTGCGATCTAAAAAAAAAAGTATTTTATTTCTTTAATTTTTTATTTTTAATTAATTTACAGAGAAAATTGATATCACTTTTTTTGTCTCACTTTGATGATAAAGCAAAATCAAGAGAAAAATAAAAGAAAAAAGAAAATACATAAAAAAAAAAAGAAAGAGAAAAAAAAGCAAATAACCCCCCTCGTTCCGCCTCTGAACATGTCTCTGAACATGTGTGTTAGTGTGTATATATATGTGTGTGTGGGGAGTGGTTAACATGAAGTGAACTTTATGGTAAGTTTACTTTATACTCAATACAATGTTGACACACAGGCCAAGAGATCACCCTCATGTCTGTGTCTGTATATATGTGTGTGTTAGTGTGTATATATATCACATAGTGCACCTGTAGCAGTTATTGTCAATTGTCAATTGTCATATGCCTACAGCCTACTCGAGTGACTATGGTGTTCATGAATTTGGATTCCAGAAAGTTTGTTTTGCACATTCCATTTAAACAGTCTTATATAAACTAGTTGTCTTGAATTGATATAGCTAGAGAATTACAGTTCGATAGCATTTATTATGCAAATAGCATATAATTATACGAATGCAGTTCTTTCTTATAGGACTGTATCAAGAAGTTGGAATGCTTAACATATCATTCCTTCCTAATTCCATTCTTCAAATGCAAACTAAGCTAACCCAAATGCCCTTGTGCATCTCAATAACATACAGCCAGCACAATACATATAGTAATAGAAGTTTCTTTACAAATACTTGTTGATATATAGGTTCTACATATATATATATATATATATATATATATATATAAGCCTAATTAATACAACTTCAAAGTCAGCAATTTGGCACGACAAGTACTAGGCTAAAAACCAAATCAAAAGGTAGGTATTATTTTTCCTTTTCATGTATTTGCTTTCTTAGCTGTAAGTAATCAGCTTATAGGTTCCTGACCCTTTTTAGTATACTGCTCTTTCTGTACCTGTAACTTTGTACTATATCACAGATTACCTAAACTTACCTTCCACTCCTTGGACAAATTCCAGAAATTCTCACTTCCATACGAGCATTTAAGTTCTATCAGCTATCATCAGAGAATCGGCACGTATCCGAATGCTTTCTTCACATCAGCTACAATGTTACAGCATTTTGCTAGAAGATTTAGCATATCACTGGAGATGTCGGTCTGATAGTTTTTGTCGTCCATTGCCTGAGATTGGTGATAAATCATGATGATGGCATCAGCAAAGTGATCAAACTCATACATATAGAATAAAGATTAAAAACTAAGATGAAAAGGAAAGGGCGAAGGAAGGACCTGTTGGCACCTCTCGGTATGAACATGGACATTTGTGCTTGGAGAGGATGTACTACCAACAGGGGTACCAAGAGCTTCTTCTACATCCTGCTTCCTTGATTCATCTGATCCTGTAAACTTTGGGGCTGATGCCTCTAGAGCTTGCAAGCGGTACCTCACTTTTGTGCCAAAGAGTGTTTTGCTGGCTACATAGCCATATGCTGCCTCCGCATCATTTTTGTTCATGAACAGAACTCGGCATGTTGAGGAACTCCAGAATACACGAACCGAAGATGTTTCAAGGGATGGAAAGCGTGAAAATCTCAATTTTAGTTCTGGAATAGATGGCATTGACGATTGAGGAGGAAACTTCATTACCAGCATTGTTGGTTCAGCAGCAGTTGTCGGACCATCCGGCTCCTTGGGGGAACCTTTTAGATGCTTCATTCTTGAATTTGCTTCTTCCAACCTCTTCTCATCTTTATCATCAACCTCTATGGCCTTCTGTTTCCCAGTCCTCTCCTCTAAGATCACGTCACTCTTACCTGCCACCTTCTTCATGGACATTTTGACCCGGTGATTACCATGCTTTTTTCTAGCCTGTATGGGACTATCTGGTCTAAGTCTCTTCTTTGATGGTTGGTCACTTGCATTCTCCTCAATGGTAGTCTCAAAAGGGACAGAGTTTCCAGGGGATTCAACTGATCTAACTTTCGCGGTTGCCGTTTTTTGGTCCACTGTTATGGATACTTTATCAGTACTTCTACGCCAAATGCCTACTTGACATAATAGATTTGTATTAAATACCATCCACCAATTTATAAAAACATACATGAAACATTAATTGTGCTCCAGTCGTATGAAAAAGGGAGTCAGATGAACCTTGAGCATAACTCAAGCCTCACCATAACAGAAAAAGCAAGAAGAGATAAGGCTTGCATTGAGCACTAATACGAAAAAATATCTGACAACCTTTTTCTTAAATTGTTCTGTTCTCATAGCACTATACTGCCATAACTACCCCCCCCCCCCCCCCCCCCCCCCCGGCCTTCTATCTCCCCCCAGGGCCAACCAAGAAATAAATAACTACATACACAGAAAGGAGATATTGCTTAATTTAATATTTAAACTAACAAGTCCAGTACCCTCTTATATACAAACTCCAAAGAAATTATAATGACAAGCAACAGGTAAAGAATAAACTCAAAGATAGCATTAGCAAGGCTAGAATAACATTACCGTATAATGTTCTCACAATTTGAAAGTGAGGGTTAAACTACTGATATATTAATGCTATTATGGAATCTCGGTTCATTAGTTGCCAACGAAACAAGGGATTTTCCGGGATGGTATTTGATTTTAAAAGGGGTTTCCTTTCTCAGGTTGTGTTTTAGTCCAGTGACATCACCCAATTGTCAAGGCTTCATAACCAACTGTGCAAAGCAAGTGGAAGCCATTGACTAACTAAATGCAACAAGCAGAAAGGAAATAAATCCAGTAATATTATATTTATTTTTGAGAAGAAGTATTAAACCATATTAATTTAAACGTGCTCAGAACAATAGACGAAAGATGAGATAACAATGGAGAGAAACGCCCACAGCCTGTTAAGACAAAGCTACTGGTAGACTTAAAAGTCAACCCCGAAAATAATTAACTCCACCGAAACGTTAGAACAACACTTGATGTGGTGGTAATCATTTATTTAATAATAAAACTTGTGAAGTCTACTTAAATCAACAATGCTAATAACAAAATTGAGCAATTATGGATGCACCGTCAAAGAAGCCGAAAAAATGACAAATTGCACGTTTTGTGGTTTAAGGAAATAGGACGTGTATTTCGCTCAACAAGCAGCAACTCAGCCTCTTGTCTAGATATTTTATTTGAAACTCCAACCACTAATCAATGTTCTAAAAGGCGCCAGGCGGGAGGCCAGGGGGCCTAGGCGGTATTTTTTATTTTAAACCAATTTTAATATTTTATTTTACATTTATCCAAACAAAACAATAATATAAAGCAAAACAATCTATAATAAAGATAATAAATACCTTTACTTAAAGTTCAAACACATATCTATATTGTCAATGTCAAAGTTCAAACACAAACATGCAATTGTTCAAAGTGCAAACATATCTTTAACGTATTAGTTTTATTCATAAACAAGATTGCTATGAAATAATAAAATTTAAAATTTCAAGAATTCATTTCAATATTAAAACTTAAGAAACTAAATATAAATTTAAGAATTATATTGAATTAAACTAAATATTACAAATGTATCATCATTTATATAATTTGAAGTTGATACAAGTTCAAAAAATTACAACTATAATAAAATTATCCATTTTAACTTGATTTTGTTCACTTCTTGTTGTGATTTGATATGCTATAAACTGCATTATGAATATGGTAAATCATTAGAAAAATAAATATATCAAGATTTGGTTTGGATAGTTATTAAAATAAAAAAAAACCTCTCCGCCTAGGCCCCGTCTAATTTCTTCGAGGAATTTTTTTGCCGCCTTAGACCTAGGCGAGGCGCTAGGGGAGCCTAGTGCCTAGGCGGGGCGCCAAGAAAGGGCCTAGCGCCTAGGCGGGGGGCCATGGGAGGCCTAGGCAGACCTAGACCGGGATTTTTAGAACACTGCCACTAATAGTAACGTATGTAGGATTCTATATTATGTAAGATTCATTAATGCCTATGATCTAATGGAGGAGTTCAAGAAACTGAAATAGCAGGAATATAATGTTAGCATGTGCAAGTTAGAAAGCCATTCAAAGTAAGAAGAACAGGAGAGAGGGGACAGTAAATCGGAAATGAATCTTCCCCAAGGGCAAGGGCAAGGGGAGTCTAGACTCTTGCTATTCTCTCAAAACCATGAACTAGATTGAACATTGGAAGTCTATATAAGATGTAAGGGACAATAATCAAAGGGTTAATTGCATATTACACCCCGAAGTATACACTCTTTTACCATTCGCACCCCGATATTTAAACGCTCACATCTCGCTATCCAAGTACCGTAACTGACCCTTTTGATCAATTTGTTCGCCAGAAAATGGTCACGTGTCACAATTTAATTGGCCGAAAATTACAAAAGGGTCAGCTTATTTAACGGTACTTGGGATAGCAGGATGAGAGCGTTTAAACATCGGAGTACGAATGGTAAAATGATGTATACTTCAGGGTATAAAATGCAATTAACCCATAATCAAATGTGACAACTGGTAACGAGTTAAATATCTTCTCATTAAAATATTAAACTTTATAACAAGGGGAAGAAGGAACGCTCAAATCGTCTTGTAATCTAACCATGGAAAACCTCCAATGACGGATTGGGAAACAAGCAAGGACCTATGATCAATGAAAAGCAGGAAACTTCCGCACAAAAAGGGCAAAATGCACCAAACTCAACTTTACCGCAGGCCGCTTTGTATTGGAATTACAGAGTATAATATGCTACACAGAAACTTATGCAACAAGATGGTAAACTATAAAGCAATTGAATGATGGTAAACTATAAAGCAGTTGAAAGATGGTAGACTTGTTTCTAAAACGAGCAAAGAAGCATTACGTTAGAATTTACCACAAATTGGTTTTATCCATAGGGCACTTAACTTGGAATTTGGAATTTGGAATTTGCTATAAGACATGCAGCTGTTGAGAATCTTAATAGCAGTTATTGTGACTATTCAAGATATTACTCCCTCCGTTCCAAAATTGGATATACATTTCTTATTTTAGACTAAAAAGTGAGATGAAGTTCCTAACATGTCATTACTTGTACTCTAGGAAGAATGGGTACTACGATGCATCATTATGACATTTCAATCTGTTAAACAAAATGACAATTCTATCTGACATATGTTTGGAAAAGTAAAGCTTTCCCTAAGAGGGAGTATATGGTATATATTGAATCAAAGTTGCATAGTGGAGACAAGAGTATATTCTGAAAGTTTGTGGTTTTGACATTGATATAACTACTTTTTTAGAAGCCAATATCTCACTTAGAATATAGCTAATCATAAGAGATATGAGTGAACTGGTATTAAAATACCTTACAGGTTACTGTATTATTTAGTTAAACTTTGTGCACTCCAACTCTTCAACAAGATATGACATGATCACGGTTTGAAACTTCAAAAGACCATCACATTACTCAAAACTCAGAAGGATATAAAGTCCTTTCTACCAATGACCTCAGTATATCATATTACAAAATACAGATTTTTGTTGAAGTTTTATGAAAGCAAAATAACTATGTGAATTTACATAAATCTTATGCTTGTATAAACATGACAGCCTGGCATACAATTAGTCAAATGGAACTCTTTGATCTGATGAAGAACTTTTTGCAATTCATAAGTAAAACAATACTTGGATGAGATCCGGAGAAAGTGGGTGTGATGACAAAAATGGAAAATTTGTTAAACAACAGAGTAGAGGGTGATAAATCCACAATCAAAGTGGCTTACCTTAAACTCATACTTAACATAAGGATCAAGGTGATGCAGGTAGTAATTTTTATGAAACCTGAGACTTATCCTTCTACTGCTTACTGGAGAAATATGTATAATCACTTATGCTAACTTTAGGGAAATGGCAAATTCTGAAACTCTCTTGAACCATATGACTACTGCAAGGCTTAAATGTGTACACAAGTACAATCAGTGAGCAGACAGGAGAAGTCTTGTTTTTTCCAGATTCAACATTGACAATGTCGCAAGCGCGATAAGTTCTGTCTATCCCTGAGGGCTCCTTGCTTCAGAGCACAAGCAGATTTGTGCCTCTATCCTTGATTGTGTCTTGATTCAGTTCCAAGAGCAGTAGCCTCTACTCGAACTCCATAACCAAAACTGAAACAATGAAACCCCTGTATAGGGAAACTACTTCCAAAACTCAACAGAATCAAGTTACATAAACTACTTTATGTAACTCTTTATCAAAGTCCTTAATGAATCTTAACACTGACATAAATGGCAAGTGAAGCTTTTATACATGAATAAGGTAAATAACAAGACACACATAGAATTAGCATTAAAATGTAAAAGAAGAAAAACAAATTCAATTAATACCTTGAGCCATCAGTTTTCCCCTTCTATTTGAAACGGTAATCGAATCTCCAAAACCTCCAGGTTGCACCCCAAATGCCTGAGCATAGGTCTCGTCAAACTCATTAAACACTGCCCTCCGATAAGCAAGAACTTTGGCTGCATTTTTCATGTAATCTACAATTCCTTGAGCATCAAATCCTGGATTCGTTACCAATTGCTTAACAAAAGAAAGTGTCTCAGATGTTTGGAAATCTTCTCTGGCCTTTTTGATCTGCTCCATTGAATACAAACCCCCAGGTTCATAGCCACTCACATCAACTTTTAAGAACCCTTGAACATCTGTACTCTGGAAATTGGAAGGGTTCCGGCAACGACAAGCCAAACCAAGAGCAGCCCTTCGATTGAACTCAGCCACAGCCTCTTCGACAGCTACCAAAAAGTCTTGAGCCTTTGTCTGCTCTGATTTCTCAACAAAGTGACGATCAAAAGAAATAAGCTCAGCTGGATCAAACCAATTGTAGGTTCCATCTCCAAAAAAAGCAACTAATAGACAACCCTCTATCTTTGTATCAAAAACCGAAGGCGATGCAAATGCCTCATTTAATATCAGCCCCGGCCACCATGGATGTGATTTCACCTTTCCCCATACCATATCACCGATTCTAAATCTATTCCGCTTATATTTTTTTTTGCCTTTTCTCATAGTATCTATAAATTCAGGAGCAACGCCCTCGTCTAGCAAGAGATCCACGAGATTGAATCCTAAACCAGTACTTCCCTCCCTTAGTCTCTTATCGGCCTTTCTCTTTCTAAAAGGTTCTCCGCCTTCACCTGTTGTAAATACTGGCCTACGCGTCAGTCGGTCACTCTGAAACGCAAATGCGCTGTCGTGTTTGCCATTTGTCAGCTCACTTGGAGTGATTACAGTAATCTTCCGTGTCATTATCTTATCAGTATCTCTACAATTAATTTCATTACAACCCGTACATTTTTCAATCCCCTCATCCGTTGATTTAATATTTCCAACCCCCAAATGACCATGGCTACCATCATAAACATTACCATCCAAATTCTTAAGTTTAACTATACTATACAAGTCCATTGAATCAATTAGTTCTAAACAACCTCTAGCTTTCTCAGACCCCATTTACATCCAAAAATAAATTTCATGCCATTGATTTCACTGTATAGAAATCAATTCCAACCCTCTATCAAACTGTTTGACAAGAGATCATTTACTGAAATCCTAGTTAAGAGCACACGAGAAACACAGTTAGTATAATGCTTACTCGTTATATTAAAATATCATAGCATAAGATACAACACCACCACAAATAAAGCTATCTCTAGTTAACATTTTCTTTGTTTGCTTCTGAAAATATACATTACAAACATTAAAAAGCACTTCAAAACAAACAAAAAGTAAAGAGCAGTTGTTAAACCTCTCCCAAACCCATTTCTAGAATCTGAGAGCAAACATTGCAGTAATAATTAATACTACTCTTATAACGTAAAAGCATTAAAAAAAATATCTAAGAACAATAAACTTAAACATAAATAAAAACAGAGAACACATACCTATTAAGCATGGCCGTCTAAGGAAATTCATAGCCATTTTAAGCATTTCTTCATGCTCAAACCCTAAAAGTGTATATAAATAGGCACATTTAATAGGGATTGTTATCTCCACAACTAAAACTTATAGTTCCGCAAGACCCTCACTGAACATGAATGTAACCCAATTATTCACATCGTGGAACTAAAAATTTTAGTGGCGAAAATAACATTCCTTACATTTGAGAATGAAAATAGAGAGGAGGAGAGAGAAATTACAGGCTGCAATGGTGATAGAGGGAGGTGGTTTGGTTGCGGCACGATATAATACCAGGCTACAGTGTCAGAGTAGCAGACCACTCGCCTGCAGTCGTGACACGTGTCATCTGTACGGATGGAATCACTTAAATAGGAAAGTGCTAGGGATAATTTATTTTTTTGTTATTGTATTATGGATAAATTTTTATTTTGGTGACTAATATATATATTATTATTATATAGTACTAAAAAAGAACTAAAAATATTTAATATCCAAGCAAAAGCATCCCATAAAAAATGCTATAAGCTTGTTGTATTCACTTAACATTTGCCATTTGTTTTCATTCATTACTTTGCCAAACACCATCATTTTATAGTGTTTCCACAAATATACTCTCTGGTTTCAAAATTATAAATATAATTTATTTTTTAAAATCAAACGATATTATATTAAATTTTAAAAATGACATGATTCATAAAATTTTAGAATAAAATAAGTTTTATGATTAATATGTTTTGTTATATATTATATAATTATAATAATTGTATCAATTAAAATTAAATAAAATTTCAGATCAATTTGAACTTTAATATGTGATCGTTTAGCTTTAAAAGTCAAATTGTATCTCTAATTTTGAAACAAAAAAACTAATATCTAAATTTCTCTACATAAAACATCTCAATTTTTATGTAGTGAAGTTGTTTTTTAATTTTTTTTTTTGGATTTTTAAAATTTTATAGACAATATAAACTAAATAAAAATGCTGCACTTTTATAGTGCTGAGCTTCATTTTCTTCCATCCAAACAGTACCCAATCCGTGCACAGGCAATCTCTCTATAATTCCCAAGTTCCTGCCGCTCAAATTCAAGGCGGCAACACCGCTAAAATTATATTTTTCGCCGCTGCTCAAGGCGGCGCCACCGCATTTCTCTCTCTAAAATTCGAATATTTAACTCATCAAAATGTTAATGGCTGCTTCTCCTCCTATTGGCTCTTCGAAGGTACCTTTTTGGAACACATATGGATTGATATTCTGGTTTATATTAGCATTACGACATAATTGTATTGTGAAACCCTAACTTTGTAGTAGATTTTCCAGGTTTTACTTATGTCATGATTCATTCAATTTATTATTATATTTCTTTTACTTTGTCTTTTATCACAGGCCACACTTTTCAATTCTTAATAAAATAAATAAATTAGGTTGAGCAGGTATCTTTGTAATTTTTAATTGTTTGATTATCATATTTAATGCAGCTTACTGTTTTTGAACTATAGATAATAGCATAACTTTGAGCTAGTCTCTGGGGAGATGGAAGAGCCGGGGCAGCTGAAACGGGCTTTCATTGATGCCGTGGCAGGGGCTATTTCCGGTGCTATATCTCGAACAGTGACATCGCCCTTAGATGTTATTAAAATCAGATTCCAGGTTACATTTTAAACTCATGGTGTTGAATTGATGTTTGAATTGAATCCCAATTTTTTAATTTTGCTTTTGTAATGATGTTTGATTGGAAATGTTTCATAACTATCCTTGCATGCCATCAATAAATTGTGGCAAGGAAAGAGGAGGATAGGGAATGTAACTAATGTACTAAATTAGTTAAAATACATATTAAGCTGTATTTAAACGTAAGAAACATGGGTGGATGTGTGTTGAAGAGGTATTATCTTAATGAATAAACTCAAGTCTTTTGGGAATATAGTGAAGTTGTGTTATAGATTAGACTTGTTGCTTATTTGTTAATTCACATGAAATTCTTTTTCCCCAGTCTTTAGGATGGGATTATTCTTGGGAATTATCCTTGCACTCAATAAAAAGGTTTGTGCATGTGACTGTTAAGATTTTACATTGAACGAGTCAAACTAAAATCGATCATTGCTCATATGCATGTTAGTAAAAATGATGAAATTATTGAATTTTCATTTTCAAGTTACCATTTTTTATCATGTGCCTGCGCATGTTTGCTTCTAAGTAGCCAATTTTGTGGGCATAGAGCACAAAAACACTTGCATGAACATCAAATCATGGACTTAATAAATTTGTCTTTGGTTTCTATTGTAGGTTCAACTGGAGCCCACTTCTTCTTGGGCCTTGCTTCACAAAGATGTACACAGACCATCCAAATATACTGGAATGTTGCAGGCAACCAAGGATATCTTTAGAGAGGAAGGTCTACGGGTATTGCTCCATTTGTTGGACTACTAATGTGTTCCTGTTAATCTGTCTTTCACCGTTTCTGTTTCTTCTTTTACTTGCGGATTGGATAATGAGTCCTTGCTGTGACTCTGGATTCTGAATTAATTTAGGGAATCGGCGTACGCTGATTAATAGTAACAGAATTCAAAGGCAGTTTTTTCCAGGCACTGCTTTGCAGTTTTTACTAATAGAGTTCTCTCCCTTCAAGTCTTCATATGCTATGGCACTTTTTATCTAGGACTTCTCTAGAAATGGAAATTTGTATTCTTCTCCTGTGTAAATGTGAGAGATTAATTGAAACTTCTCCAGTACTTACTTGCTAATTGCTAATTGCTTATTGCAGGGATTTTGGCGTGGTAATGTCCCAGCATTGCTCATGGTTATGCCTTATACAGCCATACAGTTCACAGTGTTGCACAAATTTAAAACGTTTGTTGCTGGTTCTTCCAAGACAGGTTTGTTCTTCAACAGAACATCATCTGCAAATATAATTGTTTTCCTTCATCTCTATAGTTGCAGTTATGCATGCATTAATTATTCAACTAGTGATATTCTTTTGAGGATTTTTCATATCGCTAATTTATGTTGGATCAAACTGAATGTCATTCCCCCCAATTGATAAGTAACTTGTTGATTTCCCTTCTACATTTGATGCTGCTTTGGCTTGTTTATTTTTGTACCTTCAATTTTGGGAAAGATTATAGTTTGTCTTGGTATTCCTTTCAATCTATCAGAGGTTTTAATGGGGCCACATTTTATTTCTCATTTCCCTGTGTAATGCAACTTGTAAACATTCTTATTCATTTGTTCAATATGCCTCGTTGGATGGGATTGTTCATGTCTTTGTTTATCTATGGTTCAAACTAGAATGTTCAAATTAGATGCCAAAAACTTCATTGCTTAAAACAGGAATACGACCATTGAAAAGAATGTCTATTCTCGTCTTTTTGTGTCATTCTTCTGTTGGTCTGTCACATGGAATGGCTATTTATCTGGTGTCATCTCATTGTTCTAATATTTTCGTTTTGGTTGCTCACATGCTGTGCCTTGGTTCTTTCGCTGTGTTGCAGAAGATCACATTCATCTAAGCCCATACCTGTCGTATGTCAGTGGAGCTGTAGCAGGCTGTGCAGCTACTGTTGGATCCTATCCATTTGATCTTATAAGGACCATTTTAGCTTCACAAGGAGAGCCAAAGGTGAATGAAATAAATGTAGAGATAGTGAACAGGAACTGGTGGTGGGTTAGTTAGCTTCTATATCTATTTCATCTTTTTCAATGATACTCGCCGAGGGGTTAGCTTCTTCATCTATTTCAGATGTCTTGTTTGTTCAGGAAAACTTGAAAGCAATAATGCTAGCTAATGGATGTTGGGGTTCTATTGCCATTTTTGCTGCATTATCTGTGGTTATCATATTAGGCAGAGGCAGTATTTATTTCCATTTTTTAACCTCACAAAATTCATCTTGGTGTTGATACATCTCAGAGATTCGTTTTCTGGAATATGAATATACTAAATCCATGGATAGGTTATATATGGCTTTGTACTATATTTTATGGCTATATCAGGATTCTGTGATTGTATATGACTTATAATCCAAGCTCTATCAATTTTTGATAAAGATGCAATAAAATTTGGAACTTTTTGCATGGGTGTAAAAGCGCTTTTCAGAACATTGGCACCTGCATATCATTAAGATTGTTTGTAAGGGACTCACATGATTTACATACATGCAGGTTTATCCAAACATGAGGTCCGCATTTGTTGATATAGTCAGAAATCGTGGTTTTCGAGGTTTGTATGCTGGCTTGTCACCTACACTGGTTGAGATTATTCCTTATGCTGGTCTTCAGTTTGGAACCTATGATACTTTCAAGCGCTGGTGCATGGTAAGGTGGTAGCCTTCTTTTATGCATTTATCTTGTTTATTTGGTTGGGGTTGGGAAGGGGAAACGGGCAGGGAAGAAGAGGGGAGGTGTGTATGGGAGAATGATATTTTATTACCACTTAAATTAAAGAATAACATGAGGAAGAGAATAAGCATTGTGGTTGGTAATTTGTTATGAAGCATTCACAAAATTTTATCATTTTAATTGTTATGTAATTACAAATTTGCAGGATTTGTGTTTTCTTGATTTACAATGCATTCAATTCAGTGATTCACTGATTTATAAAAATCTTTTTGTATTTTTTTGGTGTTAACTGAACCAATGCAGAGCACACTTTTTGATTTTGACTGAAGGAGTTTACTGTGTTCTCTTTAGGCTTGGAATAGGTTAAGATCTTCTAATGCAAGCCAAGCTGATGATTCCATTTCAAGCTTCCAGCTTTTCCTCTGTGGATTAGCTGCTGGAACATGTGCTAAAGCCGTCTGTCATCCACTTGATGTGGTCAAGAAGAGGTTCCAGGTGATTTCTTGAACTGATACCTTCGAAGAAGGCTTGCTGCTTGTATTTGATTTGAAATTATATTTCAGTTGTTTTTATTCCAGTATAGGAGTTAGCCTTTCTTGTATTTATTTATCATTTTTTATTTCATCAGTAATGAATAAACAATTTTTCTTTACCAGCCTTTAGATATTAAAAGAGTTAATACTTTCAAGTCTTTAGCTACCATGTGGAGAAGTTAATATGTACTCCCTTTGTTTCGAAATGAGTGTATATAATTTTTCTGTTATGAACCAAAAATGACAGTCCTCAATGGTCCAAAAATATTATATGTGATCTTTGATCACTGATTTTAACTTTTCTTAGAAACTCTTAAATTTGTAACTTGGGCGCTCAATATGGGACAGAGAGTAGTGGTAGGTTCGTTGCCATGGCCATATGTGATGTTAAATGGGAAATATAAAAACATAAAAGCATGGGCTTTAGAATCATTTGGTGGTAACAAATATCCATACCAGCTAAAATATGTTGGGTCTTTTTCGACAGATTGAAGGACTACAAAGGCACCCGAGATATGGCGCTCGAGTTGAGCGACAAACGTACACAAATATGGTTGACGCCCTATGTCGAATTGTGCAGATGGAGGGTTGGGCTGGGCTTTATAAGGGTATTGTTCCATCAATTGTTAAGGCTGCCCCTGCTGGTGCTGTAACATTCGTTGCTTATGAATTTACATCAGACTGGTTAGAGTCCATTCTGACTTGAAGCTGACCTGATTTGTGTCCTCTTGTTTGCTTTCGCCTTTTCTTTTCCTATATTGCAAGGCCCTAGAAAAAGCGGGCTGCTTTTATAGTTATAAATTTAGTTATCCTCTTCACAGGTCATAATTTTGTAGTTGTAGTATGATCACAAAATTGTAACATTGCAATTTATTTGCACAACATTTTGTTTTAACGACATCCACGTTTCAGAAATTGAATTTGACCACATTATCTTGTATCTGAATAATAGAATGAGAGAAAAACAATATTAGCACTTGATGATCCTAGTCCGATTTCATTACTATTTGCAGCTTGTTGGAAAAGATTTAAAAGCCTGTGAGTTGAAAGATTCTAATCTGCACCATCAGCACTAAACTTAATTTTGCAAGTTGTACAAAGTGGGGGCTGAAGATTAACTTTCTTCATAAGCACCACTAACACATTCGTCTAAGATGAAACTCGGTTCCAAGCATGAAACTGAAAAATGTAAGAATGGTTTACTTTCTAGTGTGGTTTGCCTACCCAAAATCAGTACATTTTACATTGGAGGAAATACATCCGAAGCCTATATAAGAAGATTCAAACTGGACGGAAAGCTCTTCTATTCATAACCACCACCCAAAACCAAAATTTTTGAGTAGGATTTACGCCACTAATATTTTGATTACAAACAGAATTCATAGCGTCTACAAACTCTCGTAAACAATTTGTGCAATCCATTTTTTGTGTGTCAAAACGTCATGTTAGTAAAATAAACGAGCAGGTGTGACAATTGTTATCGTTGATTCTTATTCTGTTTACTACTATCTTCTAGAGGCAATGATACGAACTGAAGGATCCTCTTAACCTGCACAACATCAATGCGGAACTTCTCAGCAATCTGGTGAATATCCATAGGTCCATCATGATCATTGGCCTTGCCTTCATGCAGGAGGACAATGTGACGTAGCTGCGCTATGTTCAAGGTTCCTGAAGGAACAGGCCTTTCCTCATATCTGCTAGTATCAGGTGTTGTATTCCTCAGTTTTGGCATGGGCCTATTATATCGCTCCACCACAAATGCCTGCTATATAATCCTTCAAATTAGCAGTCGAATAACTTGGTATACATAATGTTCAATATGGAGAATTCAATTAATACGGATCAAATCATAATTTAAAGGATATATGAGTTGGGAAAAGATGAACATTTCAGTTATACACCGGAAAAGGTCACAAATACTCATCCCAGATGTGGTTGACAGATTGGAGGAGGGTGGTCCCTTTATAACTAATTGCATGATGTTTAACCCTCTCAAATTTATAGAGCTCAATCAGCACCTCCAATCTCATGAAACTTAGGTTGATCCACCAAACAAATGAGGCTGCAAGCAGAAAATGTAGAATGGAACTTCTCAGGCAGCTTGAGCAATGGCGTTATGAATGATTTAACCTTCAATTTTTAATATATTTTTTTTTTTGGGGGGGGGAGGGGGTGAAAATGAATGAACCTCACATTAGCAGAGAGCGAGTAACAGACAAGTCTTGATGGAAAAAAACGAGGTGAAGGATCATATCTCAAAATCATTATGGTAAGAGGAAAGACTAAGGAGATTCCTACTTTATGAATATGATGGAGCACGTTACGCCCATGCAACTAAACATCAGAGAAGCTTCTCACAAAATCTGTAAACTAAAGTCTAAACCTTGGAAGATAAAGTTAATGTTATCAAGCAAAGCAAAGCACAGTATTGGACATACATTGCAGATTAAAATTTGATATCTGTCTGCAAGGATTTTAGTTTCCTATGCTTGCTTAGCGGACCAAGTGAAATATGCTCAATCAGCTGCTTGGATTACCATGGGTAACCAAGTAGCTCTACCAATAGCATTACCATGGCCCAAAAATTTGAATCATTGAGGAATATTGCAATAAGAGCATTTATCTTCTATATCAAAAGCAATCTAGAGTAATAAATTGTGCTATATGACAAGCTATTAAAGAAGGTCTCACAAGTCGTCTTAAACAGTTAAGCTCCATCTAGCATTAAGAGAAACATATTAGAACAGATAAGGAGGGCAATAAACCTAGATAGATAGAAAATATATAAATTTAAACAAGTTCAATAAACTCACCTCACCCATCTCAGGTTTCCCTCCAGACTTGGATTGAATTCTCCCCACCATTTGACTGAGCATAGCATCATACTGTGGATTCTTTTCTTCAAGTATGTTGTCAGCATTAATTCTTGATGCAACATCTTAAACAGGGAAGAAATAAAACCACATAAAATTATATTACAAGAGTGTCCTCTTAGAATGACATGCTGAAACTTGTAAAAAGATTGTGCTCAGATAAGGAAAATGAGTTTTGACAAAGGTCAAAATACTCAGCCCAACTGAAAACAAAATATAAATAAGAAGATTAAGTTGCCATCACAACTCCCCAACAGTTTTTCCCTGTGTCTTAGCTATGCTTCTTTAGCTTTTCTTGGACCTTGAAAAGAGGGAGAAATGAAGGAAAAAGACTCTCAATGAACACAAAATCAAGTATACTAAAAAATCTTGTTTATTTCTCACTTTGTATTTCTCCTTTTCCTTTTTATTACTTGTCTCTCAAACATTCCAAACTTTGAACAACACCTTAATGAATGAACAACTACTCCAGTAATAATATCTTTGTCACAAGGCCAAAAAGGAATCTGAAAGATTTAAAGGTACTAAATTGTATCTTCAAATAAACTAAATAGATATGCAACTCCTAATATCTAGTGTAATTCAACAATTGAACTTTTTTTTGTCCCTCACAACATTAACATCATTAAAAGGACAAAACAAAATATACGTGCCTAATTATGCAGTAAAACTTAAACTAAACTTCTGAACACCCATATGATAATTGATATATTACTATACACATTCTTATTCTGCAGAATAATTCACCATTCAATCTGAAGACACACATTTAACAGTTTCTTCTAATTATTTCCACGGCGAAACATAATCCTTGTAAAAACTAATTTTCCAATAAAGCTAATCCAATGTTAACTTCAAAAAATGTAATCAAATCTGTATGGCCCAAACCTGAAAAACCTAAAAAAAAAGTTAAAAGCAGCTAAAAACACTTACTGGAATCAGAACCAGCGGTATCGTCGGTGACCTTGTCGAAGGGAACGGCCGGTGAACTCCGGTCAACAGGCTTCTTGAGCTGAGCCGATGAGGAGGGCAACGGCGACGTATCGACACCGGAGCTTCGAATCCTGCCAGATGCTCGACGTAATGCCTGGCCCATGTCTCACTCACGCTAACTTTTAAGACTCTATGTGTGTGTGCGTATGTATATTGTACAACTCTTTCTGGAAATAGAGAGAAATGTAGACCAAATTTTAGTGAAATGGATTGGATTGGTAATGAAAGCCCAAACGAAGTTAAAGTTGTAATTTAAGAAAAGTGGTAGGCAGGTAGTTGTAATTTCAACTGAAAGATAAACAAAGTGTCCACGTGTACTTTCACTTTGAACCACGTCACCGTTTGCTCCACGTAAAAAAATCATATCTACTTTATTCCCAGCTAGTTTACGAAATTGTCAAATTTAAATTGAGATATAAATTTATTTTATTTTTTTAAATAATAATTTTAGACTTAATAGTAAGTTATAATATTAAATATTTTATTAATTAAAATTAAAAAGAATCATATTTTTAAAATTTTACAAAATAACTAAAAAAAATAAGTAAAACTTATTTTTCTGAAACAAGAATAATATTTATTTAGAGAATAAATTATATATGAATGACGAATAAAATTAGAGTTTTATATCCTCCAATAATAACATGTCATCTAATGTAATGAATTCAGAAAAAATATATTAAGGAATTTAAAATTTAATATGGTTAATTAAATAATTTTACCATGATAAATAATAAATACAAAATATGTTAATACTTTCTCCTAAATTTTTTACTTATCGTGTTGTTATTAAAAGGTAAAACTCTAATTTTACGGGCTATGTGTAAACAATTTACTCCTATTATCTTCATTCGAAACAAGTGTGTACTTGTTAGTATATATTATTGTCATTTACTTGGCTATCCAATTTCAGTCCTTCAACTTTATTCGAAGCGAGAAATTTATGTGATCTTGGTCATCATGAGTTTTCTAATTTTAAATAATAAATAATTAAAATATCTAAATTATTATTATTAAAATTAAAAAAATGATAAATAAAATACTTGAAATTGAACTAACATTACAAGGGCGATGTTAGAATTATAATATATATATATATATAAAAACGAATTTAAATCATACCTCTTAAATAACATACCTCTCTTAAAAAGCAGATCTTTATTAAACTACGCTTTGGAAATTCTTTAAAATGGTGGAATTATATATTTAATCAGGTAATTTTTTTTATTTTTCAAAAAGCTGAGTCTCATTATGATATCAACTATTATAATAAAGAGTAGTGCTAGAGACAACTTATTCTACAACTATTATAGAATAATGCTAGAGACATTACTTATTCTACAACTATTTTATAATTTGTTGATGTGACATACTCCACCTCAGCATATTGATGAACAAATTCTTTCAATATAGTCTTCGGCTCCACGTAAAAGCTGAAGTGAAGTATTGTCACATCAAGAAATTGTAAAATAGTTATAGAATAAATTGGTGTCTCTAACATTATTCTATAATAAAATCTTTAATTTACTTATTTAACTCAACTTCACCTTAAAATTCAAGTTCTTAAGCCTCAAATTTAGCTTCATATATTAAGATTCAACAGAGTTGGACCACAAAATCAAGTCAAATCAAACCAAACCATGAGACTCCAATCAATCTACCAACTAGGAAGCCTGCAAAGAAAGAACAAGATATCTAAACCAAAAACAAATGAACATTGTAATTCTTCTAATCGAGCTTTAAAAATGAAATAAAATTCCCTCCACTCCACCCCACCCCACCCCACCCCAAGGAAAGAGTTAGTG
Source organism: Panax stipuleanatus (assembly GCA_020205555.1). Lineage (NCBI taxonomy): Eukaryota > Viridiplantae > Streptophyta > Magnoliopsida > Apiales > Araliaceae > Panax > Panax stipuleanatus. The sequence continues at coordinate 132,405,893 of CM035119.1, read as the reverse complement.
GCACTCATTCCATCCCAGCACCCAGATTGGAAAGCAAAACTTACATGCTGTATGTAGTCTTGTTGTGAAGTTTGACCAAGAAAACGGTCAAAAAATAAATAAAAATCAATCTGACTTATTTCGTACCCTTTGCTCAAATGAGTTTTAGTAGCAAATTGAGCAAGAAACTTTTAGCAGTTGTACCATAAACACATCAATCTTTGACTACATTTCTTTCGATTTTTCAAGAAAAAAATCTAATTGTATCAATTCGAAGAAGAAAAACACATAAACTCATCCGAAACCAAACTGATCATCTAATAATGTCATGCGGATCAGAAACTAAATCATAGACCACAATAACAATTCAAAATGTATCCATATTTTACATCTTTTGTCTGAAGCAAGATAGAGAGTAAAAGCCAGAAGGATATATGGCCAAGTAGATAGTTATTTCCCTCCAGCCAACTGATTAAGCAGCTGAACAGAATTGTTGGCTTCATGAAGTATTAAATGTGACAAATCACTAGCAATATTTTATTCACTTCCCCTCACTTTAACATGTACACTTTTGAGTCATATAGCAGTTGATAGCATAAACTTGTCTTTTGCTGATGTTGATATCATAAACTTGATCACAATGAAAGTCACCTGAACTTTGGTTAAAAGCATTTGTAGTCCAAAACCCAGTTAGAAAACAGATGCACATCAATCCTCCCTGAACCCATCTTGTTTTTCTGACCATCAACTTGCCAAGAACACATTGCATTATTTTGTAAAGAATCCTATTTTTCCCAAAGGTCATGAATGCTGCAACCAGATATAAACATGAAAATGTAGGGATGCTCCTCATAAATCATGGGATTTTATTGGAGCCAATCAGAAACCCATCCTAAACTGTACGAAGCTCTGATTTGACTAAGCATACTTCATGATTGTAGTTAGGACCTTCACACGCTACCAATCTAGGGGTTTGAAATTTGAGTCCCATTTCCATTGGACAGAACCTGAAGTTTGTCAAACATGTTGCTCTTACTGCCATCTGACACGCCAGTTCCACCTTCTCTTGCCATGACAGCATCATTTGTTGTCAACTCACTTAATCCCACCTCAACACGAGCACGTCGGGGAGGTCTTGATGTCAAAGTCTCATGTGCATCCGATTCCTTCTTCCGCCTCCGATTTGTGGTCAAATACCCATTTACTAGAGCTTCCAATGCTCTTGCAGTTGGCGGACGGTTTCTTGTACTCTGTCTCCGGGAGTTCATCATAGTCTGTTGCTCAGAAGTAGTCACGTCTACAGAGGCTTTCGGTGCATACAGATCATCATGTTGCTTGCTTATCATATCATCTTGCTTGTTTGTTGAATCTGTCGTGAAGACACCATTTTCAAAATCTATTGGGAGTTGAGGTAAGTTCAAGTCAATTAATGTTCGGGATTGAAGATCATCTTGAGGATGTTCTGGACCATGATAACCATAATCTGAAGCGCCTACAATGTTGTCAGGAGGGCTACCTTTTGATGAACTGGTGGATGACAACCTATCCTGAGATGAACCCACCTGAGAAAGAGCTGTGTTGTTTGGATTATGGCTGTCTGAGCAGCAACCATGCACCTCTTCTCCAAATCTGGGAACCAATGGAACAGTGCTCATGCTGGAACTCATCTCCTCGTTACTACAAGCAGTTAACGTCCTCTTCCGTTTTGTGACAGAAGCTAAACAATCCAAATCATCTTGTTCCACCTTCTGGCTCAACTGACTCTTTACTGCCTTTTTTGCCTGTTTGTCTTTAACCAAATTATTTTGTTTCTCGAATTTTTTCACAGGTTTTGTGGAATCTGGACCATTGATCTGAACCCCTTGGTCTGAAGAACTCAAGTTAAGATCTTTCCTGTCAAAAGTCATTCCTCTATCTGATAGAGTCTTTGTGTGCGTGGTGTAATTTGTCTCCACCTGATCCACTAACATGGTATATGCACAGTCTGATTCATTAGTTGAGACCTCAGAGGTACCTTGATCACTGTCTTCTGAAAGACTTAATTTTTTTGAAATTTCCATCGGCAGGGTTCTCAGTTCTCTGAACTTGAATATTTTTCCATCAGTCATGCTTGTATCTACAACAGTAAATTTTATGACATCTGTAATACGACTCGGAGTACGAGGCTGCAAATAACAGTGGCGCTGCCTTTCAGGCAAATCTTCTTGTTCCTTTATTTCATTGATCCACCCATTCTCTTCCTTCTTCCCTTCATCTTCTTCAGTGTCAAGCTCAAGAAGCCCTGGTTCAGAACCGACCTTACTCAAGACATCAGTAATAGAATCGAAATAATGGTTTCCTTTCTCTAATCTCCTTCTGGAGAACTTCTTAACGCCAGGCATAAGAAAGACCAGGGAATGCTTTGCACCTGGAATATAAGCTTGATTCTTAGGCTGTTCTGAGTGCCACCCTCTTGCTAGCAAACGTGGCCAGACGGCTTCCCAAAAGAGGTCGTTAGACCGAGCTTTGCTTAACCGATAACCACCAGTTAGAAACTTGACAATCTCAGTAGGTGTAAGAGAGGAGCATGCTTTGCCAATTGGTACTGGGCGCGTATGAGTGACATTATTAGACTTCACAGGCTCAATTGCCATGCCTGTAAGATCTTGTTTCCCTTTCCCAATCCCAACTGCCTCTACAAGAATGTTCATCCCAACCATAACCTTCAAAGAGGAGACATATTCTTCTAAAGACATTTTCCCCTCTCCAAATGTTTTAGAGACCTGCCAATTGATCATAAAGCAGAGCTAAGCAGGAAAATAAGTTTCTCAGATAAGGGATTAATGGAGTAATTCAGCTGAAAATGACAGGAACAACATTTACTAATTTTGACATGGACTTCAGTCTTCATTCAAGGAAGTGCAGCAAACCCTTAAAAAGGATTCTGTCGCAGGTACAAACTATTACGTTTTACTACCGCAGATACAAACTATTGAAACCGAAAATGGCGCAAAATATAGGAGAATACCAAACTAAAAGATTAATTAGGCGTAAGAGACTATCTGCTTAAAAAATACAAGCTAAGACTCAAATCATTGTATTTTGGGGGAGGAACCTGTTCACTCTTACACATTATGTAAGAGGCACGAGTTATACCAAAGTGACTAGCTCAGTTTGTACAGTATCTTGATTAAAGTATGCTAGCAAAAAGCAGAAGTTCACCACTAATAAATGCTTTGAGGGAGATAGAGGCCAATATACCAACATAGCTACTCTGGCAGAAAAGAAACTACTTCAGAAAATCAGCATTTTCTAATACGCATAGTCGCATACATAAGCTGCAGGATACAGATTTTGTAATTCTTTGTGTTTCAAGTTAACTTAAGAGTATTCATCCTTGAAATGCCTGTTATGATTGATGGGTGCACTGTGCGCCAAAATTCTATTCCGATACATATTCCGTTGTGATCACATAGTTTGGACCGTGATTTTAAAGAACTTTCTGTTCTTAGTTTTCATCAAAAATTAAAATAAAAAATAAAGTAACCATCTGTTCTCATGTAGCACACAGACTGTATATCCTGTTCTTAATGTTTTCATTATTTTTACCAATTACTATAAATGATGATATGTGGCTGCTGAAGTCTTATAGATGCTGTATAGAAGCATGTATTTTAAGTCTTTTTAGGTGTTCAACACTACTCGGCTTTCTTTAGTTTTCTTTCTATACTTAATCAGGCTTTCCGTTTTTATGTTTTATTTTTACAAGTAAAATCTAGACTTGATTAATATATCCTTTCTAAGAAGTTAATTTTTTTTTAAAACAAGTGGTGACATTTGACGCCAAAACCAACATTTAATTGAAATTTAATATTTATAAATAATTCTGTAGTAAATAATTTTTATTTGATTAGTTGGGAGTAAATCTAAAGTTATAGTACCTCCTTCTCATCGGCAATGGCATATCAAATATCTACAAGGAGGAGTAAGTTACCCTTCAATCACATCAACCACAAAAAGAATTCTTATTTCATTTCCAAATACATCATTTGTGCATTCATATATAAGAAAATAGTTGGAGACCACTTCCACTTCCACAAGCCAGTGAATCAAGAAAACGGTGCAGGGAGATGAGAATACAAATGTGATGTAAAAGGAAGATTTAATAAGTGGGAATAAGTTAATGGGGTCTCTTTTAATGCCACCTTAGCAAATAGAGGGTTTTGCATCCTGCACAGTATTGCAACATTTATATGCTTTAACACTTTGAAACTTGAAGAGAATAACAAAATTGCAATAACACAAAAATGTTACTGCCAGATCAGCTCATCAAAATATCTCGTACTTGAGGTCAGAAAGTATCAGAAACACATGATGTAAGATCATGATAATTTATATTCTTCAGAAAATGAAAACCACAGTAGATAGGAACAATAAGTACAAAACAAAGTGAGCAGAGAAGCGGTACAGAACAAAGTGAGCAGAGAATAGCAACATAAATGTTTGTACTTTATATCTATGTCCAAGGAAAGGATTGTCATGAAATTTCCTATCAGTTATTAAAACTTCAAAACACTCTTTTGGAGCTCCCTTATCGAAGACAATGAAAGCTAATTAATTCTGCACAGCCCCTTAATTTCTACAAGGGAAATTGAAACAGCCCTCACAACCTGGTGAAAGGTGAGCAACTATAAGCAATAGCAATACCAACATCAGCACACATGCCCTTCAAGGGAACATTTCTCATTTCACAGTAGCTGACTATTTAAAGAAGTTGGTTCTCAAGAGAGTCTAAAAAGAATAGTGCATGTAACATTTGTTGGTTAGAATAAGTAATATTTTGTCTTCTGGAGGTTAAATGTTATAGTTATGAAAGCTGACCATCTCTTACATAGTTATATATGCGAAAAACAATGTCTCATACTCTCGACATATATTTTATGTATGGTATCTTGATAGAGCAAAATTTCAGCTCAGCAAGTATCACTTTCATGAGCTTATCATGTGTTTGCATGTGGTGGTGCACTCAAGTCTATATGAGTTTTTTCAGTTATCAGTATGTACACGTATTAATAAATTACCTCCAAGAGAGCTTTTTGGCATTCCTCTGACACACGGAGAACCAGACGAGATAGCAGTTCCTGTTGCCTCAATCCACTAAATATCCTTTGGCCATAAACACACTTTTTGCTTCTCATTTTGCGGCATGTTGACCATCTACTGTATTCGTTAGACCTATAAAACTTTCCGTAATAGAATGATTGTATATCCCCCATCTGTTTACTTTCAACAAATCTCTTCAACTGAACAAAATTCTTCTCAAAGATATACAAACCAAGGAGGAAGCTTGACTTTTCAATATCACTCCATGAATCACCACAAGAGCCAGGAACTAAACAGTTCTCTGAGCCTCTGAATGGAGCCATTGTCTCTCTAACACTTTTGAAATCTGAAGGTGCAATTTTATTGGATGCATCAGTTGAGTCGCTAGAAAATTCCTGCTTTTCATCTTTCATTTTCTCAGTCTCCTTATTGATCAGCATGATTGGTATTGGTAATCCTAACAGAAATTCACAGACACGATCCCTGTTTTCTGCATCAGTTGGGCTCTTCATATAGCAAACATAGTCAGGTCCGTCGGCAGGAATGTCAGCCTGGTACTGATTTCCAACACGAGGAAGCACCTCCGGGTCGCCAAAGACACCACATGCGTCAGAAGAATCTAGAGAAATTAATTGCTCAGCAGACAAGTCTGTGATACAATTCCCATTTTGATCCAACTCAACTGTCTCCATCTGATGAAAAAACAAAAAGAGTGTCAGATTATGCATTGAGATACAGTTTTCAATGAAAGAGCATATGCCACTTTGATGACAAAGTTTTTACTTAGTAAACAAAAGCATGAACACTTGAGGGATACCAGTACCACATTCCATAACGTGAATTCCATTTAGCATGTGTTTAAACCAAGGCCTTCAAAAAAGCTCCCATTGAAAGAGAACCTTTTGAGGATTAGTCACTGGTATTTCAGTTTCACAAAAAAAAGACTCATTTGCAAAATTTGCAAATATTAAGGGTGTAAATTTGTTCCATGTATATACCAATAACAATTCCATCGATCAAGTGGTTATTATTCCCCAAAGAAAGTAGAACCATAATAATAAACACGAATTAGAAAATAGCGCAAGAGATATTTCCCTGAAATTTCACCAGAGAATATAACAGACTTAAATTTTACAGCATGGTCTATATATATATACATATCATAAGTTAGCAGTACTCCATCAATCAAACATAAGAAAGGGAGAAATCTGCAGTAAAGGAAAACCCTTACAAGTATTTTTCTTTAAAATCTCATCCAAATAAAATAACAAAATACTCAACAAAAACAAGACTGACATATTAAAACCAAAATAACTAGCAACCACAAGTAACAAATACAAACAGAGGGCTCTGATCTTTATCCCGTAACAGGATTACCAAACCCCAGATCCATTTTCGACCATGGAAACCAACTCCAACTTAATTAAACTGACAAGACCAAAACTTGAACACTAAAATTATTAGTACCCAACAACCACATTAATCACAATATTAGCATAAACCCAGCCTAATCACAACCGAACAAACAACATTTAAACTTCGAAACTGAACTCAAAACAAAATAATTAATACTCATAAAAAAGGCACAAAAAACAAAATCCCAAAAACAAATTAACAAAAAACCATCGTTCTCACTAAAAATTCCAATGTGATCCCGTCAAATTAAACACCTTAACCACCCAAAAACAACTGACAACTCCACATTAAATCGTGTTATACAAGCAAAGCAGATTATATATATACACATACACATATACACAGATATATACAAGAAATTTTTTACTAAACAGAACCTTATAATACCACGTGAAAGTAAGTAAACCTGAGGGAAATGGGTTTACATGGTTTATAAGTTGCAGATGCAAAACAAACAAAACGTGAACATAGAAAAAAACAACTTTAATATCTATATCTATATATATATATACATATATATATACGTATATATCTAGACATATATATACATATATGTATGTATATATAGGGAGAGGAAGTTGTACCTGGAGCTAAGGTTTCATAAGGCTGAATTCGTGAAAGAGGAAAAATGGAAGACTCTCTCGCTAGTCGCTGTTTTGAGAGAGAGAGAAGTTGGGTTTTAGAGAGAGAGAGAAAAATAAATAAATAAATAAAAGTACTATACTCTTAATTCTTCTAATATAAAGTGAGATTTCAACGCGCATAAAATGCGCGTGGCTACACACAGCTCTAGACCTTGCCACGTGGGATTTTAGATGCTGCTTTTATGTAGGTAGTTTTAATCTGCATGACGTTCTTTTGAACTTATGATGCGGCTTCATTGTAATGCCACATTTTGACTTGCTTATATCTACGAAGTTACGTATATACCCTCGTAATATTAGGTGTCAGTGTACGTGGCATTTGTTCATTAGTGAGGTGTAAAGGTTACCAATGTATTCCAAACGATATGATTCCATACATTCCAAACAATAGAGGTTTGTGGCTGGGAACCACATAGAGTGGAAGCGCGTCAACAACAAGTGCTTCATTTGGAAATGACTGGACTATCCCTGACCCCTAAAAATTAATTGTTGGACCAAATTCATTTTATGTAGTACACAAGCAATCCAAAAAATTTATTTTCAATGGCATATATTTAAATATGGACTATGGTTATTATCATCCTAATCACATTTTTTAGGATTTATAACAAACATTTTTAAAGCTCTAATAGTAAGACTATCTGCAAAACACACTTTTACTTTACTGTGTTCGTCGAATTATTAGTATTACACCACTATCTTAAAAAATATATAATTGATTCATTGTGCTTTTTAAAAATTTTTAATCAGGTTATTCTGTCCAATTTTGCTCACATACGTTAAGAAATCATACCAATTTTTTTGCGTGATTTTTTTAAAAAAAACAAAACACGTATTTGTTGATGTGTGCATTAAGGACAATCAGTTTAGCATACGTGGAATGGGCGAGAGGAAGATTATAAGCAACAACGAAGTAGTTATAGTTGAAATGCATAAAAGAAATCGAGTTTGAGTTCGAGTTCTGAAAAGAAAACAACAAAGTTGGAATCCATGTCAAGCGAAACCAAGTGGAAAATCGTTGATTGAAGGAGAGAATCCATGTAAGACTATCCAGTAGTAAGACTACAATGTCCCCATACATAAAGAGATTGATATTTTTACAAACAAAAAATATAATTTCACAAAGTTTATCTCACATAAGTAGCTTTTGTATGTGGACATGAAAATTAAACATGAGTGCTTTATAAATAAGTGAAATTGTAAAGCAGTTAGGTTCAATTTTCATGTCCAATTATCATGTTCGCATAAAAATTTTCTTACATAATAGTAAATGGGTCCCATGATTATACGAGAAGAAACTTGTAAAAATATCAAATTTTATTTATAAAAATATTAATTCCCTATAGATATTCAAGATAGGTTTAATTAATATATATATACACTTTTACATGCGCTGAGTAAGTGTACACTAACAATTTTGCATTAACAAAAAAAAGTGTACATGGTTTAATTAAATTTTTAATAATAATTTAAATAATAGGATCCACATAGTTATTTGTACATAGTTAGTGCACAGAATATTCATCAAATTGTTATTTTAATTTATCTTGTAAAAAATATCCAAACTTGCAAGACCCCAAATTTTATGAATAAGATTTAATTTTCTTTATATATTATTTTGAAATAGTAAGGTGTTGATTTGATAAATGTGATAAGTTATGGGTGAAATGCGCAAAGTTTACAAAGTATGATGTGATTATATAATAGTATGATTTTTATAATTTGAATGGTAACATTATTATAGTAAATTCATGGTATAAAAGTTAAACGAGGTAGAAGAATGCAAATTGAATTTGAACTCTTATGATGCAAACAATGATGTTATCGGAGCGATGAGGTAATCAATGATGTCATAGATTGATGATGTCATAAATTATGGCGAAAAGACTATTTTACCCTTACTCTGCCGAGCTTATAAATAGAAGCTCATTTCTTCATTATTTCTCACCAATTCACTAAAACTATAGAGAGAGAAAGTATAGAGAGAATAAGAGAGAAATAAGAAGAGTATTCTGCTATTACGCTAGTGCAGTCTCCAAATTTTAAGGTAAGAGGTATTATTTCTTTCATATTCATGAAGAGAGTTATTTTCTTTCAATACTCGTAAGGGTTGTTATTCCATTCCTTATTATTCTGTTGGAATAATCTGTTTGAGCGGACTACCGCCAGACGAGTGAATCTTCGTATTCAGTTGTTATTAAATTGTGAAAATAATCTGCTTGAGCGGACTATCGCCAGACAGATGAATAACCATTCGTATTCAGTTGTTATTAAATTGTGGAAATAATCTGTCTGAGCGGACTACCGCAAAACGGGTGAAAATCCAATTGCAGTTTCGTATATTATTTATTTCAGATTCTTAACTCTAAATTTACTACGGTAAGTATTGTTTCTATAATTCCTGAAATGATCAGATATTACTTAAGTTTTGCGCTTCATCTAATATTATTTCACTGGAATATTGGTCTGAACTTTCTTGTGAAATTTTTATCTTTTCATGTCGAGTTACTATTCACGGGATACTATTCACGGTAAAAAAAATATTTTTTTTTCTTCTTCCAAATTATCTTTGATTGGATCCAGGTTTTGATCTCATTCTTGAACTCTGGATAAATTCTCTAATATTTGTCCTTTAACTCACTAGATCCGTTATTTGTATTATTTTTCATCATCCTCAGTTCTAAATGATGATACAACTAAATATCTTTGGCCTGTAGTGCAAAGATGAATAATTACGTGATGAATATCTTTGGCATGTAGTGCAAAGATGAATGATTACCTGATGAATATCTTTGGCCGTAGTGTAAAGATGGACAGGTGTTGAGATGAACATGACCAACTGATGATACAAATGAATATCTTTGGCCGTAGTGCAAAGATGGATATTTGATTCGAGATGTATATTGATTAATGTTACAGGGATAAAATATCGATGATGGACTTTTAAATTAAAGAAGATAGTAGACATCATTCTCTACTTAACTCTTCTAATGAATTATTATTTCCGCTGCGAATATTAATCTAAAACTTGTTGTCCATAATATTTTATCTGATTTGTTGAAGGCTAACGATAATTTATTTTTCATTATCTTAGTCATAATATTCTTTACTGGGCTAGTTGAGCTCACCCTTTTCTTCTATTGTTCTCTTCAGGAAATGAGAATATCGCGGGTACTAGTCGGGGAATGGAGTGATGGTCCGAGTTAGAGCTGTAGAAGTCCTCACTATTTCTGATAAATAGTGTGATAATAATTGTAATGAGGACTTAGTTTGAATATTAATATTTTCTACATATTTGTATTGATACTCACAGTTGTGTGGTCGTATTTTGCACGACCGTGTGATATAAAGTTTGTATTTAAATTCTGTACCATGTATTTGGCGACTCAGAATGGGTTGGGTTGACTGGACCTATTCTGGGGGCGTCACAGTTGGTATCAGAGCTTAGGGATATGATCTCTGGCGGAGATCTGGGAATAGAACTAGGAGGGGAGAGACGAGTAAAACCTTCGCTAGTGTGTCCTACCTAAGCTTAATTGTTATTTAATTGGTCGGTTGGAATATAGGGTTAATATGTGATATGTTAATTTGTTTGATTAACCCTTGTTTTGTGGCAGTATTTGAGAATTGCAGCTATAAATTTAAACAATGGAGTGAATGAGACCGTTGAGACACCTTTAATCAACAACGAGGAGAACGTGCAACAGGAAGACTATATTCCTCCTGCAAACAACCCTACCGAAGAAATGATACATGACGGGATGTTTAGAAGCTTTTTGCAGTTTATGCAAAACTAGACGAGGGAGACTCGTGTTCATAATACAGGTGGAAATAACAACTCGCGGCTTGTCACTGCCAAGCAGTTTAAAGAGTTGGGACCACCAGAGTTTCAGGGAAAGCCAGATCCAATCAAGGCAAAAAATTGGATTAAGCAAATTACCAAGATATTTGATGTCTTGGGATGCACGGAGGAACAGAAGGTTCCATTTGCCACCTTTATGTTCCGTGGAGAGGCAGATTACTGGTGGAAATCTGTGAAGCGTACACAGCCTGCCGCACTCAAGATGTCTTGGGGGGCGTTCCAGAAACTGCTTAATGACAAGTACTTTCCAGAAAGTATTAGTCACATGAAAGAGGTAGAGTTCATCAGACTGGAACAGAACAACATGACTGTGTCCCAGTACGAGGCTAAATTCGCGGAGTTATCCCGGTTTGCACCTCATTTGGTGGAGAATGAGAAACGTATGACGCGGATGTTTCTGAGAGGTTTGAAACCCGAGATTCGTCAATACCTCATTTCTCATAAATTTTCTCTATATTCGGATGTAGTAAACAGGGCCCAGTTATTAGAACGAGATAATGATTATGTTCAACTAAGGGACAACAATCAAGGTCGTACCGGTGGCAGCAGTCATCGGAACAATGATAACCAACGGGGAGGAAAGTATCATGACAGAAGCGGTAACCACTCCGGTGGTAATTGTGGCCATGATAATAGAAAAAGTGAATCGGGAGGAGATTTTAAGAAGAGAAGGTACAACAATGAGAACGTGAAGACGTCGACATCAGCACCAACATCAACTGTTTCTAGGGGAGGAGAACGACCACCGGTCGTATGCTATAAATGCGGAAAAGAGGGACACATCAGCCCAAACTGCCCACAATAATTCAAAGCATGTTATAACTGTGGAAAAGAAGGACATATAGCTCGAGATTGTCCTGTAGCGAAACCAAGCCTAGCCGGGGTGGTGATTCCAAAGGCAGTTTTGGACAAGTCAAAGTCGGTAATTCCTGGAAGAGCGTTTGTCATGACAGCCCAAAACACGAGGAACCCGCACGAGGTGATTACGGGTAAGCTAATCATAAACTCTTGCGAAGTTTACACCTTGTTAGATACCGGTGCTACCCATTCATTTATTTCACCTACTTGTGCTCAACGATTAAATTTGACACCAGAGAAGTTAGACTTTAACTTATCTGTTGAAACTCCGTTAGGAGAAACTTTCGTTACATCTACAGTTTATAAATCTTGATTGATTCAGATTGGTACCCTTACCTTACCTGTTGATCTTATATCTTTGAAAATACTTGCATTTGACGTGATTTTAAGAATTGACTGGTTAACCACGTACCATGCCAAAATTAATTATTTTCGTAAGGTTGTTAGTTTTTATATTCCTAACCAACCTGTTGTGCGAATTCAAACCACCAAACCACTAAAATATGTCAATGTCATTTCAAGTCACAAAGCTATTCGTTTATTGAAAAATGGATGTTAAGCTTTCTTAGCTCATGTTACTGATCTAAACCAGAATACGTTAGGTTTGAATGATATTTCTGTTGTTAATGAGTTTCCTGATGTATTTCCCGAAGAACTTCCCGGTCTACCCCCGGAACGTGAAGTTGAATTATTTATTGACCTTGAACCCGGTACAAAACTCATTTCTAAGACCCCATATAGAATGGGTCCTATAGAACTTCAGGAGTTAAAAGTCCAACTACAAGAGTTGTTAGACATCGGTTTTATACGTGCTAGTACATCTCTTTGGGGTGCTCCTGTTTTATTCGTAAAGAAGAAAGACGGGAGTATGCGACTTTGTATTGACTATCGGGAGTTGAACCATGCCACCATCAAGAATAGGTATCCGTTACCTCGTATTGATGACCTGTTTGACCAGTTGCAAGGTGCACAATTCTTTTCAAAGATCGATCTGCGTTCTGGATATCATCAGCTGAAGATTAAAACTGAGGATATTCCGAAGACTGCTTTCAGAACTCGATATGGGCATTATGAATTCTTAGTCATGTCTTTTGACTAATGCTCCTGCTGCTTTTATGGATATGATGATCCGTGTATTCAAGGAATATTTGAATTAGTTCGTGGTTGTCTTTATTGATGACATCCTCATCTATTTCAAAAGCCGTAAAGATCATGAGCACCACTTGAAGCTGGTACTTCAAAGACTTCGTGAAAATAAGCTATATGCCAAGCTGAAGAAATGCGAGTTCTGGCTTGAGGAGGTAGCATTCCTTGGGCACGTAGTATCAAAATGTGGAGTATCTGTGGACCCGGCAAAGATTGAAGCAGTACAAAGTTGGGAGCAACCGAAGTCGGTGACGGAAGTACGTAGCTTTTTGGGCTTAGCTGGTTATTATCGGAGATTCGTGGAAGAATTTTCTCGAATCGCTACTCCATTAATTCAGCTGACTCGGAAAGATACAAAATTTGTATTGAACGAGGAATGCGAGAAGAGCTTTTAAGAGCTCAAGAGGAGACTCATTTCGGCACCTGTTCTGACGATACCATCTGGTTCGGATGGATTTGTCATTTACAGCGATGCTTCGGGCAAAGGGTTAGGATGTGTTCTCATGCAACATAGGAAAGTCATAGCCTATGCCTCGCGACAACTCAAGGAATATGAGAGGAATTATCCTACTCATGATCTAGAGTTGGCAGCAGTCGTTTTCGCGTTGAAGATCTGGAGATACTACTTGTATGGGGAGAAAGTGGAGATCTATACGGATCATAAGAGCCTCAAGTATTTCTTCACCCAGAAGGAACTCTACATGCGACAACGACGTTGGCTTAAGCTGTTGAAAGATTACGATCATACCATCTAATACCATCCTGGCAAAGCGAACGTGGTAGCTGATGCGTTGAGTAGAAGATCATATGCGGGAACGAATGCGATACTTTCAAGGCCTATTTTGTGTGATTTACAAAAGATGGAGATAGAATTCAAGACTTTGGGGACCCATGCGATGATATCAAGTATACGCGTAGAACCAGCTTTGATTGATAAAGTTAAAGCTGCTCAAGCTACAGATCCAGAGCTGATGAATATGAGGAAAAAGGTCCAAGAAGGTGCTATTCCAGAAGCAAGGATTGATGAAGAAGGAATACTTCGAGTCAACTCCAGACTTTGTGTTCCTGACGATTCTGATTTGAAGTATAGAATCATGATGAAGGCACACAACACATCGTTTGCAATCCATCCTGGGAGTACCAAAATATATCGTGATCTTCGACATACATTTTGGTGGAGCAATATGAAGAGAGAGATCGCGAAATTTATCTCGAGGTGCTTAACGTGTCAACGTGTCAAGGCGGAGCATCAAGTGCTAAAAGGTCCATTGCAACCACTTGAGATTCCAAAGTGAAAGTGGGAACACATTACCATGGATTTCGTTACTGGTCTTCCCAAGGTTTCTCAAGACATAGATGCGATTTGGGTTATTGTTGATAGATTAACCAAGTCTGCTCATTTCTTGCCGATACGAGAGACTTATTCCCTTAAACGTCTTGCTCGTATGTACGTAAATGAGATTGTGAGATTGCATGGCATGCCAGTATCCATAGTTTCGGATCGTGACCTAAGATTCACTTCACGATTTTGGGTCAGCTTGCAGAAAGCTATGGGCACGGATTTACGATTCAGTTCGGCATATCATCCACAAACGGACGGGCAATCGGAAAGGACTATCCAAACTCTTGAAGATCTATTGAGACTCTGTGTTCTAGATTTCAAAGGGAGTTAGGATAAGTACCTACCATTGGTGGAATTCTCCTACAACAACAGTTATCAGGCAAGTATAGGCATGGCTCCATTCGAGGCATTGTATGAACGAAAATGTCGTTCTCCAGTATGCTGGGACGAGGTGGGTGAAGCAACATTGTTGGGACCGGAGTTAGTACGTATGACTACGGAAAAGATTCAAATGATCCGGCAACGTATACAAACTGCACAAAATCGACAAAAGAGTTATGCTGATCTTCATCGAAGGGACGTGGAGTTTAATGTCGGAGATTATGTATTATTACGTGTTGCTCCATGGAAAGGAGTTACGAGATTCGAAAAGTGAGGAAAGCTCAACCCACGATTTATTGGTCCATTTAAAATCCTTGACCGAGTGGAAAATGTGGCCTATAAACTCGCCTTACCTCCAAACATGTCTCGTGTTCATAACGTTTTTCACATATCTGTGCTTCGTAAATATGTGACAGATCCAAACCACATTATTGAGTTAAAACCAGACGAGATAGCCGAAGATTTAACATACGTGGAGGCACTTGTTAAGATCTTGGATAGGAAGAAACATGTCTTACGCTCAAAGGTTATACCTCAAGTTAAAGTTTTGTGGAGGAATCATGATATCGAGGAAATGACATGGGAGTTAGAATCGAAAATAAAAACGAGGTATCCTCACCTTTTCGACATACCAGGTACGTACGTCAATTTCGAGGACGAAATTTCGAAAGGAGGGGAGGTTGTAAGACCCCAAATTTTATGAATAAGATTTAATTTTCTTTATATATTATTTTGAAATAGTAAGGTGTTGATTTGATAAATGTGATAAGTTATGGCTGAAATGTGCAAAGTTTACAAAGTAAGCAAGTGGTTATAAAATATTCGTTGTGTCGAAGAATATTCGTTTGGTCGAGGAATATTCTTTTTATCGGAGAATATTCGTACGACGGCGCAGTCATTGGTGGACCCCACAACAGAATGAATGTCAAATATAGAAAGCGACAGAAATAACCTTTTTATATAATAACGACAAAACTGTTACCGTTAGTACTGTTAAAATACCCGGTGGTTAAAATATAATAATACGTGGTGTTGCACAGTAGCACACGATATTACACAGTATTTTGAATTATTGATTCTTACATTAGAAGGCACTTACTCAATTATTGTTATAGTAATTACTGTTTAATATTTTATGTTGTTGATTCAATAATTGCATAATATTTTATTGGTTCAATATTTGCTACGTTGATATTTTATATCAATAAGTGCTACTTTGCTATTTTATATTATTGATTCAATAATTGTCATTGCACATTATTTTAAAATATTAAATTAATAATTCATATTATTTGAATAACATTATTAGATAGCATTATTGGCAATGTCTAAGGAAGTTCTGTCTAGGAAAGGGGTTGATTAATTGCGAGCCAGTAAGGAAAAATCCTTACCGGAAGGCCCCCTTTTTTTTGGTAACGACCTGGTTGTCAATATTGTAGTTCTGTAATATTATTTATGAATAATTAATTTTTGATATATATGATAAGAAAATATTTATTCAATGTGAATTTAAACGGAGGAATTTTTTTTACATGTGACATTTGTTGAAAGTTGATATTTTATCTTGTCCGATAAAATAATTCATTCAAATATATTATTATAATATTACATTATAGTAGTATGATGTGATTATATAATAGTATAATTTTTATAATTTGAATGGTAACATTATTATAGTAAATTCATGGTATAAAAGTTAAACGAGGTGGAAGAGTGCAAATTAAATTTGAACTCTTATGATGCAAACAATGATGTCATCGGAGCGATGAGGTAAGCAATGATGCCATCGGAGCGATGAGGTAAGCAATGATGTCATAGATCGATGATGTAAACGATGATGTTATAAATTATGGCGAAAAGACTATTTTACCCTTACTCTGTCAGCCTATAAATAGAAGCTCATTTCTTCATTATTTCTTACCAATTCACTAAAGCTATAGAGAGAGAAAGTATAGAGAGAATAAGAGAGAAAGAAGAAGAGTATTCTGCTATTACGCTAGTGCAGTCTCCAAATTTTAAGGTAAGGGGTATTATTTCTTTCATATTCATGAAGAGAGTTATTTTCTTTCAATACTCGTAAGGGTTGTTATTCCATTCCTTATTATTCTGTTGGAATAATCTGTTTGAGCGGACTACCGCCAGACGAGTGAATCTTCGTATTCAGTTGTTATTAAATTGTGAAAATAATCTGCTTGAGCGGACTATCGCCAGACAGATGAATAACCCTTCGTATTCAGTTGTTATTAAATTGTGAAAATAATCTGTCTGAGCGGACTACCGCCAAACGGGTGAAAATCCAATTGCAGTTTCGTATATTATTTATTTCAGATTCTTAACTCTAAATTTACTACGGTAAGTATTGTTTCTATAATTCCTGAAATGATCAGATATTACTTGAGTTTTGCGCTTCATCTAATATTATTTCACTGGAATATTGGTCTGAACTTTCTTGTGAAATTTTTATCTTTTCATATCGAGTTACTATTCACGAGTTACTATTCACGGTAAAAAAAATATTTTTTTTCTTCTTCCAAATCATCTTTGATTGGATCCAGGTTTTGATCTTCATTCTTGAACTCTGGATAAATTCTTTAATATTTGTCCTTTAACTCACTGGATCCGTTATTCGTATTATTTTTCATCATCCTCAGTTCTAAATGGTGATATAACTAAATATCTTTGGCCTGTAGTGCAAAGATGAATAATTACGTGATGAATATCTTTGGCCTGTAGTGCAAAGATGAATGATTACCTGATGAATATCTTTGGCCGTAGTGCAAAGATGGACAGGTGTTGAGATGAACATGACCAACTGATGATACAAATGAATATCTTTGGCCGTAGTGCAAAGATAGATATTTGATTCGAGATGTATATTGATTGATGTTATAGGGATAAAATATCGATGATGGACTTTTAAATCAAAGAAGATAGTAGACATCATTCTCTACTTAACTCTTCTAATGAATTATTATTTCCGCTGCGAATATTAATCTAAAATTTATTGTCCATAATATTTTATCTGATTTGTTGAAGGCTAACGATAATTTATTTTTCATTATCTTAGTCATAATATTCTTTACTGGGCTAGTTGAGCTCACCCTTTTCTTTCATTGTTCTCTTCAGGAAATGAGAATATCGCGGGTACTAGTCGGGAAATGGAGTGATGGTCCGAGTTAGAGCTGTAGAAGTCCTCACTATTTCTGATAAATAGTGTGATAATAATTGTAATGAGGACTTAGTTTGAATATTAATATTTTCTACATATTTGTATTGACACTCACAGTTGTGTGATCGTATTTTGCACGATCGTGTGATATAAAGTTTGTATTTGAATTCTGTACCATGTATTTGGCGACTCAGAATGGGTTGGGTTGACTGGACCTATTCTGGGAGCGTCACAAAACTTGTTTACCAAAATTTGTACTCTTATTCCCTGAGAGGTATGAAACTGTTTGGTAAAAAAAAATTCTGAACTTCTTTAAATCATTAGGATATAAAATTAAATTCTTTAAACAAAATTGATTAATTTTTTTTTAAAAAAATAACCTCTTTAATATTATAAAATCTATCTTTTTTTTTCTTTTTTTTTTTGTTAATGTGAAGTTTTCTAACCGTAGTCGAACTAAGTCTCCCCACCCCGGACCAGGCTTTCGCATCGGCCTAAGACATGGCTCCGTCCTGAAACGTGCTATCCGTGGCCACACGGATCAGATTTTAATTAGCCCTTACACTTGTTGTAGACAAGAATCGATCCCAAGATGCCCGAATTTACAGTTCATCCCAGATCGAAGGTTATTGGTGCGCCAAGTGCTGTGGTTAAACGTGCTATCTCTCTTTTATCCCCCAATAACCCTTTTTACCCAATTCTTCTTTCTCCTCTCTGCTTCTTCCCCCTTCCCTTCCATCCACAGCAGCGTATGAACAGAGTAGAAGCTGGTGTTGGACTCATATTACTAGCATTTGAAAACCCAGAAACTGACCATGAAGAAGATGGAGAAATTGGGTTTCTGACTCGACACAAATTCACAGCGCCCAATTCACATGCTTGAATTTCTAAAAGACCATAACAACATCCAAATTTGCAGACCTCAAATCGAGGATATCTATATGGTGATGTTCTAAATACATTTAACAAAATAAAAGTAAAAAGACCCATCAAAGTCCTTTCGATTTTTGATACCAAAAACCTTCTCCTGCGTATGATATTTGTGGGATGGTAACAAGGGTTTGGAGAAGATGAAATTTGCAGATCTACGATTTCAATTTGGTGGTGGTGGTGGTGATCGCTTTAATTGAATTTGTTTGTTTTAATTCAATATATATATATATATATATATATATATATATATCCAACATACCTTACTTACCTCTTTTACGGACGAATCGAGTGATAGTTCGGCCTGTCGCTATATATACAACCGTCGTCTTAGCTTTTAACGACGGACAACATATAAGACAACGGTTGTATATATAGCGACGAACCGAACCGTCGCGCCAGTCCGTTGCTAAAGGGGGTAAGCAAGGTATGTTGGATAAAGAGTAAACTTAAGATTCGGACCGTATATATATATATATACGGTCCGGATCTTAAGCTCACCCAAATAAAAGTTCATCCAACTCACCCTTCTTTAACGACAGACCAGGTGACGATTTGGTCCGTCGCTATATATACAACTGTCGTCTTAGCTTTTAGCGACGGACAACATATAGCGACGGACAAGTTCACTCAAGCTCACCCTCCTTTAGCGACGGACCGGACGACAGTTCGTCCGTCGCTATATATACAACCGTTGTCTTAGCTTTTAGCGACGGACAATATATAAACGACGGTTGTATATATAGCGACGGACGAACCGTCGTCCGGTCCGTCGCTAAAGGGGGGTGAACTTGGATGAGCTTTTAGTTAGGTGAGCCTAAGATCCTTATCGTGTATATATATATATATATATATATATATATATATATATTATTGGTTCGATTTGGTTTAATGGCTACACTTTTGGATTAATTTGGGTAATTGTTTGGATGGTAAAAATGGTAAAATATTGTTATTTAAATATTTAAAAAAAATTATTAAATAATATTTATTCATTTAAATATAATTCTATAAAAATACTCTGTATTATTCAGATATCTAAACTATTTAAATTTTAATATTCAATTTTATCAAATACAATATAACTATGACGGGAATAACAATCACCTCTGTTAATATTTACCTCACTATAACATTTTTCTTTACCTTTCCTATTGTTTTCATCCAACAAAATTCATCAACCCTATTCGATTGTTTCTTTTTTTCTTTGAGTTAACAGATTTGAGAAAATAATATAAAAATTAATAAAACTTATTAATAACTTAAATGTTAAGACCCATGCACATACACTATTTTTTCTCCCCTGCAGTTTATTATAGTGAATCGTGTAATTTAATTAACAAAACACAATTGATTTTGAATTTTTCGCTCACCTTAATAAATAATTAGGACAGTCTAAAATTTGGGATAAATTTCATCGTCAATTATATCCTCTTTAACTTCAAAGGAAAAAAATTGCTCACTCTCTCACTCTCTGATCCTCCTCCGTTCTTCCTCCTCCCGAGCTCGCCCTCTTCCTCCTCTTTTCTCTAGCGCTGACAATCTCTCCTTCTCCTTCCCCTTCCTCTTCCTCTTCCTCTTCCTCTTCCTCTTCCTCTTCCCTTTCGTACGTAGTGCCGGAGGCACGGATAGTACGGCTAGTATATGTATATTTCATAACCTTGTTTTCAAGATGAACCAAACAATATTATATATTTTTTCATAGTAAAGTCAAAAATGAGGGGCTATATAACGATATTAATTACAATTAGACAAATAGGATACTTAAATAAAAAAAGGGAGTATGGTGGTTACTCTTTTCTTCACTAGGTATATGTTGTCGAATGGAGCATATATATATATAAGGAATAATAATTATACACAGTTGTGTATGTTTTATTTGTTCACAGTCCGTTAAAATTAGATCGTTTTGACAAATTTATTTTTGATTTCTGATTTGGGAGAATATGACTTGTTTAACAAATCTGCCAAAACGACGTAATTTTAGGGTACTGTGTACAAATAAAATATATATAGTTGTGTATGACCATATTGCCCATATATATATATATAAGAAATCGATATTTTCACGACACTTTTTGATATTTTAACAATAAAAGTGTCGCTATAGGTGTATAACGACAGTGAAAACCGTAGTTATAGGGTCTATAGCAACGATTTTATTGTTAAAATATTATTTTTTGTTGTAGAAATATCAATTTTCTATATATATGAAACCATTATTTGAATTGGTTTACTGCTACTTATGTTTCAATAGCCCTTTAAGAATAGAAACAGGAAATTGATATTTTCACATGATTTTTTGATATTTTTATATGAAAATTATCGCTATAGATCCTATAACGACGATTTTTATAGTCGCTATACATTTATAACGACACTTTTTATATAAAAATATTAAAAAAATCATATGAAAATATCAATTTCCTATAAATATAAGATTCTCGATAGCTTAAATTGGAGTATTATTCTAAAGAGCAGCTCGAAATCACATTGAAAGGGTAATGTGGTAATTACGGCATGGGAGTACAAGTGCTCAAGAACGGAAATGTGTGTTGTACTTCTATGTGAGTTGGTAAATACTTCTTCCGTATATAAGAGGCTTAATAGTGTGGGTACGTTTTAAATTATAGTTTATAAGAAATTTATAAACTGATAATTTTTTAATTACTTATTAATGAAAAAGGCTAAACTTAGAATTCATTAAAATTTGTGACCATCTAGAAGTCAAGAGTCCTTAAAAATGGAAATTTAGAGAAGTAAATTTATAAAATTTAGAGAAAATAAAAAAAAACAAAATAATAATATACCTAAAGTTGTAGTGATAAAAGAGTAAAAAGAACAGAAAAATATGTATCTCAAGCATGTGTGTGATCCAAAATCCTCCTCACAGGCTTTATAAATATATATATGAGTACCGATCTATAGCAAACGTTGTAAATTTAACATTATCTTTACAACAGATTTTAGTCGTTTATTTGCTCGAACAATGTAATGAAACTCCAATCCGCATTTTAATATGGGAGAGCTCGCAGTTTAGTTTTGTGAACGTAGGTCTACTATGCCAATGTACAAAAACACCCTCTTTTTAAAATTAATAATCGTCCGTATAATTAAACTGCAAATTGGAGAGTTTTTTTTATGTCAAATTAGCCTGAATCATTCTTTCTCTGTTTTCAACAAAGTAGTCGAAAAAAATGATACTAACAAAAAGATCTCATGCTCTTGCGATACTAATTAATCTTCTCATAACATCAAATGTATGCTCGTGGTTGTGATAAATTTGGTACTTTATTGTTAAACTATATAAAACTAACTAACTGTATCTCCTTCGCCCTTTCTCTCTCTCTCTCTCTCTCACTCCCACTTCATTTCTGGTTCATCTAATACTTTGTAAGTATTATTGAATCCAACCAAAAGTTCAATAAATTAAGCAAAATGTGCAGTTCAAATGCATAGACTATTAATGGAGATTTGTTTATCTTCTTGTTGGAAATAGAGAAATAAGGATTTTGAGCAATTTGATGTAAAAAATTTAAAATATCTCTAATCCGCAATTTAATTGTGCGGATGATGATTCCTTTTAAAAAGAGAAAGATTACTTTGTTGGAAACAGAGAAAGAAGGATTCTGACCAATTTGACGTAAACAAAACTCTCCATTCCACAGTTTAATTGTTCAGACGATAATTACTTTTAAAAAGAGAGTATTTTTGTATATTGACATAGTGGATTTCCGTTCGCAGAACTAAATTGCGGACTCCACCATATTAAAATTCGGATTGTTCATTAATCTGTTCGATCCATAAATGGACGATTGAGATCTGTTATAAGAATAACATTATTCTTACAACGTTAACTATAAATCACCCTTATATAGATAACACATTTATATAATTATGTATGTTAGAAAAAGAAAGGAATATAAGAAATTGATACATTGTCTAATGTCTATACGGTAGAATATACATATAACAGTCATGTTATACATTATGATAGTTTTCAGTCGAATTATAATTGACGTATGGAAATACATGAGGTAAGTAGGAATTAAGAAATATCTCATTTTAATTTATTTTATCTTATCACATACACTTTTAAGCGGATCATAATTCAATTTGATTAAATATTTAGGTTGTGTTTGATAAATCTGGCGATTAAGATCTGAATGATTATGATGTCTTAATAAATTAGATCATCTGAATGGTTATGAGGTCTGAATCTAAAAAACTGTTTGATAACTAAAAAGTAAGTTGTCTCTTAATGACACTATTTTACTATTTTAAAGGGTAAATTTTTATTTAATAAAAATAAGTGAATAATATTGCTGAATATATTTATATAAAAAAAAATTATCAAAAAAATTTCATTAAGAGGTACCTCTTAATTATTAAGATTTCATTTTCTGTCTTACCGATTAAGAGGCATTCAGAGGTAACAAAAAAAAAATAAACAGCATCATGCCTCTTAACGAATAAGAGGCAGTCCATTAAGAGACAATCAGATGTAAACAAACAGCACCTTAGCCACATATATTATTTTGCATAATACTTTTGAGCTAATTATAGTTGCAACAATGCTACTATTACATAAAAAATTTCACATAATAGTCACATACATATACATGCATACTGTGGGTCTCTGCCTGATATGTGGAGCCCGTGGTATGTATGTGTGTGTATATGAGCATTATGTGAGATTATTTATGTGATAATAGTATATTTTTTTAATAGTTGTTTGTTTAATACTTTACTCTCTAGGATCTAGCTTACCTGGTCAGCCTACACCTGTCACGAGGAGTTGCATGGTGAAACCAAACCTAGCCCAACAGCCCCAATCCGCCTCGGGATGGGTTCACGTAATCCAAACTCAAAGAAAATATCCAAGATCAACTCAAGCCAGCCAGCCACTTAAATTTTATAACAAAATTACAATTTAATTAGGTAAGGAGCTGGATATTTGAATATATTTAATAGTATAAATTCAATTCTTCGGGCTAGGTTGTGGTGTACTAGGCCTAGATAAATTTCACTAAACTCAAGCCCAACCCATCTTTTGATCATCCAGTAAAATTCAGCCCAATCAAACTTTATAGTACAAATTCTTGAACCCCAAGGTCTTGTTTGTTGTAATGAACTAATGATTATAATCTCAAAACTATTAATCAAAAAATTATAATCTCGGAATTATAATATCTATTTGAACATGGTATTAAATAATCTTCATTGTTAACGTCAAATTTTGTACGCATGATGAAATCACCAAAACAGCAGGCTAAAAAAGCGTTAATAGTTGCTGAAATAATGGATTGTGTTGTTGTAAAGTTAAATTCACGAAATACACTCACATAAACATGCACACATAATTGAAAGAGATATAAAATATGAACACAAGAATTTTACGTAGAAACCAAATTTGAAAAAAATCACAGGAAGAGATAAGAAATCCACTATAAAAATAATATGGGGAGTACAAATTGTTTATTCCTCTCTTCCTTCTCCTCACGCTCCGTATTTTTTTCTTTGTTGTACGACACCCGAATCCAATGAGGAGTAGAAGTCTTTTTTAGAATCACCTTATAACTTCAATTAATGAGTGATCGATTCCTTCTCAAATTAGATCTCCTTATCCCACTAAATAAGGAAACACAATCTTACTTTGACAAGGACTCTCTCACTATTTGAGAAGCTGTCAAAATAAATGTATATGGGTCGATACGGACCATTAAATTATTTGGGCTACAACTTGAGCAGACTCAAATAATTACATTCCAACACTCATATTAAACCATTTTATAATTCATGAACTAATAGTCTCAAATCTAAATTAAAAAAAATACTTAAAATTAATAGTCTTATCCAAATATAATTCTTGCATATAAATATAGCCAAAGTGAGTTGTAAGGCCTAGGGGCTAGGATCACCAACCATGTTCTTTGACTCTGCCTGTAGTTTCTCCCTAAGAAGAAAAGAAGTGATAGTATCATGCCATTTTTTTAGGATAAATGAAGCATTTGATGTGAACTTATTTTTTCAATTAACAAACCTTCTTTGATCAGCCATTATCAACGCTAACCATACAAATCTCCCTCATGCTTTCCCCACCAATATCATTCATAGCCTACATGTTAGATATTCAAAATTGCACACAAAACCACACATGTATCTAAACTTCTGGCGTTTACTTTAGTGCTATCTTCTCATAGGGAGTGGTTAGTGTGAAGTTTATTTTTTGGTAAGTTAGTTAATTGGCCAATAGAGTGCTGACACGCAGGCGTGGAGATGTTCTTTCTCCCTGTATGTCAGTATTTTATTGGTTAATTGACCAACTTACCAACAAAATAAAATTCATACTAACCAGATCCAACCGGATCCCTTCTCATAATAGAACCAAATTCTTCTTTAAAAAAATAATAATATTTATAATTGCACACGCATCACTAGTGTATATATATAGATGGGAAGAAAAGAAAGAAGCACATAAATTAAGTGTCACGTTTGCTAAGCCTAGTGTTTTCTGACCATGGTGAACACTACTATTTCCTTGACAAGCCAAGATGTTATAAAGAGAGTAGCAACGACACTATTTTCTCCCAATAATCCAACACCAGTGGAAACCATTTTCCTTTCAAACATTGATCGAGCAGTGAGTTTTCCGGTGGAAACAGTTTTCTTTTTTCAAGTCCCTCCAAACAGGAGCTCCTCGTCAACACTTGGCATTGCTGAGCTAGTGAAGAAATCATTGGCTGAGGTGCTTTTGGTTCCTTACTATTTCATGGCTGGTAGGCTTAATTTTAACCATGAAACCAAAAGGTTAGAGCTCTTATGCAACAATGCCGGAGTCTTGTTTGTAAGTGCTGCGGCACCGGGGCTTGCTTTGAAAGATCTTGGAAATCTCTCTGTTCCAAATTCGACCTTACATCATCTCATCCATCGTCCTGGTATTTACAAAAGCCTAGCCAAAACACCCCTTTTCACTGTCCAGGTGCTTCTCTTATGTTCACATTTTTCGTTTAAGCTGGCAAGCAATACATTTTTCATATCATGTATGCACAAAGTACAACTTGAACTGTAGACTATTTTTTAATCTGGACTGTTGAGCTCCTGCGGACCTATACTGCTGCTAAATTGAATATAGAATAATGTTTATGAAAATGGTGATTTTACACAAATAAATTTATGAATTTGAAACAACTTGATATCCCAATTTAAATGATTGGACAAAATGTAAACTTTATAACTTTGTATGTCCCAATTCTGTTGTCCTCCTCAGGAACTTTGCGAATCTTTGAAGAATGTTGCTTTTCTTTGGTGATTTTGCAGGTGACAAGGTTCAAATGTGGCGGATTTTCACTTGGGTTCTTGACAAATCATGCTATTATTGACGGCAAATCAGCTAGTGAAATGTTCCATAACCTTGCTTCTATCTGCAGAGGAGAAGGCCTAAAATTCAAAGGCATCAACAATGACAGAACATGTCTTAAATCAAGAACACCCCCTCAAATCAAATACCCACATAAAGAATACATACATGAAGAAAATATTTTGTCTCTCCCCACATGTTTCACCTCACAGAACAGAACATCCCCGTCTCCTCTAATCTTCTCACCCAATTATATCCACAAAATGTTCCCTTTTACTTGTGAAATGATCCATTCACTCAAAGAAAAAGCCATGACCAAATGCTCAACCTTTGAAGCCATTGTGGCTCATATTTGGAGAGCGAGGACCAAGGCAGTGTTTGGCAACAAAAATGACTTTTCAAGCGTTCTGTTTGCAGTGGACATAAGGTCTAAAATATCACCATCTTTGGCTGAAGGGTTTGCAGGAAATGCAGTGATCACGGCTTTCGCCACCGCAAAAGTGGGCGATTTAGTGGAAAACCCATTGTCATTCAGTGTTGAGAAGGTAAAGGAGGCGAGGGAAAGAGTGAATGATGATTATATAAGGTCGGTTATCGATTGGTTGGAGGTGTACAAAGGGATTCCTGCAACTTGTAATGGGAACTTTTATGTGTCTGCTTGGTGGAAACTGGCTTTGGATGAGCTTGATTTTGGGTTTGGAAAGGCTGTTCATGGAGGACCAGTTGTAAGTGGGAATGATGAGTTTGTTTTGTTGCTTTCTGATGGAAGTGGTGTGGGGGTTAATGTGTGGATGGGGCTTGGCAATGAGAAGATGAAGAAGTTCATAACTCATGTTGTTGAGATATGATTTCAAGTGATCAGTTATAACTTTACTACCTATATGGAGTAATATGAACAATACTTTTCAGTCATTTTACATGATTTCAAGTGTGTGCAAACTCTGTAAGTTCAACCAAAAGGCATGCATGATCATATTAAGCTATGTTATGAGCATATATATAAATAATACTTGGGTTAATTAATTATCTGTAGTTTTGTGTTATATATAAAGCTATATATATTATAGATGTGATTTGGAAACGAGAAAAGAAGTAGTGGAACAAGGATAATGATGCTCAGAACTACTTTTATACAGATATAATTGCTTGATTAGAGGGCCTTCCATAACTAATCTGAAATGAAAAATATATATTGTTGTGCAGGAAAGACCAGTCTTTTTATTATTTTATTTTGCTCATCTTTTCCGAACCTATACTTTTATATTGCGTTTGTGAGTTTGGAAGAATGAGATGGAAAGAGAAAATATAGGATACTCCTGCTCTCGCAATCTCTATGTCCAATTCTTCATTTTGCATTTAAGGGAAGGGGCCCATAACATGTTTACTAGTGGAATTTTCTTTCTTCAATAATTCTTCAAGCTGAAAACTATGTATACAATTCCTTCATTGTATACTTTTGAAGAGTAGATTAAAACTTAAAACCCCACCTAGCCAAGTACAAGAGATGAAGAGAATATATACTATATAGTGTCCTGTACTCCATAATAGATCATCAAAAAAATGGAGAAATTATCAAGTGGGGTGGAATCTTTGCAAAGGAATATAAGTTTGAGGAGTACCATTGGTGAATCTCTTTAACATCCTTCTTTCTTTTGTTCTACACTTCTACTGTACTATATTCTCTTTTCTTTTACACAATTCAAACTGTATAACATTATATATATATATATATATATATATATATATATATATATATATATATACACACACTACTAGACAACCAGGAATCCATGCACAGACCAACTTGCTTATATACTACACACATATAATATATATATATATATATATTATACATATACATATTTATTTAATCGAAACTAACTTCTGATGGAATCTCTATCATAGTCAACATCAAAGATGTTTCAAAGAAATAGAATGCTTGGTGTTTTTCATTTGGAAAACCAAAGTTGTTAAGAAATATATCATAATTAAAGTGAAGTTCATTGAGCTAGAGACATAAGTATGTCTTTTCCTTTGATCGATCTGGTTTAATAGACATATTTATAAATCTTCAATCCAATCCAATCTAATCTCTACGCTCCGACAATCCTGGAACATATATACAACTAAGTTCCATCAAAAGAAAACAAACTTAGTGACAAGATTCATTGAGGATTAATATATATAGATAATTTGCGAAACCGATCCAATGACAGTGTATAACTACTGATGTTTAATTTAAGTCTTAATTATTTATATGGGATTCTTGAGCATCCTATAACAGAGAGCACGAGCTGCATGAAGTTTATAACTACTGTTTTTTAGGCTATAAGTTTCCATGATTTGATAAAAACAGAGAGCATGAACTGCAGTGCTTCTACCTTATGATCGAGTAGTTTTATGGAGGGAGTGTTTGGAAGCAACTTAATGTGAAGGAAGAATAATTTCTTGTGACCAATTATATGCTTATTTATTTCTCATGGTCTGAAAAAAAAATCATTTTATCAGTTGCAAATATATATATAAATAATGGATTAAATTAATGATGATTTGAGAATTAAAGACACAAGTGGACTTAATAATTCATATTGGACTTGCATGTGAACATAAGTCAGATATTATATGTACATGTTGTTGTTGGATAGTTATAGTTATGTTATATGTGTTGTTGGGATAAAACAGGTTTACATGTACAAAAATGTGGGTTAAAATTGCCAAAACAAAATTTTTTTTTTAAAAAATCCTTATTTATAACGGAATTTAATATGTTCGTCAAAACTTCTGTCGGAATTAGGTTATTATAATATAATATAAAAACTAACTAATTTGAGTGATTTCAACGGAAGCTGTTTAATACCGACGAAAGTTCCGTCGAAAATAGTCTCTTCTAAGTCCAACCAGCAATGACACATGGCAGAAGTAAAATCGACGGAATAGTCCTGACCGAACATATTCGTCGAGAATAGGCTAATTCTGACCAAATATTGGTCAGAATTTATCCGTCGACTTTTGTTATTTCTGACCGAATTTTCGATGGACTAAATGCCGATCTGTGTATATCTGACCGAATTGTCAGCGGAATATTCCGTCGATACTAGTCTAATTTCGACATAATTAAGCTAATTCCAACGGAATACTTGTCGGATTTAGACAATTTTTTTTGTAGTGTTTATACTTGTCAGAACACTTGGAGAGCTAAGGAGCAGAGAGGGACCGTTTGGAAAGAACTTGAAAAATAAATCACTTAATTTAATTAGATGACTACTTTCAGTTTTATGATCCAAATGGTTATGCAGAAGAGTTCTGTTTTTACTCCACAATGTAGCAGAAAATCTCAAGAAAATGTTAAAAAATAATAAACTTAGATCTTGAATTAACTAAAACCCAGATTTAGAAGAAAATAAAATAAAAAATACTTACCTTCAACATTATCCTTACAACATATTTCAACATATTTCAGTTGTTCGCAAATCAAACGGTGTAATAGAACTCCAATCCGCACTTATGGGGGAACCCACAGTTTAGTTATGCGAACCGAGCCTCGTTGTGTCAATGTACAAAAATGCCAATATCTTTTTAAAGGTAATCATCCTCCGCAAAATTAAATTGTGAATTGGAGAAAAAAAATTACATCAATCATTCTCTCTTTCCAACAAAGTGGTCGAAAAAAGGGGATACTTATAAGAATATCTCATGCTCTTAGGATACTAATTAATCTTCGCATAACATCACATGTATGTCCATGCATGGCTGTGATAAATGTGTGATAAATATGGTACTTCATTGTCAAACTATTATTTAAAACTAACTCTCTTTATCTCCATCGCCATTTCTCTCTCAGTTCCACTTCCTTTCTCGTTCATCTAATACTTTGTAAATATTATTGAATTCATATAAAAATTCAGTAAATTAAGCAAAATGGATAGTTCAATGCGTAGACTAATAATGGAGATTTGTCAGCCACTTTGTTGGAAACAAAAAAACAAAGATTCCTGCCAATTCAATGTAAAAAAATTCTCTAATTCGCAATTTAATTGTGCGGACGAGGACTACGTTTAAAAAGACAAGGATTACTTTGTTGGAAACAAATTAGAAAGAAAGATTACGACCAATTTGACATAAAAAACAAATCCAATTCGCATTTAATTGTGCGGATGAAGATTACTTTTTAAAAAAGGGTATTTTTGTATATTGACATAGTGGGTCTCCGTCCGCAAAACTAAAACGTCATATTAAAATTCGGATTGGTGTTTCATTACACCGTTCGATTTGTGAATAGACAATTGAAATCTGTTGTAAGGATAATATAATCCTTATATCGTTAACTATGGACCAATCCTCATATATATATATATGCACACATATATTATGGGCTATATATATATATACACAGTTGTGTATTACACAGTCGCATTTGGTGACGGTTCACCCGTCGTCATAGACCAGAATAGCTATAGCTACGGATGAACCGTCGTTATAGCCGGAAAAAATCGCCGTCATAGACGACTGTATATTACACAACTGTATATATACATATTCCCCTATTATATGTATATATATAATTTGGAAATTAAGAATGAAGTGCTAGTACTAACAAAAATTGAATATTGAGATTAATTAAAGAAATTAAAATATTAACTATAGTCATGTTTAAGGTATAATTCGTGGTTAATTAATCCCTGCACCACATAATCCATCAATTCATATATATGCTTATATAATGCGCATGTTGCAAAATTTGATTGGCAAACTATGTAGATCCATTCCCGCATGGCCGTTTAGGTTACATATAAATTCAAACAAAATTACTTGACTCATATTAAAATTAATTAATATTACCACAAATTCTTGTCAGCTAGCGCCCATGTGTACATCTATAAACACATGTGTATATGTGTATAAGGAGTTGACCATATATAAAAGCTATACAAGAATCAAGATCCTTCCATCTTTAATTTCTCCTTCATATATATATATATATATATATAATGGCTGAAAATTTAGGTGCTAGTGCCTCTAGTACTAATGATCAATCCATTGATGAACAAGATCCATTATTACCAATAGCAAACGTAGGGCGGATCATGAAGAAAATCTTGCCGGCTAATGCAAAGATCGCCAAAGAAGGAAAAGAAACAATGCAAGAGTGTGTGTCCGAGTTCATTAGCTTTGTGACAAGTGAAGCATCCGACAAGTGTAGGAAGGAGAGGCGAAAAACAGTAAATGGCGACGATATCTGCTGGGCTATAGCTACACTTGGTTTCGATGACTATGCTGAGCCACTTCAGAGGTATTTGCATAGATATAGGGAGCTAGAAGGAGATAGATCAGCTAATAATCAAAGGGTTGAAGAAATCAAAGCTCACTTGCCTTTGTATAATCAGTAGAGTTTAGTAGGTGCGATTGACAGGAATATTAATTAGCTATGTATGTATAGATCAGGGCGATTAATTTTACATATGTTTTAGGGAAGCTGAAACTAGCTGGGACGTTGATATTGAGGAACAATTATTATTATTTGGCTTTGCTGATTATTAATTAATTTGCTTTTAGCATATGGTTTGGTTTGGTTTTTATGAGTTTAGAAATCTAGCTGTGTATTAATCCTCCCAAATCATTGCTTGTTTAATTATAAATACAACTTTATAGGATTGATATTGAACAAGAAGTTTATATTAGGTTGTGATTGCTAAGTTTTATAATTAAATTGTGTGAAATTCAAATTTTTTAGCTTTAAATCATGATGGATTTCTTCGTCTTTGATTATTATTTGATAATTCAAAACTACATATCAATTCGGGATAGTGGAATAATCTGATCAGGTAATTATTATCATCTAACTGACACATCTCAGATATCTACGAAAGTACGAAATTGCCGGGATGCTAGGAATGCAGCTTGTACGCAACAGAAGGTGTAAGGTAAGAAAACAGCTGCAAATTCATTTTAAAACTGATAGACAAAAACTAATTAAAGATAATCAAGCTAATTACTAGCATGGCTAATCTTGTTGACTTTGTAAAAAAAATGCTCTAGTAATTCACGTTACTAATTGGACTTCATTAATTTTTCATGTTTTTATAACAAAGTCCCGAATTGAAAACCTAAGTACTATTACTTAGTGAGGTTAATTACTGGTTACAACCCTTTACAATAATGTTTACCATGGAACCCTAATTAAGAAATTGCAGTTCCAAATTAATTTTCCAGATAAATGTTTTGTGACATTCTTGTTATACATTGTTCATATATACCAAGTGGAGTTTATCCGAACTCTATACATCTGTTTCTTTCCTACCTTGTTTGGGGACAGGCCCCATTTTACCGACACCAAACAAACATATAACTGGTGTGAAGTCAGTGTCTAGTTTTTTTTAGGTATACCTTGAAATCTTAAAGTCCACATTAGTACTGTCGTTACACGCATCTTTGTTCATTTTTATTTACATATATAAACCCTACATTGATGCTGACAAGTGGGTTAATTAGGGTTTCTTTAACCCACACTATCTTTTGGGACCACTATATATATATATATATTATATATATATATAGGCCAACTAAGAACCAAATTATGTATGTATGCATGTATGTATGTAACTACCTTCTCTTACTCTTGAAGTATATACTAGTGTAATGCAATTGTGCAGAACGTCGAAGTTGAATCACGAGAAGTAAGATGACATCTAATTTATACTAATTAGTTTTATATCAATATTACACATATAAGCTTGTATATGTCCAAGACACCTACTTCCTTGTTTTTATATGATATATATCTATATAACATGGATATTATTTGAAATCGCCAATTAAAGGTTATTCAAATTTCAAGAATGATATCATGACATTTATTTATAGAAATGACCTGATGGGGTGCGAGTGAGATCGAAAGAGACATGTTTGGATTCAGGGACGGAGCCACATGTAGACTGGAGGGGGTCATGACCTCCCCAACGTTTAAAAATTTTATAAGACTCACTCTCAAAGTTTGAAAATTTTGTAAGACTCACTTGTACATTTGGTTTGGTTTGAAAATTTTGTAAGACCACGGCCCTCAAGGTCTGACCAAGCTTTGATATGTTCTAAAACACTTTTTTTTGCTATATTTTGTTGTCTTTGTCAAAGCAATTTTTAGTACTACATTATTTTTGTTTTAGTAAAAATATATTTTGTAATGGTGAAATTTTACTCTTTAGTAATGAATATGTTTTATGTTGTTAAAAAAAAATTCCCCCAGAACAAATCCTAGCTTCGTCCCTGTTTGGATTAGCTAGAGTTTAATAATTATAACACCATTCATGATATAATATCAAGTTTTATAACTTTCTATATAATATCAAGTATCAAAGTACTGTGTTAAGGTTTCTGTTCTGAACGTACAATAGAGACAATAACCTAGAAATCATCGGCTAATTAAATATATTTCAATTATGTGCTATATATAAATATATATATGTTATTGTAAGTATTTAATTAACTCTCTTCCCAATTGTCAGTATTAGAACTATCAGATATCCTAGCTAAAAACGCATGCATGCATGCCCACATCCTCAAGGTTAATGTTGGTATATACAATTTGCTTTCTCTTTCTCGTGACTATGCCTAAATTTATTTTGATATAATATATGTATGCTTTCTAATCATTGGAGAAAAGGGTCATTTACACCGATCATTAAGGAGGATAATCTAGTGACGAACAGCCAACCGAATCGAATTTCCTAGAAGTCAAGGGTTTAGGTCGGAGTTCCCTATTGAAAATTGTTGGTTAATCACAATTTACTTTCCGTAGAAAAAGATCCAAGGTAATAGTCTAGGTAGAGAGTGTAAATTGGTTAATAAGTATAGTCAATCTCATAGGTTAATTTTTTAAGTAAGGAGGTAGTCTAACATGCTTATTGGGTCAGAATAATGAATTGATGCGAGATATGGATTGTACAATTTCACTTCAAATGGTATCAAAGCTCATGGTTTCGATGGGCCCAAGTATCAGGTGCGGTGGAGCAAATAGAGTTGAATCAGGTAGAGTACAAGGTGTGATTTTAGTCGGGTAGAGCGGGTTCGGGAGATGGCTCTAAAAAAATTGCTCAAGGTCCCACGTGTGTCTCGAGCGTGGTGGAGTAGTATTAGAGTTGAATGGAGCTCTTAAAGGATTCAAAGAAGGTGTGCTTAATGGTGAATAAATACTCTAGTATGATTATTGTGATGGATATTCAAGTGAAAGGTGGAGATTGTTCGAATAGTTCACATAAATTTCATATCGGATAAAATTCAAGTTGTGATGGGTATTCAAGTGAAAGGTGAAAATTGTTGAGATAGTTCACATGAATCCCATATCGAATAAAATTCAAGAGTGTATATTGAATTTATCCGATATGGGATTCATGTAAACTATCTCAACAATTCACATGAATCCCATATAGGATAAATTCAAGAGTGTATATGGGGTCTGATGAATTGATGTGGATTGTACAATTTCACTTCACAGAAGTCATAATTAACCAAAGGAAAAAAATTATCAGTCCTTTATAAACAATTATTATTTTAACTAATAGTTTATTTTTTGCAATTATTTTAAATATATTAAAACAAACATCCACATTAGAGGATCAATATATAACCGTTAAATTGAAGCATGTGAGAGTGATGAATCAGGACGAAGCTACACATAGCTCTAGTGTGGACTCGATCGAGCCTCCAGTTTTGGTGGGATTTCTGAACAAGATTTGTCTGGGTATACTTAAAGATTTGTGATCAAAATTATAATGTTTTGATCATAAATAATAACTAAACTTTTATAAATACATTTTCATACCTCCATAATACTGTTATTTTGATAGAATTAATGATATCATTATGTTAGCCATCAACTTGTACTTTTTTAATCACGAAATATGATTTGTTTTGAGTTATTTATTCCTTTATGTGAAATATAATTTAAGCTTTGTGTCAAATATGTTTTTGCTTATGTGAAGCATAATTCGACATTTATATTTCTTCATTTCAAGTTTGATTTATTATTCTTGTAATAATAGTGTGACTTTTATTTAATTATAAAATTATATTGTAGTACTCTCCAAAATAAGATTTCAAAAAATAAAATAAAATATTTTAGTTATATAGAAGTCAAGATGTGAATGCAAAAAAATTTAACAGTTAACAGTCTCCCAATAAGCATTTGATTTGGGGGAAGATGGGTTGAGTCTGGCCATGGATGAAAATGGCTACACAGGAGGAATTAAGATTCTCTCCATTTCACCTTTCATTTCACTCTCTATTTCATAGTTCAGATTTAAAATGTGCGTTCTTTCTCCTGTCAGCATGATGTCACGTTCCCTTATATTTTAAATGGTCCTCTTAACATGTGCCCTAAGGGCACATGCTAAGCACATAGTTCAAGATAATATTCTCTCGAAGTGTGTGCATATTCTCTTATTTCTGTATTGGCATCAAGTTCAAGTGAATATGTACACAATAAGGGAGTATTCCCTTGAACTGTGTGCTTAGCATGTGCCCTAAGGGCACATGTTAAGAAATTTTTATTTTAAATATGGACCATAAAATAGAGAATGAAATAGAGGGTGAAATGAAGAGATCCTAGTTCAGGAGGGGAGAGAGAAAAAAAAAGAAAGGAACAATTACATATTATAGTACATTTTTAAAAATAATTACAAAAATAGTACATAAATAAAATAATTACAAAAATAACATATTTTTACATAATTAATTACAAAATTATTACAAATAGAATTCATTTAATTGAGGACATTAGGATTGATTTGCTGACATGGCAAATTAGTGTTCCAATTAGAAAACTATTCCCGTATTTTTGATCGGGAGTTTTTTTTTTGAAACGCGTGATAACCGCCTTAATCATTTGTTTGGGTAGGACTCTTCAGTTTAGTAACCCTTGTTTTGCATATTGAAAACCATTGCTTCATTCTTCTACCCGTGTTCTATTTTTCTACAGTGATCGGTACTGGTGATTTGTTTACCATTTTCGTGATCGTTACAGATTTAATTGTTCTTCATTGTCGTACTTACTCGGTTCGGCACTAATTTAGTTGTTGTTCATTGTCGAACTTACTTGGTTCTCGTTACTGGTTGGAGCTCTGAGTTTCGAAATATATTATACTTGTTGTTGGTTCATCGTTACAGGTGAATATCTGGCTTAATAGTGTAATGGATGATTTTGTTAACACAATGGAGTTTTGAGTGTTTCTGTTTGATTATCTGGCTTAATAGTGTAATGTATATTTTTTCGTTACAGGTTTAATTATTCTTCATTGTCGTACTTACTCGGTTCGGCACTGATTTAGTTGTTGTTCATTGTCGAACTTACTTGGTTCTCGTTACTGGTTGGAGCTCTGAGTTTCGAAATATATTATACTTGTTGTTGGTTCATCGTTACAGGTGAGTATCTGGCTTAATAGTGTAATGGATGATTTTGTTAACACATTGGAGTTTTGAGTGTTTCTGTTTGATTATCTGGCTTAATAGTGTAATGTATATTTTTTAATACTTGTTGTTGTTGTTTGTGTTGTATGTATGTGTTGTACATGATGGTCGATACAAGGGAGAATGATGGAAAGAGGAAAAGAATCACCGAGAGTGATTCTGTTACTGAGTTGAAGCAGTATGCTAGGGTGAGGAAGGGGAAGAAATGTAATAAGTTGGTGATACACGGTGATTCTAAGTCGAACGAAATACAGTTGGATTCTGATTTTGACGTCCAGCCAATAAAAAGTGAAGTTGAAGTTCAAAGCAAGAAAATAATCCCCAGACAAAAAAATCTAAAGGTGTGTTAACTCAAATTATGTTATTGTTAGCATCATATTAATGTTTGGATACGTCTTTATTATGATTTGGTTACTGTTGACTTATAATATGGTTACCATTATTATGACCTCAATGTGAAGTTTTGGTTACTGTTATATAGAGGTTTGGTTATTATGTAACTGTTTAATATACATGTGTTGCCTAGACTGGTTTGATGTAAATGTTGTTTCTGTAATGGTAACCATTAAAAACTGAGTTAGTTATTATTATATAACTGTTTAGTTACTTATTTATTATGTTTTGGTTAATGTTCTATTATGATTTGGGTACTATAATATAACTGTTTGGTTACTTATTTATTATGTTTGATGAACATGTTGTTCACGTTTGGTCACCATGAATTCATGTTCAGATTACTATAATATATTTGTTTGGTCCCTGATTTATTATATTTTGGTACTGTTATTTATGATTTGTCTCTATTATTTGTTCCCTCAATGTGGGGTTTGGTTACTGGGTTTGATCAAATGTTTATGTTTGGTCACCATCAAATCATGTTTTGTTTATTATCATATAATTGTTTGGTTACTACTTTGTTATATATCGTTATTGTTATATTATAACTTGGTTACTATTAATGTGCCATTAAGGTGGGAGTTTGGTTACTTTTATATATTCTTCTGTTTACTATGTAATTGTTTAGTATACATGTGTTCCCTGATCTTGGTTTGATGAACATGTTGTTTATGTTTGGTTACCATGAAATCATGTTCAGGTTATTATAATATATTTGTTTGGTTATTGGTTTATTATATTTTTTTTTACTGTTATTTATGATTTGGCTTTATTATTTGTTCCCTCAATGTTGGGTTTGGTTACTGGGTTTGATCAACATATTTATGTTTGGTAAACATCAAATCATGTTCTGGTTACTATCATATAATTGTTTGGTTACTGCTTTATTATATATGTTAACTGTTATCTTATGAATTGGTTACTATTAATGTGCTATTAAGGTGGGAGTTTGGTTACTTTTATATATTTTCTGGTTACTATGTAATTGTTTAGTATACATGGGTTGCCTGAACTGGGTTTGATGAACATGTTATTTATGTTTGGTCACCATGAAATCATGTTCAGGTTACTATAATATATTTGTTTGGTTACTGATTTATTATATTTTTTTACTGTTATTTATGATTTGGCTCTATTATTTGTTCCCTCAATGTGGTGTCTGGTTACTGGGTTTGATCAACATGTTTATGTTTGGTCACCAACAAATCATGTTATGGTTACTATCATATAATTGTTTGGTTACTGCTCTATTATATAATATAACTTTTTAGTATACATGGTTTGTCTGAAATGGGTTTGATTACATATTCTGTTATTGTTATTATCATATAATTGTTTGGATACTGTTTGGTTATATGTTGCCATGTTGGTTACTAATGACTGTTTATTTCTGATTTTGTTTATTTGCAGATATGGGATCTTTATTACGAGGAACGTAACAGAAATTTTACCGGGAAAATAATATACTGGTGTGACATGGAAGTCCCTAGTATTATTATGAAGAAGCTGAATAAAAGTCAGTTGGAGAAGTTTAAGACTTCTTGTTTTGGAAATTTTCTTGATTTTGGTGAACATCAAATGTATTCTCAAATTATTCATCACGCTCTTGTTAGAGAGGTTCACCAAAGGGATGACGGGGAAATGTGGTTTCTGTTCGGGGAGAAAAGGATCCGGTTTGGTTTGCCAGAGTTTAGTTTGATTTCTGGTTTGAGATGGCAAGGTGAGGAAGACATTTCTGCATACAAAGGTATGAAAAATTTGTTGGTGGAAAAGTTTTTTGGGGACGAGGCTGTGACGCGTAGTAGCATAGGGAGGGTATATCGGGAGGCAATTTTTGACAATGATGATGAGGCGTTGAGAATGTCGATGATTTTGTTGGTGTTTAATTTTATACTATCCACCGTTTCTGATAATTATGTGGATGGTGCAATGATTAACTTTTTATGTTTTGGTAATGTTAGTTGTTATCCTTGGGGGAAAGTGGCCTTTGAGCTGACAAAGTACTCTTTGTCCAATGCTTTGAAGGGACGGTTGAAGAAGGGAACGA
Organism: Panax stipuleanatus; assembly: GCA_020205555.1. Classification (NCBI taxonomy): domain Eukaryota; kingdom Viridiplantae; phylum Streptophyta; class Magnoliopsida; order Apiales; family Araliaceae; genus Panax; species Panax stipuleanatus. The sequence continues at coordinate 132,366,823 of CM035119.1, read as the reverse complement.
ATGGTGGTTGGATTTATAATTTCTATAAGGATCATTACACTAAATCTTATAAGTTGAATGGCCTTCCTTATGTATTCCAAGTGTTCTTGTTTGAGACCATTCCTACATTCAAAGCTCGGGGTATATGTAATGATGAGCATCCTTCGAATGTTCGAGTATTTAGATGGAAAGAACTAGTGAAGCCCCCTACAAATGACAAGCTAAACGATCTAGTATTTGGTTCTGGACAGGTATGCATGCTACTAGTAATAATGTAGTTGGTTACCTTTATATAGACAATTGGTTACTGATTGTATTTTTAAGGTTAGTAATCACAATATAATTGGTAACCTATATATACAGAGTTGGCTACTGATTATATTTTTGTATCTTACTAATAACAATTTAGTTGGTTACCTGTATATACACAGTTGGTACTGATTATACTTTGTGCAGTTTACTAATAAAATATAGTTGGTTACCTTATATATACAGTTGGTACCTTTATATACACAATTGGTTACCTTTTTATACACAGTCAATGTAGTTGGTTACCTTTATATAGACAATTGGTTACTGGTTATATTTTTAAGGTTACTAATCACAATATAATTGGTTACTTATAGATACAGAGTTGGTTACTAATTATATTTATGTATCATACTAATAACAATTTAGTTGGTTACCTGTATATACCCAGATGGTACTGATTATACTTTATACAGTTTAATAATAATATATAGTTGGTTACCTTTATATATACAGTTGGTTACCATTATATACACAATTGGTTACTGATTATATTTTTGTATATTACTAATAACAATTTAGTTGGTTACCTGTATATACACAGTTGGTACTGATTATACTTTGTGAAGTTTACTTATAAAATATAGATGGTTACCTTATATATACAGTTGGTACCTTTATATACACAATTGGTTACCTTTATATACACAGTTTATGTAGTTGGTTACCTTTATATAGACAATAGGTTACTGGTTATATTTTTAAGATTATTAATCACAATATAATTGGTTACCTATAGATACAGAGTTGGCTACTAATTATAGTTATGTATCATACGAATAACAATTTAGTTGGTTACCTGTATATACCCAGATGGTACTGATTATACTTTATACAGTTTAATAATAATATATAGTTGGTTACCTTTATATATACAGTTGGATACCATTATATACACAATTGGTTACCTTTATATACACAATTGGTTACTATTATATTTTACGTAGTTTTCTGATAATAATATAATTGGTGACCTTTATATATACAGTTGGTTACTGGCATCATTGTATGCAGGTTCTAATGACTTTGTAGTTTGTTACCATCATGTATAAAGTTGGTTATTTATTGTATTTTATGATTTTTTATGTCTTGTTTTTTTTACTTTAATTGTATAATGGTTGGTAGATGTTATATTAAAGTGTGATTAATTATTTTCAGCTGAGGATAAAAAATTTGATTCCTACTGCTGAGGAGAAGGATCGTTTGGATTTGGGCGGCGTTCACTTTTTCAATGGGAATGATGCTGATAGGAAGGTGAAAAAAAATGTGAAGGTTGAAGACGTTGGATTTTCAATTGATGATGTTAAAGATGCAATTGATGCACGGTTTAGGCCGTTGGAAAAGAAAGTGTCTGAACTGAAGAAAAACATTCAAGAGTTGGGGTCTGATCTTAGAGATGAAATGCGTATTTTACAAGTTGAGGTATGCAGGGACTTGAGGTCCATTATTAGACAGGAGCTACGTCGGAACAAAGGTGAGGAGGACAAAAATAACAAAAAAGATGATGGTGATGATGATTCTGATGATGATGATGATAATGGTGATGACTCTGGTGATGAACCTGATGGTTCTGATGATGTTGATGATGATGCTGATGGTTTGAGAAGAAAGGAGGATGACGATGATGACGGTGGTTCAGGAGTGAAAGAGAATGATGACGGTGATGTTGGGTTGAAAGTTGATGAGAAGAAGGATGAGGATGAAACTGAGATTGTTAAAGAGGTTGAACATGATGTGACTGGTGAGGGCGATAATGGTTTGAAAGAAAAGGAGAATGATGATGATAACGATGTTTCAGATGTGATTGAGAAGGTTGTTAAAGAGGTTGAACATGATCTGACTGATGAGGGTGATTATGTTTTGAAAGAAAAGGAGAATGAAGTCGACGAGATTAAGGATGAGGATGAAGCTGAGATTGTTAAAGAGGTTGAACACGATGTTACGATGGAAGAGGCCCAAGAAATAAAAAATATTGATGAAGAAGATAATGTCAAGGTTAGCTAATTTGAATTCTGTTATTTTAATTATCATATAAATGTTGGTTACCTTTTTATTATGTGTTGGTTACTGTCATCATATGATTTGGGAGTTTGGTTACTTGTATATTTTGTTATGGTTACTATGTAATTGTTACTATGTAATTATTTATCATTACAACCTGTTTTGGTTACTATTGTATAATTGTTTGTTTACTCCTTTATTATCTTATGGTTATTGTTTTGTTTATTTTTTTATGTGTTTTGTTTTAAATATTAATTAGTTGTTTTTATTTTTCACAGATTGGCAAGAACAATGACATGCCGTCTTTTGATTTATTAAGCCAATTAAATGGAAGGGAGATGGTTGTTTATGTTTCTGATGAGGTTAGTGTTACTATTATTTATGTTATGGTTTCTATTATATTATTGTTTGGTTACTATTTGAATGTGTTAGTTACTATTATAATATTGTTTGGTTACTGTTATATCATCTGTTGGTTACTATTATAATGTCCATTATAGTCATTATGTTATTGTTTATTCTATTTGTTATTGCATATTTAGTTAACTGCATGTGTTTGGGTTGAAATCTAATTGCACCCTGTTTTCTTTTATGTTAATTGATAAAGGTGGATAAATTGGAGGCAGACAGCAGTTCTGTACTCGATAATATGTTATTAATCACGCAAGATATAGTGCAGTGTGATGAGGTGGAGTTAAATGTCCTTAAACCTGGTGGTAGACCGTTTCGTGAACCCGTAAAGAGTGCCGTGTTGAGGACTCCATATACGATAAAGTTTGGATCTGCGGGTTCACCTTCTACTTCCGTGGTTGATACTGAAATACGTGCAGGCACTTATGCATTCCCCAACGTATGCATGGCCATGCCCTCAAAGTACGAAGAGGCATTGTTTGATCAATGGTTTAGGATTGGACTAAACAACAGGAAAAGGTCTGTTATTTATTTTTTAACAATGGTATAATTTTTTATAAAATAAATAAATTTGTTTCCATTTATAAACAAATAGTTACTATTACATAAATGTTATGGTTACTATTATGTTGTTTTCTGGTTAATGCTTTATTATGTTATGGTTACTGTTATTTTATTGTTATGTTATGAGTCGGCTACCAATATGTGTTTTTATGATCAATGGTTAATGCTTTATGATGTTCTGGTTACTGTTTAGTACATTCAGGTTCCTTAAATGGGGGTTGGTAACATGATGTGTATGTGTTGGTTACTGTTAAATTATGTTTTGATTACTGATAAATTATGTATTGGTTACTATTAAATTATTGTTATTACGTTATTATTTGTTGGTTACTATGAAATTGTTTATAATACAGTGGTTGATTAGATTGGATATTATTTAATGTTCAAGTCTGATTTGGTAGTGTATAGTAATATTGTAATTTATAATGTTAGCATGTATACTAATATTATGTATGATTTTATATTGAAGGACTGACAAATTCCCGGGAAAGAATGACCAAATTAAACCTGCTTTTTTATTTGGATCTATTCCGATATCATCAAAAATGTGGTTTTACAAACTGAAGACTCCTGGACAGTGGTTAGATGACGATGTGAGTTTTTTTTTTGTTTCAAATGATGTTGAGATAGTTATGGTTACCTTATTCATCTGGTTAAGTTACTAGTGTTAACAGTACTGGTTACTATATTACATATTTATATTTTTTCAGCAATTGTTAATATCTTTTGGATTTTATTTTTTTGTTTTGGTTCAGCACATAAATATTGCATTATACTACTTTCGTAAACTGGTCAGACACTCCGATAGCGTTCATATAAGGGCAACGACCACTGACTGTTGGTTTCACGGCAAGATGACTGCTCTTTTTGAGGAATACATGAGTAAAAAGGCTGATAAGAGTATCTTGTCTGGGGAGGGTGATGTTGCCGAATACATCCATGGGTTGTTCATGGATGTCAACACACCTTGGGTCAACGTTGATTTCGTGTTGTTCTCCATTCATATGTCATCGCCGGATCACTGGTTTTTGCTGACATTTGACGTGCATCGCAGACGTTTAACAGTTTATAATTCTCTGCAGCCAAACAGAAAAATAATGCAGACAAAAATTTCAGATGTTTGTGAGCCCTATATCTTCATCCTACCCACAATACTGCGTAAGAGTGGTTTTTGGAGGGATAGGTCTGATATTGACTTCGGTAGTGAACCGTATCGTAACAAGGATGAAGATGATATAATTGAATTGGAATTTGCAGAAGGGGTACCTGAACAAACTGAGGGGTAAGGTTTACATGGTTTACTTTTATTTAATTACTAACATATAGCATGATTTTAGTTTTGATGTTTGTTTTATTTTGTTTGTTTGTGCAGTGATTGTGGGATGTTCACAATTTGTTTTGCTGAGCATGTCATTCACCAGAAGTTTGCTGAAATTCCTATTCCATTCCCCATTCCAAAGTATCGAAAGAAATTGTGCACAAACCTATACATGCATGTTAAAAATAAACAATTAGAGGGATATGAGTCTGATAGGGAATTTTCAGGAAGATTTGTACCAGATTTTGATGATTAGTTCAGTTGTCATTGTATTTTTCTTATAAAATGTGTTTCGTACATTGATTTTGTTGGATATCCATAACCATTTGTTATGGTTAGTGAGTTTTTAATGCTTTGTGCAGCTTATGTAAATGTTATTACAGTTTTTGATTATATCACCAGATGTTTGACATTGTTTGTTGGTTCGTATTTGTTACTTATAAGTTGTTTGATACATTTGTTTGAAAGATGTCGTGGGGTAACCAAACATGAATAGAAGGGTAACTATTTTATTTTTTATTTCAAATCAGATAGTTATAAGCTTGTATCAGTATAAATATCAAGTGTTAAAAGTAATGTGAGTGTGCCCCATTTATATAGCTTATGGATACTTATAAATTACATAGCTATAGAAGTTATTTGTAAAATGTCAGTTGGTAGTTAAACATGCATGTATAGGTAACCATTTTAGTTTTTGTTAGTAACCAAATACACATAAAAATAATTCAGAACAGTTTCCATCAGCTATTTCAGTTGTAATGTTATGTTGGTTTTCAAACCTTATATATAAGGTAACCATTTTAATTGTTGTTAGTAACTAGATTGTTAAAGCTTGTTTCTGGCCTGTTATCAGTATTAAATGCATATAATTTATTTATATCATGTCATCATGACTGAATCAGAAACTCCAATTAAGATTTTCCATTTATATATATGATGGTCACTTATAGATATCATTAAAAAAAAGATAGTTTGAGATGTGAAGTTGGTAACCATATTATTGAAAGCTTATATTGGAAAATTTATCAAGTGCTAAATGTACATGTGAGAGTTATCATTTATCCAGCTGATGGATACTTATAAATTACACAGGTATAAAAGGTATGTTGGAAATGGTCAGTCGGTAACTAAATATTTATATAGAGGTAACCATGTTATTTTTGATGAGTAACCAAATGTACATAACAATGTTTCAGAACTCTTATCAATTGTTTAATGTATATGTTTGCTTTATAACGATAAATCATGATGGAATCAGAAATCAAAATATTAGTTAATATTGTGCAACACAAGTCTTGGTATTGTTCATCATAAAAAATGTTACCAAATATCTGGTTAATAGTTACTGACAGTAAACAACAATACATTCCTGTATTTACACTCTTGTTGATAATGTAATATATCAGACATATTTTGGTCTTAAAATTGGTGGATTATTGCATGTTTTTCTGTTGTGTCCCTTTTCTTGGCACCTGCTGCATTTGTTTTGAATTTTATTTTCAGATCCGTGCTTGTACCTCCCTAGCTTTGGTCTTCCAGCTGGTCTTCTTGAGTTTGGTGGTCTTACACATATTTTTCTTACTTCTTCTGGCACATCCCAGTTCTCTTTGTCATCTAATGGCATGACGGACGTTGAATATGTGTCTACCAAAGTTGTTTTTAAATAGTTTTTTGAGCAAAATTCATAACAGTTCAGATTCCTCTTGCTGATAACAGCAGCAGCGTGCGGACAAGGCATCTCATGGTACTGAAATTTACGGCATGTGCATGACCTTTGTTCGATGTCGACAATATATTGTTTGATGACATCGTAAACAGTGAAGATCAATAGGTTTGATGTCTCAACCTACAACACAAATTAAGTGTGTCGTTAGTATGTATAAATGTTTAGTTTGTTTACATCTAAAGAATGGCAGTTATACGTAATATTGGTAACATTACCAGCATAAACAGGTAACCATAACTCAATTAAGCAGTAACCAAAACATAATATGATAGTAACCATAAGAGAGTTTAATGATAACCAAAACAGAAACACACATGTAATCAAACATAATTTAGGTAACTTATGTATACCAAACAATTACAGAGTAACAATAACAAAATATAAAAGTAACCATAAAATGAACATAATTTAAAATGACATGATAATAAACAATATTAGTTTATAATGCACAAAATGATAGTGAAGCAAACCAGACCCATATACAATCTTGGCTCACCTCAGTATAATATTACCAGCAGAATATTCTAAGCATATAAAGGTAACCGTACCATAATAAAGCAGTAACCAAAATCATAGTATGACAGTAACCAATAAATGAATCTTCAGTTGTAATAATTTAAAAATTATATTTGTTACCTTAAATTTCTTTGATTTAGTGATATTTGATTGCAACTTTGACTCAACTGTCGTGGAAAGTGTAGTGAATGTTGATATGGCTGCTTGTTTGTTTGTGAAATACCATCTTTGAATCATACAACGGATGCATTCAATCATTGTTGTAACTGAAAGTTCCCTGATCCCCTTGATTGCATTGTTGATAGATTCCGCTGTGTTTGAAGTCATTGTCGAGTACCTGCTTACAGTCCCATGGAGCCTCGTGCACTTCTCCAACTTGACCTCTTCTTCCAAATATGTCCTTATTCGAACATCAATTGCATCAAGTTCAACCATGTGTTTGTTGAATTGTTCAATGGTAAAAGCTCTACAAGCCCCATTGTACGCCTGTTTGAGTTCTTCTCCTCTCTTTCTGAATCTGTTTTTTATATTTTTCAATACATGATATGTACAAGAACCATGCATGACATCCGGGAACACAAAATTCAGTCCCTGTACAATGGCTTCATGTCTATCTGAAACAATGCATTGGCCTTCCCTAACTCCACAAGCATTCCTCAAATTTATGAAAAACCATCTCCAAGATAATTCATTTTCGCTGTCAACTACTGCAAAAGCAACCGGAACATTGTTTCTGTTTGCATCCTGCGTGCTTGCTATCAGGAGTGTGCCCCCGTAGGTTGATTGTATGAACGTACCATCAATTACAATGATTGGAAAGCAATGGTGCCATGCTTGAATGGATGCTCCAATGACAAAGAATAGATATTTGAAACGACCATTTGCTTCCAACTCCAGGGATGTGACGGAACCTGGTATGAAATTTTAGCAATGTCATTATAGTTCAAGTAGGAGACGGTATCCAAACTAGTAGCAGATGGTAACCATTTATATGTTTAATTGTGTGCAACTAATTACGATAATATTTGTTTTCAACACAGTGCATATGGTGTCCAGAATGTAATTAAATTATGTTATTGTCATCATTATTGTGTGGTTACTTCTTTATCATGTTATGGTTACTGCTATCTTATGATTTGGTTACTGTTATTGTGCACTCAATGTGGTATTTTGGTCACTTTTATATAGTGTTGTTGATACTATGTAATTGTTTAGTTTACATGTTCTGGTTACTAACAACAATGGTTTGGTTACTTATTTATTATGGTATGGTTATATGATAGCAACCAAAAACTGATTTGTTATACTCTTTTCTTTATTGTCATATAACTATTTGGATACGTATTTATTACATTTTGGTTACTGTTAACTTATGATTTGTCTAATATCATTGTATCCAATTCTGTACATAATGGTAATCATGTTATTTTTTGTTAGTAACCAGATAGTTATACATGTATATGTTTCAGACAGTTTTCATCAGCTATTTCAGTTGAAACGTTATGTTAGTTTCAAAAATCACATATACAGTAACCAATTTAGTTTTTGTTAGTAACCGGATAGTTATAAGTTTGTTTATGCCCTGTTATCAATTGTTAAATGTATATGTTGGAATATAGCTGGTAACTAATCATACATAATAAGGTAACCAATTCATTTGTATTGGGTATCTAACTAATTAGACAAACAAATAAAGTGTTTTAGAGTGTGTTACCTGGATTTGTTTTCTCCAACATGTGTAACCATGATGGGATCAGTGAGTAGTCATGTGGACTTCCTCTCACCTTCTCCAATGCTTTCTCCTTTGATCTCCATGCTTTTTGATAAGAGATAGACACATTATACTCTGTCATCATGTCCTCCACAATATCGGTTGGTGTGTATATTTTCTTCAGATTTGTTAATCTGTGCATTATGCATTCACTAACCAGCTCACTATTTGCCTGTCTGTGGTCTCCCAGCAGTACGTTGACTGAACACGTGTGGATGTCATTGAATGCTCTCACCTTGAACATACTGGTTTTTCGAAACCTTGATGCTCTCATCTTCCATCTGCAATTTTCATTGTCTATGCACACTAGCACGAGGTCTCTACAACTTGTTCGTTCAACTTTGTGTTGTCTGTTTTTCTTGATTGAATGCAGCCTCATTGCTTGTGATAGGATTTTCTTGTCTTTGTAAGTTTGATGTACCTTTACTTCACGTACATTCGGATCTGTTATGACATCATCAGATCGTTCTTGTGTGTATGATATGTCATTTTGTCTGTCTTGTTGTTGTTCAATAACTTCCATGGCAAGCTGATCAGCATATTGCGTTCCAATTTGGCAATCTTGTGTTGCTAGCGGTACAAGTTCTGAATTCAACTGTGTTGATCTGATAGGCGTTACATCGTAAATTCTAGTTTCTTCTACATTTATCAAGTTATGAAAGATTGTTGTGCGTCCCCTGCTTTGTTCATTCTCTATAATCAGTGGGAATTTACCTTGTTCATCAGATTTTCCGCTGACTTCCATAAAGAAGCTAAAGGTAGTTTCATCTGATATACTGATCGGTGGAATGTCGCTTCTAATCTGACATTTGATTGACAACGTTGTTGTGTTCGTGTCTAGCCGTATTGCACTGCATACCAAGCTTTGCATTTCTCTGAACGAACTAGTTGATGGAACTAGTAAGCCGGTAACTTCAAAATTGTTGTATTGGTTATTGTCAGTCCACGTTCCGTTAAAATAAAGTACAACTGGAATCATCTCCATTGTCTGACAACTGGATAAACATTGAACAATAACCAAATATAGGTTAGACAGTAACCAATATACATGTAATTAGTAACTAGAACATAAAACACATTTTTAAATGCATTTTATAATCAGAACAATGAATTTGTTACATATTTTAAGTCCAACAGTTGTATGAAGGTAACCAATTTAGTCAATAAGCAACCATCCATATAAAACAAATAAGTATAAAACTTACTAATATTATACAGTAACTAATCAATATTATACAATAACCAAATTAATATTAGACAGTAACCAACATACATGTATTTAGTAACCATAACATAAAACACATGTTTCATTACATTTTACGGTCAAAACAACCAGTGTAGTAAGCAATGTAGTTAATCAGTAACCATCTATATAAAACAAGTCAGTTTAAAAGACAATAATAGTAACTGGCAACCGAATCAACATTATACAGTAACCAAATATATAGTAGACAGTAACCAACTCATATATACTTAGTAACAAAATCATATAGCCAATTTTTTCATACATGTTACTTTGTGACCAATTAGAAATCCAACAGTTGTATAAAGATAACTAATGTATATATTAAGTAACCATTAATATAAAAAATATCTATAACCAAATCAACATTATACAGCAACCAAATTCAGATTACACAGTAACCAAAATGTATATACTTAGTAACCATAAAATAAACTACATTTTTATAGATCAACATTATACGCTTAGTAACCAGAACCTAAAACACATTATACAGCAACCAAATCCAATGTAGACAGTAACCAATATGTGTCTACTTAGTAACCAGCAATATCAAATATTTTTCCATGCAGCTTACAACTAGTACACTCAGTAAAAAATCCAGTAACCAAATTAGTATTATACAGACACCAAATCATAATTTTACAGTAACCAAATATATTGTTATTAGTAACCAATATAAATAATTATAATCAGAACATAAAACACATTGTTACATGAATTTTACAATCAAAATACTCAGTATATTGACCTTATGACTAATTAAAGTCCGAACAAATCATTGAAGGTAACCAATACATGATAATTTAGTAACTACGAGTAAATATATGAGAATATACTTTAAAACAAATGTAGCAGTATACAAATCTGTAAAAAATCAATCACCAATCAAGAAAATTTATAGTATTAATATTTCTGGTCACCGATCATAACTTGAAAGCATAAACATCTTGTTTACTTATCTATGAAATTTCGTAATCACTGGTCGCATATCTCAAATTTGATTTTGTTCGTGACTGTTATGCTGTTATGGAAACTTCGAAGGTTTGGTTGGAAACAATTGTGTCGTCTGTTGATTTCGCCGGTCTCAAATGTTCGGTATATTTCGTTTTCCGATCTGCAAAACTCGTTCCGTTGTTTTCGTGTTAGTTTGAATCTGGAATATTAGTTGATTGTCAATATCATAAAGTTCGGTAACTTACGTGTATAAAGTTAATGGTCCTTAATTGTAGGTACGTATTAATTGTCAAAATTAAGATTTGCGGTAGGTTTGTAATTATTTTTTTGATGTATGATTATTGTAATTATCTTCTAGATGTTGTATAGTAATGTAAAGGACCAAAAAAGAAAAGGCTTGTATTACCTCTAAACAATACAACATTTGGGCTTACCCACAAAAAAAACTTTTTTCGGATTTGGGCTTACCCGAAATATCTTGATGCTTGTCCGTATAAATTAACTTCAATAAATTTTAAGATTTAATAACAGAAAATGATATTCATATCGATAAATATTTGACGAAGTTATATTGACACCAATATAAAAAGTACGTGATAAGAAATAATAAATTAAAATAAAATATTTATTAATTCTTATGTATCTCATGTATGCTTCGCAATCATAATTCGACTAAAATTTTTAACAATATATAAGTGAACTCTTTAAATAACCCAATACTTGATTAGGTGATGCAAACTTTAAAAAATAAAGTATATTATTATTATAACTAATTTAGTTATATTAATAAATTAATTATAATAACAGTTATATAATAGTAATAATAAAATACAAAATGATATTACATTCTATATTAATTTTCTTTCCATGACTTATAATGTTTGTATGATTACGTAATTAAATTATTATCATATATCTATACAATATAACAAATTATGTCTTTTTTGTCATTTTACACTATTTCAGTTGCAACCGTTGTGATTCTTATCGAACAAGTCGTAAATGTTTCATCAAAAGAAAATAAAAATAAATGTATATGGAGCTTTGTTAATTAATAATTACATAAAATCAACCGAATTTGTTTATTTATATTTCCAAATATAAATCTCCATTCAACAAAATAGAAAAAGATAAACTCGGGGGAAAAAAATAAAATATATTTAGGTGTTGTTTGATAAAACTGAATGTAAATTTTTGAATGTATAAGAGAATTTGAATAAGTTGAATGAAGTAAAAGCTCTGAATATATAATGAAATAATTTGTTTGATAATTGTCTGTCTAAAACGTTTGAATTCGTGTATTTTTCTATTTTAATCTTTTGAACTATCATGAATAAATTTATTATATAATTATAAATAAACAATGCTAATTAAAAATATATATATAAACTTGTGAACAATTTTTGATGGAGAATTCTATTAGTAATATAATTTTAGGAATAAGCACTATTTTTTTAATAATATTCTATTAATCCATAAAATCAAAACAAAAGAGTACAACAATATTCATTAAATTGATTATTGACCAATTTATTAGGATTTTTTTTTATAAATAATAAATTTGTGTACAATAATAAAAAGATAAATATTAAATATAATTTTTAATTATTTATAAGAGTAGATAAGTAAAAATATTATTTAACATTATTTTTTACTAATTCTATCACAATTTTCAAATAAATCGAGCAAACACATTACTAACACGTATTGAGAATAAAAATTATAAAATAAGTGATCTAAATAATTTAATCGGTCAAATTTAAAGTCATTCACATCTAAATAAATAGTCCCATAGATTTGATATATATAACGGAATATAAGTAATAAAATTGAGTAATATATACTTCATTGGGAATAAGGGAAAATCGGGGAGACTTTTACGAGAAAAAAAGTGGAATTACATAAAGAAAAAAGCTTAGAAGAGAGAGAAAAATAAGAGACTCAAATCTTACCCAACCCTCTCCATTCGAATCAATGCTTCTGTCGAAGCTCGACCTCCTCCTTCATCGATTCTAGGGTTTTGAATTTCGAGGATTTTCCCATAGTAAATAAAGAGGTAGATCTCAATATTCGCTCTATTTATGTATTTATGCACGGTATGTATTTGACTGATCGATTTGTTGCTTTGTTTCTTTTATTTTTGTTTTGCTCCGGTTGAGTCAGCAGCTCAATTTACTCTTGATATTATTGTTTTTTTATTGATTCCCTTTTGTTATTGGTGATCGTGTGTTTCCCTTGTTTCTCGATTGGGATTGTGTGTTGAGATTTTTAATGTTTTTTAATGAAAATTTATATTTATTCTTGTGCTGAGATTTTTAATGTTTTTAATTAAATTTTATATTTATTCTTGTTAGGGTTTATGTTTGTATCAGATCATTTGGTGATTAAAATTTGTTTTAGGGTTTTGTGATTAAATTGCATTTACCGGCTGTTTTAGGGTTTTGTGATTAAATTGCATTTCCCTAGCTGGTGTGTCCTGGTTTTGTTATTAAATTGCATTTCCCTTGCTGGTTTATCCTGATAAAGTGGTATGGTATACAAATTTCAGTTTGAGGGTGTCAATTGTTAAATTGTCACGATGAACGAGCGGAAGACTATAGACCTGGAGCAGGGATGGGACTTTATGCAAAAAGGCATCATGAAACTAAAGAATATTCTAGAAGGTCTTCCAGAGCCGCAATTCAGTTCGGAGGATTATATGATGCTTTATACGTATCCTTGTGATTTCTGCTTGATAAAATTTCATATTGTTCTAGTATAATTGTATAGATACATGTTCCTGTAGGTGAAATCGTTGTGTGTTATTTCCTTAATTCATTCACAGAACAATCTATAACATGTGTACCCAAAAACCACCCCACGATTACTCTCAACAGCTGTATGACAAATACCGCGAGTCTTTTGAAGAATACATTACTTCAACGGTAAGGTTTTCCTCCAGTTTAAAGTTGTAATGAATATTTATGCTCTCTAATGCTGTTTCTAGTTATGATGTGTTACTTGGATCCACGTATCCTTACACAATGCTTCCTTTTGCAAATCATATACACATGAAACTTCTCTTATGGACATAGGCATAGGATTAGGCTATGGTGTATATTTAATTTGATCACCATTGGACAATAAACGATAGACGAGAACATGCAGATAACACACATATGGAGATAAAGACTTGTAAGGTCTACGCCTCTGACGCATGTCATTAGTGTTATCTGTTAAGTCGATTAAGGTTTGAAAAACACACAATCCTTGATGTTAAAGGGAACCTTTGGTTTCTAAAATATAAGCAGTTAGATGAAAATGATGCTTTGGATGAAACCCAGTACGTGAAAAAACCCAACCAGAGAAGATTGAAGATTCGTAGGGATAAATACTGAACAAGCCTATCCAAGTAATAAAAAATAAAGGTTTAATTAAGAAGCTAGAAAAATAAAGGAAATTTCACTGCCTCCTCTCTTAAATTGAAAAAATGGGAACGTCTTGGAAGCCTATAAATTAGTGCAAGTCTTTTGTTGTTTCTGTGGACAAAAGAAGGCAATAGGTTTTCACAACTTTCCTTTCCCGCTCTCCTTGGTTACCTTGTCTGGCAGTTCGACCAACTTGCACATCAGTAGAACTTTGTTGGCACTTAGAGAGATGAACTTGTTATGGATGTTATATTTCAGGTATGTGCCTATGGTGCTAAAAATTGTTGAAAGTGTACAGGCACATGTCTTACTTGTGCATACACGTCATGATAGCGTGGAAAGGAAAAAAGAGGAAATGTATAGGCAACACACACACATGAGTGTCTTTCTTTGTGTGTATATATACACACACTATTTATGGTAAGAAGTCTATGGAGGCTAACTGGACAGAGTTTTTCCATTGTTTTTTCATATTGGGACTTATTAGAGGATATTCTAGGCGTGTTTGTTCTTGATGCCCTTTGTCAAATTCATAATAGTTTCCATATAAACTACCTATATGGAAATTAGATGAAGTAGATTTCAACATGTTAAAATTTTGACCACCCCTATTTTTTTGTTTCTTACCTTTTTTGTAATTTTTCATTTGGCTTCTTTATTCCACAAAAAGCCCCTGTAGATAGCTTCAAGTAGAATATGACCATAGGTCCGTAATGAGTCATTTTCGCATAGCATATCCAGCTTAACACCTGTATGATGGGCCTCTTTCCACTTTTACTATGTTATTCTCTACTTGCAAAAATATAATGTTTAACAAATACGTATTATGTCAATGTAGTAGAGGGGTGACCCTTTGTGAATTGTTATTCTATAATCAACTCTGATGGTTTCGTTTCTGATTTAGGTATTGCCTTCTTTAAGAGAGAAGCACGATGAGTTCATGCTAAGAGAACTTGTGAAGAGATGGTCTAATCATAAAGTCATGGTCAGGTGGCTTTCTCGATTTTTTCACTATCTTGATCGTTACTTTATTGCTCGGAGGTCACTTCCAGCACTGAATGAAGTTGGACTCACTTGCTTCCGAGATCTGGTATTTTATAATTGGTTGCCTTTGTTTGCTAGATTATTATATTTTCATTTGAATTCAATAGTTATAATTGCCTTCTTTTTTATCTCTTCCTTTCAGTTTATAATCTTTGCATTTCTCTCTTATGTATCACAATAAAATATTTTAGATGGGTATATTAAATATTATTGGATTAATGGTTTCAGGTTTACCAGGAGTTAAATGCTAAAGTGAAGGATGCTGTAATATCTCTGGTACGTTTTACGTCTTTGTTTTTAACTGCACACCTTTTTTTCATTCTTTGTTCAGGTTACTTGATAATAGTTTTCAATCAGATTGATCAAGAGCGCGAGGGAGAGCAGATTGACAGAGCTTTATTGAAGAATGTTCTAGATATATTTGTTGAAATAGGGATGAGTCAAATGGATTATTATGAGAACGATTTTGAAGAAGCCATGCTCAAAGATACTGCAGCTTATTATTCTCGGAAGGCTTCAAACTGGATCGTGGAAGATTCTTGTCCAGATTATATGCTGAAAGTACACATTTACATTTTTTGTAATTTTAAAGATATTTATCATAGATGATTACTAAGGATCTTTCTTGAACTCTAGGCAGAGGAGTGTTTGAAACGTGAAAAAGACAGAGTCTCTCACTACTTTCACGTTAGTAGTGAGCCAAAGTTGCTTGAGGTTTGTGCTCTTGAATTACAAGCAAAGAAATATCCTTTCTTTTTTGGTTAGTCCTGAAAATGGATGATGTTTTTTAGCACTAGCTCGGTGTCTCGTGCCAAGCACGGGATTTACAATTGTACTTTATTTGTTAATTATAATTTATATTATTAAGGTACTCTTAATATTAGTTAAGTAATTATAGTGTGATGCTATAAATGATAGTGAAAAAATAGTAATAAATTAAGACTATCATGTCACTTTATTATTCTAAAATAGAAATATATTTCTAATATTGGACCGAGCGAAGAAAATTATATCCGTCAAAAAACCTACAGAAAGTGGTTGTGAATGGTTATTTTAATCATTATTTATTTAAATTGTTATTCATATTCATTTTTAGTGTTTAATAAAACACTTTGGCTCATCAAGACAACAAAAAAACAACAAAAATAAAAATAAAAAGGAAGAAGAATAATTAAAAGAGGATTCCAAATGAATTTATAATATATTTCAGGTTTCCCACAAAGAGAGAATTTGATACAATTTGATATTCTATTATATATTTTATGAATGAGTTGTCTACAAAGAGAGGGAATAAAAGTCAAAATGTCAACCAATTAAATCCAAGTATAGTCTCATGAGTTAACTCAGTTCAAGACCAACCAAAATATATTAGCGAACTAATACAATAAAACTTTTTTGTGTTATTATAATAAGGAATAGATAATGCTGTACTAAGTAACCAAGGGTGTCCATATGTGGCTTTTCCTTATTTTATTAGACCAATTTTAGTGACCTACATGCTTTTCTGATCAAGTTCATTATGGCTATTTTTCCTTTTGTAGAAAGTTCAACATGAGTTACTATCCGTGTATGCAACCCAGCTGCTTGAGAAGGAGCACTCTGGGTGTCATGCATTGCTTAGGGATGACAAGGTATTGACTCAGACAATTTTTTTGTTGACGGTTTCTGTTGTTTAGTATGATATAGGGGGTAAAACAATACGTTAAATACTTTTCTTCATTTATTTAGGTGGATGATTTGTCAAGGATGTATAGGCTCTTCTCCAAAATTCCTCGAGGCTTGGATCCTGTTTCTAATATATTTAAGCAGGTTTGTGAACTTTAAGATTAATTTGTTTTGCTAAAAAACAAGCCTCTAGCAAGGAATTCCTGACTGGCTGTATTGTACTTATTTTCCTCTAATTTAAGCAATGTTTTGGTGTTCCTTGATGCAGCATGTTACCGCTGAAGGTACAGCCTTGGTCAAACAAGCAGAAGATGCAGCAAGCAACAAGAAGGTTTGTATCCTATTTTTTTGTTGGACCCTACACTATAATCATTGTGCATAGTGACACTTTAGAAGGTGAATATTCTACAAGGCTGTTGGTGGATTTCTCATTCTTAATTTGCTATGACTGTGAAAAAATGAAAATTTTAATTTGCTATAACTTGGGAAGATTACAGCAATTTATTTGCCATTTTGTAAGGATTGGAGAAGGAGATGTACGTTTAGAGTAAATATATTGGAATCTCTATGTTGAAACTTGGCGTCATTCGTGTCTAAAGTGAATTTATTGCTAGATGCATTGTGTCACTCAATGGAGTCCTACTTCTAGCATTTTGTTACCTTATTTTTTTAAGTATCTTATTACCTTTCTCTTCTGGTCAGGGCTATTATTTCTAAAGTAGAAAGGTCTTATAAATACTATACTTCAACTCTACAATTACTCATGTTTCACTAAATATTATATATGAAACATTTGGATTTTATGATTTTATCATACACATGCTACCAGAAGCATACTCTCGTAGAGATGCAATGATTTCTTATTATATGCATACAAATTATGTCTTCTTTTCTTGGTGTAAATGTCATTTCCGATATATGCATACAATAATGGTTATTTATTAAGGTAATTATGATGCTCTTTACATTCTGAACTTCGGAAATGAAGGTGAAATACCATTCTACTATAAAACAATTTCTTATTTCTTGAACTCGCTAGATGTCATATAGATTATAGAACATAGCTTCTATACATTTTATTTAACATCTTAAACGTTAAATCACCAATTTGTCCGATTAAAGATGCTGGAGAATGATCTAACAATGTATATCAACCTCTCCCTACCACCTCCCTCATGTGTGCACTCTCTCAAGTAAAGACTAAAGAGACAAATATATATAAAATGAACATACTAACACTTACCGATGGAAGGGACTGAACATATGGACCCATTGGAAGGTTGCACTTTTTTGTCTTGTTTTACACTTGTCTAGTGTGGGTTTACTTTCTGTCCACCAGTATTTTATTGTATTCGCTCTATTCTATTGTGAAAAAATTGCTTCTTTCATCGATTTTTTTTTAATTAAAAAATCTTCTTTTATTTAGAAATTGAAAAGAAAAGAAAAAGTACCTTGCATATGCTCTCTCGTAGTACAAATATACAAAAAGAACTTATTATAAATGTACCTCCCAATTTAGAATCTCTGATTTGTTTAGATTCTTTAGCAGATTTAATCCCCAGGCTTATTTAGGGTCTTTGTTCTTATTTTTACCAAAACAAGAAGAATATACCACAAATGTACCAACTGAATGGGCAAGCAATCGATTCCAGGGGAGTCGAATTCATGATCTTATGGAACCAATGCTTTGATACATTGCGAGATCACCAGCAACTCCCCAAGTCTTGGCTGTAGCCAACCAAGCCTTAAGATGTGGGTTTCTTGAGCTGAGTTTTTTGACAAAAGTGTTATTGGGCGGGACATCAAGTATGTGTATCTTTACCAATTAACCAATTTCTGAATGCTGGAGTAGATCCTAAAGAGATACAACTTCCTCATGAGTTTGATGGAAGAAGATATTGTGTTAATTTGAATTTAATTAATGTAATTTATAATTTTCAGATTTTTAGTAGTTAGAAATATTTTATGCATGATTTTAGGAAATGGTTTATCAATGAGGAAGATTATGATTTATATTAGGGATTTCAAATTAGTATCAATTAGGAAGGTCTTCGGCAGAATTTTAGGGATTTAAATTATGTATTTAATTTTCATTTGACTTTCCTTTTGAGTTGCAATCAGAATTTATCTGGCCAACTTTTCCCAGTTTTGCTGAGGGAGGAAACTCGTTTTCACCTAGAATTGTTCAATATATGCGGATTTTCTAACTTTTCGTGTACAATACTGGAAGATTCTTTTGATCTTAGTGACATGACATATGTGCAACATGATTGTTCATTTTTTACTTTTTTTTCTTGTAACCTGTATGTTGCTCACTTTGCCATTTTTCCATTTTTTTGAAAAATTCTTCCTCATGGATTACCTGAGCAGACAATGGTTTTTTCCCCCTAATAATTCTTGGACTAAGACGTACTTCTTTACAGGCAGAGAAGAAAGATGTGGTTGGCTTACAAGAACAGGTAATGTTGATGATTTTACCTTCCAAATTTGATAAATTGTTCTGTTGACGAACTAACTTATATTTGCGGTGTTCAGGTTTTCGTTAGAAAAGTGATTGATCTGCATGACAAGTATCTGACATACGTGAATGACTGTTTCACGAACCATACTCTTTTCCATAAGGTTTGTATTCTAATAAATCTCATCATCTTAATATCCTGTCGGTGCAAGGGCATTTCTTTCTAATAGTGTCACTTTCATTTTCGTCTAGGCACTCAAGGAGGCTTTTGAAATCTTCTGCAACAAGGGTGTTGCTGGAAGCTCAAGTGCGGAACTACTTGCCACTTTCTGTGATAATATTCTAAAAAAAGGTGGGAGTGAGAAGTTAAGTGATGAAGCTATTGAGGAAACACTTGAGAAGGTATGGTACTTACTCTAGACATTAGTTACTCACTCTGTTCCACAAACTCATTTACCAATTTTTTTAGTTCCACAAAAGTCTCCTATTTTTTTACTATTTTTTTTCCACAAAAGAGTCCTCTTTCTATTGAAAGTAGAATAAAATGGATGATGTCCCCAAGTTCGTCATCCTAATTTCATTATCATGTCACCACTACTAAAACAACAACCGTTTATTTTTAGGGTTAAACATGGAACAAAAATACATCATTAATTTTTGCAAATGACTCTTTTTGTGGACGGAGGGGGTATTAATTTGTTTGGATGATTTGGAAAGTTGCGGTTATATATCTTATCTATTTGCAGGTAGTCAAGCTGCTTGCTTATATTAGCGATAAAGACTTGTTTGCTGAATTCTATAGGTAAATTTTTAAATCTCTTAGTTGTGTTGAATGCTTTGAGTAGCTAAATAGTCTGGCGATTGTTTCTTTCTTGTTACAACTGCTTGTAGGAAAAAACTTGCTCGGAGACTTTTATTTGACAAGAGTGCCAATGATGAGCATGAAAGAAGTATTTTGACGAAGCTGAAGCAGCAATGTGGTGGTCAGTTCACATCAAAGATGGAGGGGATGGTAAGTTGTCCTAAACTATTCAGGGTATTGGGATTTATAAACTATTATCTAAAATTTTGGATCATCTTAATCTCTCTCTAGGTGACTGATTTGACTTTGGCAAAGGAAAATCAATCTAATTTTGAGGAGTACCTTGGCAATAATCCAAATGTAAATCCTGGGATTGACTTGACTGTTACTGTCTTGACTACTGGCTTTTGGCCGAGTTACAAGTCTTTTGATCTCAACCTCCCTGCAGAGATGGTACACTTTCAAATTATTATTCTATTCTATTCTATTCATAGTTCCTTCTGTCGTTGTGAAACATAAGGAATCAAGTGTATGATTAGTTGCTCACTGACATTTTCTCTTTTACCTATCTGCATCAGGTTAAGTGCGTTGAAGTTTTCAGAGAATTCTATCAAACAAAAACTAAGCATAGAAAACTTACATGGATATACTCATTGGGAACTTGTAACATCAATGGAAAATTTGATCCAAAAACCATGGAGTTAATCGTGACAACCTACCAGGTTACATGTTCATAAAACAAATTTTATATATGCTTGGTTTTCATGATTGTCATCAAGAAAACTTGAGACATATCATTTCTTTTTATTTAGGCATCTGCTCTGCTGCTATTCAATTCATCGGACAGATTGAGTTATCAAGAAATCATGACTCAGTTGAACTTGTCGGATGATGATGTTGTAAGACTGCTCCATTCCCTTTCATGTGCGAAGTATAAGATTCTAACTAAAGAGCCAAACACCAGAACAATATCTCCAAATGATTACTTTGAGTTCAACTCCAAGTTCACCGACAAAA
This sequence comes from Panax stipuleanatus, assembly GCA_020205555.1. Classification (NCBI taxonomy): domain Eukaryota; kingdom Viridiplantae; phylum Streptophyta; class Magnoliopsida; order Apiales; family Araliaceae; genus Panax; species Panax stipuleanatus. Next base: position 132,345,635 of record CM035119.1, on the reverse strand, counting down.
TGAGGAGAATCAAGGTATGGAGTTCAGTATCATGGTTGACCAAAATTCCTTTTAAATTTTAATAGTAAATTCTCTTCTATTAGTATTGTTATAGGGATGTTAACGACTAGTTGAAAATGCAGATTCCACTCCCTCCCGTGGATGAGAAGAAAAAGGTAATAGAAGATGTTGACAAAGACAGGCGCTATGCTATTGATGCCTCGATTGTCCGTATCATGAAGAGCCGCAAAGTTTTGGGCTATCAGCAGTTGGTTATGGAGTGTGTTGAGCAGCTGGGCCGCATGTTCAAGGTATATTATCTCGGCATGCCTTTTCTTCGCCTAATTTTTCCTTTAAACCAACACACGGTAATTATTAATTTTAAATCTGCAGCCTGACGTCAAAGCAATCAAGAAGAGAATTGAAGATTTAATAACTCGGGATTATCTGGAAAGGGATAAGGATAATGCAAACTTGTTCAGGTATCTGGCATGATTTGAACTGATATCCAAATATTTGGCAATTCCGCGGCCGCTGCTTGTTGCAAGCAACACTCCAAGCAAAAGAGACTATCCTATCCCAAGGTGTTGAGCACAAACTAGTGTATATGTGGCCAATATATGAGTGCCTCTTTTGATGATTGCTTAGACCCATGAGCTTGAGAATTCTTGTACATTTGCCCTTGAAAGGAAGGTGAGACGGTTACTACACATTACCTGTCCAGATGTTGGAAAATTTGCTATGCATCCAGTTCTGCTTTGGAATGCTCTCTTTCTTTCTTTTTTTTACTAATTACTTGCGTTGTGGTTTGTTCTTTTTCTTCTTGGTGATGCAGTTTCCTTGCAAGTAAAATATATCTCCATTAACTTGTCTAATGTGCGACTGTAATATTCTTTGCTCCAAAATATATGGAATCAACTTTGACATTTTAAAACCAATTTAATTTGAGATATTTTTAAAATTGAAATTGATGCGAATCAATTAAGTTTTAGAATAACAAATTTGTAATTATTATTACTTTTTTTTATAGGTAATTTATAAATTTCATAACTAAACTGTCCAAGGTTAAATGAATTTATATGAATTTTTAATTTAAAAATATCTTAAATTGATTTCAAAATTAATCACATATTTTTTTGAACAGCGATACTAGTTTTTATTACCCAAAAATGGGTAGAGATATCGGTTGTGAAAGAGTTTTGGGGAGCTGCATAAAAAAAATTGTGGGATTTAACTTGTGGTCTTTTTGGAGCACATATTTATTTTTATTTTTTTTATAATTTGAGTGGAAGATTGTCGAGTTAGAAATGAGGGATTTGACTGATTGTCATTTTATGCCGACATGGTTGATTGAAAGATGAAAATAAAGTTTTGTAAAATTCAACTTTTAGTTCCTTTTTTTTGGACAATTATTTGAAGGGGTTTTTTTAATAATAAAAAAAAAGAAGGAAATTTGGGTTGCAATGCTGTTCGTATTTGCTCCTCCTGTGTTGAATATGTATCAAGGTTTCAGGTAAATTTTGAATTCATATGGATTATTAGTATGAAATATGAAAGAAGAGAAAAGGAATTGGTGATCAGTTTTGGGATTATTATTTTTATATATACATTTTTAAAAAATGAGAATTGGGGGGAGAGAGAATAGAAATGGCAAGCGTATAGTATAGGAATTAGGAGGAGGAAAAGAAAAAGAAATGAAAACAAGAGTCGGCGTAGTAGTAGTAGTAGTAGTAGAGTAGAGTAAACTTTGTTTTTCCTCCATCCCTTTTTCTCTTTAAAATCCACTCATGGATGGATGGATGGATGGAGAAGGATAAAAGAAAGCATGTTCAATTCCCAATTTGGCATGGAAAATTATTAGTTTATGAAAGCGAAACCAACGGTTCTCTTACCATTCCCAACCCAAGAAGGAAAAAAGACTAACAGTTGTTCCCCATACATTGTCTCCTCACTAACCCCCCCCCCCCCCCCCTCCCCACAAATAAAACTTTGTTTCCTTGATGGTACAAGCTTTCTACTTTTTCTCAAAGTGTTATGATTTCATTTGTGTTTGGCATTTGCAACTTATACTAAAGTGTCTCAGAGTTTGGTTCTTGGGACCCTTTTACCGAGGGAATTTCCTCAAACCAACAAATCTAACGGAAAAAGTTTTGAAACATATATATACACGGTCCGGATCTTAAATTTACCCTTTATTCAACAAACCTTGCTTACCCCCTTTAGCGACGGACCGAGCGACGGTTCGGTTCGTCGCTATATATACAACCGTCGTCTTAGCTTTTAGCGACGGACTACATATAGACGACAGTTGTATATATAGCGACGGACAGAACCGTCGCCCAGTCCGTCTCTAGAGGGGGATAAACAAGGTATGTTGGATAAAAGTATAAACAAGGTATGTTGGATAAAAGTTAAGCTTAAGATCCGAACCGTATATATATGTATATATATATATATATATTAGGTTAAGTTCCAATAATTGTTTATTATATTAGTAATCAAACACCTGCTTGGGCATTTGGTCATACTAGTACTTGGTGGAAATCTCAAGAGCCATTAGTCAAAAAGGGGTGTTTTTGTTTTCTTCTCTTCTTCAAAATATGGGTTCCAGGCTTCCAGTCCTTGTGACAGGGAAAGAGTAGTACCCAATGAGAGGTAAGCAAAAAATAATATAAAGATTCCTTGGGAATTAGTAGTATACCAGAACATTCCTAAAGGCTGCACCAATTTTGGCTGTTAGTATATTATGGTCTTCTCTTCCATTATGGAGTAGTTCTTCCTCCCATTTAGGAAAAATTATTAAATTAGTTATCTTAAAAGAAGATGAAAAAACTAGAGGGTAAGTTGAACCCCTTATTATCTAGCTTGTGAAATAGACAATTTAAAAATGTTGTTTTTGACATTTAGAGGTGGAGGAGGAGGGAAGAGGACTACCCTAAAAGCTGAAACTTTGTTCCACTTGTTTAGCATTAGCAATCTGTTTATGAAGTGGATGGGAAGGATAGGAGAAACAAGCATTTGTAGACCAAAGATGTTGTGGAGGAGTATAGGAGGCTCTATTTTCTTAATTTTTCTCCTAAGTGGATGGATGGATCGAGTAAGATCTCTTGTTCTTATTTCTTACTATAAGATCGTGATTGAGACTAATCTAACATAAGGAAAATGTTCAACTAGAACATATAAAGGTGACTAAATTGATTCTAGTTACTCTTCAGAACGGAACCAAGAATCCTCGCGGTTAGGAAAACAATGACAAGTTTTTGGTTAATATTCTACCCATTTTGTTATTTTGATAAAATCTTCGATTATTTCTTGTTGGGTGGAGTTAATCATTAAGGCCACACATCTGCTTCAAATAATGTCATCTAGGCTAAGTTTAGGGTGGAAACTTCTTCCACTTGGTTAATAATTACATCATGTCGTTTCCCTTGCTCATTGGCTCCTAAACTTTTTATTCATTTGTAAATTCTTTGTTTTACTTGTGGTAGGTCCTGGTCCTGCCATTTATAGTATTACCTCAATTGTCTATGTTAGCTCACTTCACATTGTTGAGTTCTGTTTAGAAATCTAATTGTTATAAGCACCCAACGTTAGTTCGTCAACCACACTAGGGGGGAGTGAATGTTACATATTGTACTGTTACTTGAAAAAGTAGAGGGACGACGAGTGTTATTATGATTATCTATAACGGGTGTCGGTGTATTTTACTCAAAAAAAAAACCAAAAAACTGTGACAACTTGCTTGCTTAGTGCTTCATTTACTTGCACCAATAATATGAACAGAACAACTGACATATATGCATGATTTGTGGGCTCTCCTTCATCTCCTTCCACCGAGAAAAAGCAATTCCACAAACAATGGAAAACCTATGCTTTTTTCCATTTTCCAAATCATTCTTAGGCAACCCTTGAGTGGTAGTGGTGGTGGTGGTGGTAGATTCCCCCCACATGATTGTGTGTTTTCTTTGCACACTGGAAATCTGGTAGAGGGAACAGTAAAAGTGACTTCTATTTCTGTTTGGCAGCACCAGAGTTTAGAGAGTTCCATGTTTGAATAAACCACTGGAAAACACAACATCTGAGAAAGGCTACTTTATAAAACAGAGAGGACCCCACAACCTTCTATTAATAGTAGGCATCATCATTATATATTTGAGTTACAACTTGCAATTTGCTTATTCTATTTACTAATCTTAACACTAATGGACACAAACTAATACTATATTATATATATATATATATATATATATATATATTACAATCCTGTTGTGTTTTTTACAAGGTTAATTGGCTGGCCCCACTATGGGCCCTTTAGGATGAATTTTTGGGATGAATCCTTGCAAATTCCAATGTCTTTTTGCCTTGGAGTTTGTTAGTTACATAGTGCTTGCTGTACTCTCCATGGTTGTATCTTCTATACTTGCAAGGGTGGTTCTCATCCATGAGTTGAGGCATTGGTCCAAGCTCAATATCATAGCTTGGTGCATAGAATGTTACAATTGAGAGCCTATCTTTTTCCTTGTGAGTCACTGCTCTATGTTCCACACTTTTGTATCTCCCATTTGTTAAAACCTGTTGAATTGAAAAAGATAAAAATATATAAAACATCTAATGAGAGAAAGTATTCAATTCGAGTCCTCCCGTCAGATGTGGTGAGGCGAGCCACACTGTAGTGGACTCTGACATGAATCAATACTTGTATCTGACTGACGGGATACTAACACGACGTCACTCTCCACCTCCTCCGGCACTTTTAGAAGAGAAAAAAAAGATATTTTACCTCTATGGTGTCACCTATGTTGATGACAAGTGCATTTGGAATGGGCTGAACAGGGACCCAAGTGTTGTCCTTGAGGATTTGAAGGCCAACTGAGCTACTACCCTTTCCTTGTTGCAAGACTGTGAGGGCACTTCCATCAGAATGGGGACTTAAACCCAAAACAAGGTCTGGCCTTGGGCATGCTGGGTAATAGTTCATCCTAACAGCTTGTACTGCCACCCCAAACATGTCTTCAAAAACATCTCTGTTTAGCCCAAGACTCAAGGCTATAAATCCCACAAGATTTTTGCATAATTTCCTGATCTCCCTTGAGTAATTCTCTATAGTTTCACTGCAACAAAAATACACCCAATATACTTATTGATAGGTACAAAAAAAAAGGAGTGATTTTCGAGTTGTTAGTAGTAGTAACCATTAATTATTACCAGAAATTTGGAGGATTTTTGGGCCACAATTTATGGTTCCTCATATAATGTGGCTCCACACCAAGAGCAAACATGTTGCACCAGTCTAGCTTCTGATCCTCCGAGAACACGAAAGCTTGTCCGTACCCCTGAACGGTCCCCGGAGCCATTGGATATTTCTGTTTTTCCTCTAAAGGTAGCATGAAAAACTCCATGGCCGTTTCCTCAATGTCCGCCAGCAAACCAAGATCAATTCCATGGTTAATCACCTATCAAGAAACCGACCAAGATCAATTATAATGTGTAGAACCTACTTACGCATACATACATATACAAATACATATAGTACGTACGTACGCACCTGGAAAAATCCCCAGTCCTCGCAAGAAGCAGAGAGTTTGGAAATTTCTGTACGGAACAGAGTCATGTCAGCTTGTAGGAGTTTTGACAAATCAATGACAGGAATGTTGGTGGGGGGAGTGAGTTTGGTTAGTGTTGGCCTTTCAGCCATGTCTCGGACAAATCGTTCGGGAATGGTTGCGGGTTTTGCCTTCTTAAGTTCTTGAACATCGTCTATATGACCCACCTTTATGGGAGAAATGGGAACTGGAGCCATGGATTTAATTTGAAATTTACAGGCAGGCAGGCAGGATGAGTTTTGTAGGTACGAGCACTGGGAAAATGTGTGCATATTTATAGAGGGAGGGATCATCAGTGGAGTTGTGAAGGACCAACTTGTGTAGCTTTAGTACGTGAGTGGGCCCATGCTGATGCAATTTCTTAATTTTGGCCATGCATAATGTCTTCTTACCTTTAGTTTATACAACTTTTCCTTTTCTATCATATGTAAACACTATTTTGGGACATTACTACCCTTGAAAATTGGTTCACGCATTAATTATTTATTAGGTTGCCAATCTAGCAAATTAGGCAATAAATGGCCAAATGAGTATTGTTGATTGTACAGTAAAATCTCTATTTAGGAATATATTTGGGATCAAATTATTTGTATTCTAATTGAGAGGTTATTACTAAATAGAGGTATTGGTACAAAATATTTTTCGAACACCCAAAAATATCCACGTTAACAAAAATATCAATAAGAACTCCCTAATAATTATTATTCAAAAAATATTTATGCAAAGTTGTTTGGCACAACGATTTACTATTTAGAGTTGTTACCATATAAATTATTTAGATTTTCAAACTAGAAAAATGTAGTCTTTTATAGGAAATGTAGTCTTTTATAAGAAAATGTGGTCTTTTATAGGAAATGTAGTCTTTTATAGGAAAATGTAGTCCTTTATAGAAAATGGAGTCTTTTATAGGAAAAGTAGTCTTTTATAGAAAATATAGTCTTTTAAAATTAATATTGTCTCTCTCTCTCATATATATATATATATATATATATATATATATATATATGAAATTATTACTATATAGAGGTATATTTTCTTAATACAGGACTTAAAAAGTATATAACATATTATAATTTAAAGGTTATTCTTATTTATAACTGGCCCAAATTGGGACCAAATTTTTTTATAATATTGTAGAGGTTATACTATCAATAAAATCTATCGTGTGTATGTGTTTAGAAGTAGACATGTAAAACGAGGTATTATAGCAGGGATTAGAAATGAAATAAGAATAACGACATGATGATGATAATAAATTAATTAAAAAAAAAAGTAATGGCATATTAATTAAAAAAATGCATTTCAGATTTTGTACTAAGAAAAAAAGAAAATGCCTCACAAAATTTGGGATTCGTAGGATCTCCTTCTCACATCTATCCACCAGTTTCTGTCCAATAAAACAAAATTTGTGGTAAACAATTGTATTAAGAGACATCAGAGAATAATAGTAATGAAGGGGATCTTAATCCCAAAATTCAGAAGGCATGGAATAATAAGTAGGTGCATGAATAATGATAACATAGAGTTGGGGGATAGAGAATCAAGAGATAGGAATCTGAAATCACAGAGAGGAGGAGTTGTCTTTAGGGGAAATGAGTGGGGCAGTAGGGGCCAAGTGAACAAAGATTGCTGCAACTAGATGTCACCATTGATGCAGACCACATCTATTGTGTTGTTGTCGTCATCATCATCATCATCATAATCCCCCTGTCATAGCAGCTAGTAGCTACCTAACTCCCTAGCTCCCCCCTACCCAGAGCCCAGAGTCTCCCACCCATTAGCACACCAATTCAATTGAAATGACCTTCAGTTGCCGGACAGGGAACTGGACCACACTACTACTAGCTATACTACTACAAATCATCTTGCCCAAAGACTGCCCTAGCCCTACACAACCCTAAAATTCATCGCAAATAATTGTGTCATGGACGCCAATATTTATATCGCTTTCTTTCTCAATAAATAATAGCATCTTCTAAATGGAATATTAACTAAAATTTGTAAGAGAAGAGAAAATTCATCAAATAATGGTTAACAGACCAACACGACCACTTGAAAGAATTGATACAACAATAGATGAACTAAATGATGAACTAAATGACGCACAGTCGGGTTTGCGCGCGCCTGTAGTTCAACAAATATAAAATGAATAAAAATAATTCATTCGATTTGCGTCCATCTCAACAAAAATATCTAGGAATTGATATCTTCACGAGTAAAATGATCAAACCAACCCCCCGGTGAAAAGGTTACGCATGGATTTACATTATTTAATTCATCATAAAGAACATACCATACATTTATATATCTCATTGTATATATGTAAACCGAGAAGAAAAGTTTGTAGGTTCCACTCTTGGGTTGGGGAAGAGAGTATGAGGCAAGGACCTAATGGTTATGGGGTCACTTTGCAGTAAAGGAATACATAAATTGTTGTGTGAAGGCTCATTGTTGAATAGCACGGCCGCCTGCTGCTGTTGACAGAGCCATAGATCCTCCATTATACAGCTACCTGAAACTAAAAGAAGATGCTTTTAGTAAAGAGGCATGCAGTCAGAAAAGAAAAAGAAGAAAGGAGGCACCAGCCCAGCATTTAAGATAAGAAAACAGGGTGAGTACCCTGTGCATGTAAGATTACATACCAAAACTGGCAACGTCTCTCTGTCTCGCTGGAAGCTGCTGGCTCATCAGGCTCTATAAATAGTTTGTAAAGAAGAGAATGTTGAGAAGGAGTAATGCTTTAGATCTTCACCCCGAAAAAATAATTGGTTTTTCTATTCCGCAAAAATGATGTATTTGCTAACAAAATTTATAGCCCTTCATAAAAGGGACCACGCATATAACTACATCACAGTTCAACCACCTCAATTATGCTACCTACAATTTCTCAATTTCTATACTACTACTACTACTATCTTTGCTCTAGGTCCAAATTGTTGGACCCTGTGAAAATTTAGACACCACAATTACATAATCTCCGAGTGTCTCGTCATTGAACTATTAGAAATTTCTCAAGTCCCCCTCTCTCCAAACCCATAAATAATAAGGGTGAGCATGCTATGCGTTCCTTCAAAAACAAGCTGAACATTCAAAATTATATTATCAACTCAAATCTTTTTGTACACATGTACAGAAAGGTAACGAACTGTTAATGAGCGTCGCTTCACAAAAATCCAAGTGCAGATCCCATATGTTTCTTTGATTCACATCCTCAGGCCTACTTTCTCGGGGTAAAAAACCAGGGCAGTGATTATATTTATGTACAAGTGAGCCTAATCCATATTCTATCGGAAACATTGAAGGCTGGTGGCTTCAAATGCAAGCCGCACCAAACGCAAGAGTTCCTCTACATCTTGAAAGCTGAAATCGATGACCCTCTTAACCGAATTGACTCCCTCATTATTCTGAGCCTTTTTGAGGATTACATTAGCAGCTGCAAATGCTATCTGTGACCTCCTGGAAGCCTCCATGGCAGAACTCACCTCATTCATCTGCAAAATAGTTAATGACAACCTTCATTTATCCTAGGAATAAGCATAAATTTTATGTAATCTTTGCTTTTTGTGCTAATTCACAACAATGGTAGATAACATGTGTATCAAGCTGTGCCAGTAAAGCCCTAGACTTTTGGGCCAGCCCATAAAAACTACTGTTAATATAAGCTAACCAAAATTAGGCTGTTGGCTACATCTTTAAAATGTCATATATATATATATAAGATAATCCTTGTGCAAATTATTATGACCAATCAAATTTCTAAAGAATCGCTAAAAATGAAGCAACTATATACTTCTCTTTATATAAAAGCCTTCCAAATATGCAGATGATGTTGATGAATGAAGCATATATGACTTCATAAATTTATGTGGTAATCCTGCAAACCATACACTCATATAAGGTTTAGATATTATAGCGTTGAGTAAATTAACTTACAAAGTCAAGTAGCCGAACAAAACTGGGACGCTTTCGAGCAACTATGAGATGGTTTCCCGCATTAGAAGCCATGCCCCTGGATAAAGCAGTCTTATCCACCGTTACTTGATTGTTTAAGTTATCAATATCAGATGCGGAAGATGATGGAGATTCACCTAAGAAAATGATTGGGAAAAAAAAATAAAAAGAGTATTACATCAACAAATATAAGCATGAAACATCTTATCAAGAATTTACAACCACAAAAAATATGCACCACGCACAATGACAACCTTCTAGTAAATAGATCTATTAAAAAGGGGTATAGTGAGTGAAAAGCTTCTTCAAAGTTAAAAGAATAAGATTGAAGAAGTTAAAAAATAACATGATGAGAATAGCTAGTAACTATTTCAATAAATTGTGAAAGATGTCACCTGCAAAGGAATTTACAACTTTGATTATCAATGGTCTTTAGTTCTATGCTATAAATCGCATTTGTTGCAAGTCTGAATTTATACTTCTAACATAAAAATTAATACTGTCCACACTCAACACCGTGGGTCTAATAAAACTATTGACATTTATTCTAGATAGCCACTTATACAAGGAAATAATAGAAAGAAAGAAACGGGGGGGGGGGGGGGGGGGGAGTTATACATATGCATAATTCCCTATATTCGACTAACCCGCATAATAAGAACAAAACTAGAGAAAATAGTGATTATGGGGGGGGGGGGGGGGGTGGAGTTATACATATGCATAATTCCCTATATTCGACTAACCCGCATAATAAGAACAAAACTAGAGAAAATAGTGATTATCTATAACCAGTCCCGGTTTCCTTCTTGGAAGGCAGTAGGTGTCATGATAAACAGCTACATACATAGTAGATAGATAGACGTAGTAGGAGAACAAACTGTCTGTTAAAAAAATACAAGGGGATAGATGTTTGTCAATCTTTCATGCCATAGTCTTCACTCTTGATCATACCTTGAGGAACCATTTGCAAACTTGCTTGCAAATCATGCCGATCTCTGTTAGTACTGGAACTTTTGCAATAAACTACCCTCATGTACGCCACCTCCATGCATTTATAGGCCAAAGCAGCAGCAGCCATTTCTTCTTGTTTCTCAAATTCATGGGCACAGGTCCTGCAAATTCAATACAGTTGAGGAGAAATCCAAATCAAGAATTTAGTGATGCAGATAATTTTGACCATTGACACATTTAAATTATCTTGTGTGACAAAGCAGTTTAAAACATATACAACATACACATTTCTAATGAAATACATTACCTATGCATGCTTAGCACATAAAAATATTATAAAAACTAAAAACAAAAAAAAAGGATAGGACTAACTTCGAAGCAAAAGAAATCCATGGAGACAAAAAAAGAAAAGGTAATCAGAATTCAGAAGGATTAAAAAAAATTCTGAAGTACTTCCAACAGCATAAAAAGACTTCTGACAATCAAAAATACAGCAATTAATACTTCCATTGCCCCATAGAACTTTGACTTGGGAGATTTAGCTAGCCTTAAGCATTTAATTACAAAGTACATCTTCCAAGATCTAGCTTCAAGAACTTCATGTGAAGTTTCTCTCCAAATAATTATAATCACATTCAGTTTTCCCAACAATGCCTATGAATAAATTCTAATGCAAGGAAAGAATGAACTACCGAACGCAATATGTTGGGCTGCAAAAGTAAATTTGAGAACGATGTCTAAATCTTCAAAAGACAATACCACACATCCTATTGGCAAATCATGAAAATAATCAACACTTCTTGCAAATCTACTTACTCGCAAAGTTTGGCAGTATTATTATAGATCTGTATCTGAGACATTTCCCCGTGTTTGCTACTTTCATATTTAGAGGTTTCTAAAAGTGAAGCACCAAGAAGAAACTTCAAGGCAGCTTGGAAATATGTCATGTTGCTTTCGAATTTGAATCCAGAGTTCTGCAAAAGATAATGAAATATTAAGACTTCAAAATATAATAACAGCAGTACAATGTGAAGGGAAAGATAGTCGAACAAGGAGAAAAAAGGAAACATAGACAGAATAAAGAGCAATATAAAAGAACCTTAAGATGATCGGCACAGCCTCTGAGACGTTCAGCTTCTTTCAAGACATTAGTAGCAGCTTCACTAGAGAAGTCCCCTTTCATAGGATTTGGAGCAGTGAGATCCCTGCTCACACTCAAATCTGCCACAGGATTTCCCCAACTCTGATGAGTTCCATTCTGGTTAGCAGAATTTCCAGGCTGTTGTAACACCTTCAACAAATCACCAGAACCATCAACAGGTCGTACAGCAAAACCACTTCCTTTCAGGGATCCAGTTATCGGTTGATGGCCACGAGCGAGAGTGTCTTGCTTACCTGCATGACGTAAGTTAACCTGTATCTTCCCAAACCTTGACTCTTCTTGAGTTGGATTGCGCGTTGCAATTTCTCCCACAGAGTTCTGTCGGAGGGTAGCCCTACCATCTACACTGCATAGCTCACCCAAAGTTGCATTTGACTCTTTATGCTCCCTGATTTTCGTTTGGAGCTCTCTTTGGCTGATACCTTCCCAGCTTTCAGAATCCTTCATGCCAACATTCTTATCATCCTTATTGGTAATATTACACCCATTAGAAGCATGTTTTTTTGCATCAATATCTTCATGGTGTTGTGCAAGTTGGTGGTGATCAATTTGCATTTCATCCCTCTGAATATTCTTTGGATACAAACCCTGCTCACTCAATAGATCAGAGAACTTTACAGTTACTTTTTGAACATTGTAAGAACTTTTCTCCTTGTCATTTAACAGCAAAGAGGAACCCTTTCCAGATATAAGATTAATTTTTGTGTTCGTCCTCTCCTCACTGTTGCAATGATCTGAAGCATGCACATCAGTTGGACATGGGAGCTGTTGTGTCAAGGTACCATCAGCACTCAAATGATTATTTTTGAAGTCCGAGGGTGGTTCAACACTTGATTCAGCTTTTCCACTACCATCATGTTCACGAAATTCTAGCCCGGGACATCCAACAGGATCAGACTGAAATAAACCTGAGCTCTCTCCCTTCCTTGCTGTCCCAGTTCGGTTACCCTCAAGCTTACTCTTCCGTTCCAGGGATTTTCTAGGGCCCCCCGTCACAGGAGAATCACCAATTTTAGCATAATCCTTCCCTGAACTTCCCCTTCTTGTTGATGAAACTTTGTATTGATTTGACGTCCTCATGGGAGATGAAGAAACTGATTCTACTGATGACCCTTTTACTTCTTGGCATATGGATCTTTTACGGGAATCTGATACCTTTGAAGAACTTGAAGTGGATGCCATCAAAAATAGTTCAGATCCCAAATCCTTTTTCAATAAATCCATATTATCCAAGGTAATTTGAGATGCAATTTTTTCTATATTCTTCTGCTGCTGATCATTCTTAACGCTTGAATTATCTCTTCGACCTGACAAGAGGATTCTGGTTACTTTGCCTTTTCTATTTGATCTATCTTCTCCTCTACTTGTGCTGGACTCCTGGCCCTCAGTCTTAGACAGCCTGGACTTCTTTTCCATCCTGTACTCACTATTTACATTTTCCTCCATCCAAGACACCTTACCATCTGGGTGTCGATTTCCGTTGCTTTGCAATGTCTCTAAATTATTCTGATGCCAATCCTTCAATTTTCTCTTCTTCGCATATATTTCCCTTTCATTGCCTGTTTTGATCTCCAAGGACCCACTATCTGGAAAAACAAGAGTATTGTCTCTCTGTTTCTTAATAGAAATTAGTATCCTGTCCTTCAGATCACGCGTTTCATCCTTTGAGTTATGACGTTCAGTTGCTTTCTGCAAATCCTTCCCAGTTGTTCTACTTGGCAAATCACTACTTGACCTGAGGCCCACCTTACCAAGGTTCCCAGCATTTTCAGAATTCCAGTACTCATCAGGATGAAGTGCAGCTTCAGTCTTAATCTTTGAAGACTCATATTCATACTGATCAGACTCCCTCTTGGCTTTCATCTTTGTGCCCTTTATAGCACCTACCAAAATGTCATACCAGAATTACATATTTTTTTTTTACGCAAGTATAACGGCATGAAAGAATGTCAAACATAACATACCTTTATCTACTTGCTTCTCTTTCTGTTTATCGGCATACCTCTCTAAAGCAAAACTGGATGACTTATCCGGACGCTGAGTGGTTGAATTATTCATCTTGCTTCTTTTCAAGAGAACCTGGTCCCTGTCATTTAAGCTTCTGTTTTTCAAGTCCTCCTGCCGCAAGTTCTTTGTAAGGCTCGAAGTCTGAATCAGACTACAGTTGCTAACTGCATGGGGAATTTCTTTAGCTTTATGTTTCTTCTTCCCTCGATTTTTCATGGCATCTGAACTGAGGTCCTGGTAGTTCTGACTAAAACCCTGGACATCAGCTGAAGTTACTCCTGTAATTTGATCAGAGTGACTTTGGAAGTTATTGAGACTCTCAGTAAGTGGAACCGCAGGTTGATATAACGCTCGGAGTACTTTTTCTGTTTTATCCTGGCTGATATCACAGCGATTCATTCCAGGCCTAACATTAATTAGAAGAAAACATTCAGGCTTTTGAGATGCTGCCTTCATTTGTGTGTGGTGTGTACAAGTAGAATAGTGTCTCGGAGTATGCAATATATATATATCAACAGAAAGAGGGTAAGGAAGAGCATGGTATCAAGGAAACAACAACACAATATGAAATCTGTCAAAACTTGCATAATAGCGCTAGTTTATTATAGGATAAATTAGTTTCATGAAAGTGAAACCTAAAAATGCTTCCAGAAATAACTTACAGCCAGGTTAGCATGCTACACAACCAATTATCAGGCAATTGGTCTGGCTTAGTACCATATGGCAGAAGACGCCACTTCTCACAACTGTCACACTGGACCCAATTTTCTTCTATAATTAAAGGAGCTACTGAGTCCAATTCCATTTCAGAAGAAAGTCCTTGTGTACAATGGCCGTCATTCATAGCTTCTTTTTCTTTAACAGTCTCAAGATTGTAGTCCTTTAACCTGTCACCAGAAGGCCTCTCCAATGGATTCATTTGATTCGCCATATGTCCTGATCTTATGTCAAGTATATCATCATAGCTAGCACGTAACTTGGCAACATCCTTTTGAGCAGTCTTCTTGCTTTTTAGTTTGCAAACACCAGACCTCAAGCTTTCGTCCGCTAAATTTGAAGTCAACTTACTATTACTTTGTTGTCCTTTTGACTTGTGTTTACCTTCAAGTGAGAACTTCTTTTTACCTTGAGGCAGTTCTATTCTGTCCTGTTCATTTTGTGTCCCTCTCAAACCAACTTGCTGTTTAAGACGATTAATTGGCGCACTATTGGAATCCTTCTCACTCTTGGAAACATCATGCTCGGGTTTAAACAGGATAGGAACTCTGTTACCTTTGGTCCTGCCACCTCCCATGGGATCAACAGAAATATCCTTTTCAGAACTTCTTACTCTGTGTTCCCCAATCTTCTCCACCAAGCTACTTTTAGGAGCTCGTTGCTCATACTTAACAACATCTCGCCCATACATTGACTCCACGGATTCTTCCTTTGCCAAACCAGTGCATATTAATTTGTCTTTGACCCAATCCTTATTAACATCTCTTTTTTTTAGTGGGACGTCCTTCTTAGATTCCCTGTGAGCTTCAAGTGTCCTTCCAGCACATTTCAAAGACTCACCGATGTCGCACTTTGGAGTAGATAGCGGCTTGAATTTCAAGTCAATAGAGAAACACCGCTTTCTCTCCGGGGTCTCAATTTCCATATTTTCCTCTACAAAAGAGGTCATATTATCCTCAAAATCCACACCAACCCTGCGCTTTGTTTCCTCCAAAGTTTTAATTTTACCTATTGATTTTGTTTTCTTATCTTTTGACACTTTAATATTTCCCAGCACGGAAACTGATTCTTCCACTGACACTGCAGAATCTTTTTGCCGATCCCTGATGGGGATTGAAGAGTTGCTGTCTAATGAGAGATCTTCCTTTTTTATCAAGTGAAGTAGATTTTCATGAAGTGGCGAGAGCAGCATGGCCCCAGCAACTGGGAAAGATGTCATACACTGTTCAACGACATAAACAAACCATGAAAAAACAAATTATGATGGCACCGCTCAGTAACAAAAACACGATAATACGAAAACAGTGATAGAAACTCACCTGAAGAATGCTGGCAGGAGAGTCATCTGGATTCTCTTGAGATTCCAAAGGCTCCCCACCACTTTCATCAGGGCTGTTCCCCATTGAAGAAGACGGAGAAATAAGACCAAGGCCACAATAAATTGCAGCATTTTTTCGTGCTGCATTATCAGAACCCATTTTAATACGGACCCTTAACGTTTTCTGGTCAGTAGGATTAACAGACTTCGTTGAAAAAGGTTCATGTTTTGCAGGAACCTTTGCCTCAACTTGTGGGGACAACAAGCATGAATCCATTTTAACGGAACCATCAGCAGATGTTGAATCATGCAATGAATGCATACCGAGGGAAGTAGATACATGCTTGAAAGGGATAGGTACATCTGAGGGCACCAAAGAATTCTGCGGCACACCCTGTATGGTAAAACAACCCAAAATCCTCAAGTAAAATAAAATTTCCTAAATCTGACCAAAGGTCAGTAACTATTTCTCCTTCCTACCTACTTATTAAAAATCATATACCTCCAAATGGAAATTGTTGGGAGACGTTGAGGTGATGTTATTCTGAGATCTTTGAGGAGTCTTTGGGTAAGACCGAACTGAAGGAGAACGCTGATATGTGGGTAAAAACGAACCATACCCACCAAATTTTGCCCCTGCCAAATTACATAATTTCATACAATCACGAGGGATAAAAGAACTAACTAGGCTTCATTTCCTGATCCAAAATCCCCAATTTTAGTGACTTACCGAGATTTTCTGCAGAAACCCCGCCTTCAAAATCTTTCTGGAAATGGCCCAACACGTTCTGAAGCTTTTCGTCCTAGTAACGAATAAAACACCATATATTTACTACTGTGGTAACATAAATGAATGACAACAATGAAAATAAACTACGACTAAATGGGTTACTCAGAATGCAGGAACGGCTAGTGCAACTATCACGTGTTACTTCTAATAAGGACATGTGTCAGTCCAAAAGGTAAAAAAATCCATGTCGACACAGGTGAAAAACCATTTCATTCTATTGCTAAATTCGTTTACTTTATCTTATTAAACTAATCCACATTCCTAATTATTCAACAAAGATATGTACTTTTCCAACATTTGCATGACTTCACCTCAATTCCTAAAAAACATATCCAACTGCAACTTTGTTGCATTGCAAAACATAATAAATAAATAAATAATAATCCTGTTCCAAAATTTCAGTGATCCATATCAAACAGTTACTCTAAAACACCAGTCCTAAGTATACATAAGACAAAGATATGTACTTCATCCAAAGTTAGACATATTTAAACTCAATTCACTAATAATATATCCACTCTGTTTCATTCCAAAACTTATAACCAAAATTCAAGATAATTCCTCTCTTTTGTCAAATTTCAGTGATCAGAAGAATCACACGGTTGCCTAAAATCACAAATTACATATACATTATTATTTTCCAGCCAGTAAAAATTCTAACCAAACAAGACTAATAACTAAATAGTTGTCCACCTAATTTCAATTTTTTTACAGTAACAACTAGAAGCAGAATAGAACTCTTACAATGTAAGAGAGAGCTATGTCAGGGTCAATGCTTGTATCGTCCTTGTAATAGCAAGCTTCCCCTTCTTCAAGCTCAGGCTCCGCCATTGCAGCCCCCACTTTACAACACCGCCCAGCCCTAACCCTAACGGCTACCCACAAAACCCTACCCCAATTTCCCACCTATCCTAAAGTCCAACATATCACACTACAATTGGAGGGAGAGAAAAAAACAAAAACAAAGAAAACAACTTGGACCCAAAAAAGTAAAGTAGTTCGAAAACCCAGATAAACCCAGAAACGAATTGTTTTAAAACCGACTTTGATCGTAATTAATCAGAAACCCTCATTGAACCCACTTGATCATCTATATATACATGTATATCATATACACGTATGCGTGCAAATTAATCTCGCTCACGAGGCTTTGTTTTCAACTATCGGAAGAAGAATACTGAAGAATCTATCGATTCGTGACGCAGCCGATCGAATTTATTCTCGAAAAATGCTTTTAGTTTGGGCGTTTTTGATATATATCTCTCTCTACATAACATACAGCATATAGAAAAAAGAGGAAGAAGGGGAGGGAGAAAATATGTTTAATTTTTTTATTATTTTTTCAGATTTTCCTTATTTGCCATTGTATGCATTTTCCTTTTCCTTTTCTTTTAGGAATCCCTTCTATAAATAATTTCAGAAATAAAAAAAATTATATATATATATATATTCTCCTTTTGTTTTGTCTTTAAACATGTTTTTTTTAAGTGAAGGTGGACATTGTACTTTGCATATTGGGAGTGAAAGTAGATTCTCTTGTGTTTTTCTTTCTCTGCCTCGACTCTCCATTATACTTGAAGCTGACTTTTATTTCTTTCTTACCTGAAACATTTCTTCTCCTGCCCTTGGCATACTCTTTGGATTGAGAGAGAATTTAAGTGTGCTTATGTAAGGGAAATAATATTTATTATTATAATATAAAATTAGAGTAATGACGAGTTATTGATGGAGTTAAATGGGTCGAGATCATGGAAATAAAATATTTCTGAATATCATTAAATTATTTATCATAATGCTAATTTCTTGGGACAAATAAAAATATCTTTTATATATACTATTTTTAGTCATATAGAAAAGAATAAAACAATACAACAATAGTGTAAATAGTTTTTTTTTTCTTCTCAATTCTTAACTCCAACAATTAGTATGATTTTCGCTTATATTTTTTTCAAAAATGTAGATATCATGATGCTATCTAACAATTGCTTAACTCCAACAATTTGCTTTCATGCTATCAATTTGACAAAAGAAAGGAATTGTCTTGAATTTTGGTTATAAGTTTTGGAATGAAACAGAGTGGATATATTATTAGTGAATTTAGTTCAATACCACTCGTGGTTATCTTGAATTTTGATTATAAGTTTTGGAATATAACAGACTGTATGAGAGCCCAATTTTTTATGAATATGATTTTAATTTTCTTTAAATATTATTTTAAATAATAAGGTATTGATTTAATACATGTTATAGTTGTGGGTGATATGTGTAAATTATACAAACTAAACAATTGTCGGAAAATATTCGTTTTGTCGGAAAATATTTATACGACGGCGTCGAAATAATCATATTGTAAGTCTGTAACGATCTAGTTGTTCGTATTGTTCATATGAACGATCTAGTTGTTCATATTGTAAGTCTGTAATATTAATTTTGAATAATTATTGAAGAATAAAAGGTGTTGATTAAGGATAATTATTTTGTGGTAGATATTTGTCCAATTTTTGTTACAAATAGAGAGGTTTAACATGTTACGTTTGTTGTAAGTTTTACTTATTATTCCATGGATCCACCACTTGCCAAATTGTCAAACCGTCGGTAGTTTTTTTTAGTATTTGTTTTATTATTATTATAATAGTAATAAAACAACAAATTTTTTATATAAAACATAAAACTTTTATAAACTTGTTTGTTTTATTGGAATATAATTAGAATGTATTATATTATATATAAAATTATTTGTTTTATTGTAATATTTAATTAAATAATAAAAATCAGATGAACGAAATTCAAAATCGATGGGCGAAGCTGCGCAATTGTCAAACAAGGTATGCTAACCATTTTCTATAAATAGGTTGCCTAGTTGAGGTATGAAACTCACACCATAATCACAAAATTATTCCTCTATAATATTGTATGTATTTCTTTTGAGTATAATGATACTTTGAGTGTAGCTTAAATGGCAAGATTTATGCAGGATAATCTCTTTTATACTAGTCGGATCTAGTCTCCTACTAAACTAAGGAATATCATTTCTTTCATATTTGTAAAGGAACATCATTTCTTTCATATTTACAAGTGATATCACTTTCTTTCATAATCCTAAATCTAAACGTACTATAGTAAGTATTACTTCTATAATTTATTAAATGATTATAAATTTCTTGGAAGTTGGCGCTTCATCTGGTATTATTTCATTTACCTTAACATGTTTATTGAATTTTAATCGTTATCTTTGAAATATGAATCTTGAATATAATTCTTGAATTTAACTTCACGTTTTGGTCATCATGTTGACAATTTGGATATTATTAGACTCTTAACAAATTAAATGTTAAATCTCGAATGTTCATTATTTTATATCGTTATTCATACAACTGTTGTTCATTTTTTATATTATTGTTACTTGTATTAATCATCAAAGAATCAAATTATGGTGAACGTCTTTGGCCTGGGTGCAGAGACGATATAATTGTTTAGTGTCTTTGGTCGGTATGACAATGACACATGGTGAAAGTTCTCTTTTGTCCGTAGTGTAAAAATAGATTGTTGATTGACATGATCATGACCATTGGTGTTATGATCATTGAATATATTTAGCCCGTAGTACAAAGATAACTGTTGATTTGTATGATTATGAACATGAATTATGTATTGGTGATTCTTAGTGTTATAGACAAATGGAGGTAGTAAAAGTTCTCTTTGGCATTGGTACAAAGATGAATTGTTGATTGGTGTTACATGAATATAATATTGATGGTAAATTTTTTAAATAGGAGAAGTTAATAGACATTATATTATACTTGACTCTTCTAATGGATTGTTTGTTCCGTTGCAGTTATTGTTGAAAATTTATACTATTTGATTTATTATTGTTGAAGATTAAAGATAATTTATTATTTTCTATTATAGTCATGCTATACTTTATTTGGCTATTTGAGCTCACCGTTTTTCTTTTTGTTCCATTATTTTTCGGAGAAAATAAGAGTGTATCTAGGACTATCCGGGGAACGGAGTATGGTCCGAAATTGTAGAAGTATCTCAATATATTATAAAATAGTGTGACAGTAATTGTATTGAGAATTTAAGTTGAGTGTGGATATTGTCGTTCTATATACGATACAATATTTGTATTAAAATTCATAATATATATGTTGTCGTATTTTGTACGACAAATTAATAGTTATAAATATAAAATGTATGTATTGGTGATTCTTAGTGATATTACTTTCTTTCATAATCCTAAATCTAAACGTACTATAGTAAGTATTGCTTCTATAATTCATGAAATGATTATAAATTTCTTGAAAGTTTGCGCTTCATCTAGTATTATTTCATTTACCTTAACATGTTTATTGAAATTTAATCGTTATCTTTGAAATATGAATCTTGAATATAATTCTTGAATTTAACTTCAGATTTTGGTCATCATGTTGACAATTTGGATATTATTAGACTCGTTTGATGGAGGCCTCCATGTTTTGACATTGGTGCCACATTCGTGTTCAATGATCATATTGTGTAATATAATGCATGTTTTCATTATGTTGCAAAGATTATATTTTTTCCATAATTTCACTGGTCCTTGTGTTATACCCCACCAAATCTGCAACACGCCAAATGCTCTTTCCACGTCCTTCCTAAGAACCTCTTATTTTTAAGCAAATAATTTCTCTTTTACTGTTGTTGGATGAGCAATGGTTTGCATCAAAGTTGTCCACTGAGGGTAGATACCATCAGTTAGGTAATACCCCACAGTATAACGTCAACCATTTACCTCGTAATTAATTAGAGGAATGTTACCCTGAATGAGATTATCAAATATTGGAGAATGATCTAAAATAGTTAAGTCATTATGTGTACCTGCCATACCAAAGAAAGCATGCCAAATCCACAAATCTTTCGATGCAACTGCCTCCAATATAAAGGTAGGCTTATGGTGGTGGTCTCTATGCGTTCCATGCCATGCAGTATATCAATTTTTCCATTCCCAATGCATACAGTCTAAAGAGCCAAGCACACCCGTGAATCTTTTCTCATCGCCTTCTTGAAACAAACACGTGATGTCTTATTCGTTTGGCGAGCGCATGTATTGTTCCTCGTACAATGAAACGACATTATTGCAAAAGAGCATTAAGCTCTTGATTGCAGTGCTCTCGCCAATCTTCAAGTATTCATCACAATGACCTGCTGTAAATCCATAAGCGAGTATTCGTATTGAAGCTGTCATCTTTTGAATAAAAGAGCACCCTAAACGACCACAAACATCCTTCTTTTGGACGAAGTACTCTTTATATGTTTCAACGTCTTTTAAAATGCGAAGAAATAACTCACGTCGCATCCGGTATCGACGATTAGATGGATAAGTAGAATTTTCATCGAAGTAGCCTTTCCATATTTGTTGATGGCTTTCTTCTCGGTTATGATGAATATATCGTCTCGTATTCGATTGTGAGTGTACTGCTAGCATTTGCGCTGCCGGCAACAAATTTATCATCATTTGCACTTGTTTATTATAACGGTGGGAAACCGTCTCGCGCTCCTCATCGGATGAGCTCTCATTGCTTAGAGAACTTGATGATGCAGAAGAACTAGACTCGTTCATAGAAATAAATCGAGATGACGAAGCCATTAGATGATTGAAAATATAAGATGAAAAGAAAATAATGTATGAAAGTTTATGGTTTAAAGAAGTATGAAGTGGTGTTTATATAATGAATTATAAATATTATCATTGACGTGTTGATATTACCGTTGGAGTGAAAAATATTACCGTTCGATTATTGTGTATTGTTTTTTGGTGGATTGCTTTTTGGTTGATTGATGCGGAAGTGTTACTAAACACTTCCACTACAATGAATGAGCTTTTAACAATTTTATCTTTACTAGTAATAAATATTGGGTCCTTTTAACATGTGCCCTTAGGGCACATGCTAAGCATGAAGTCCAATTAATGTGCACTGAATTCAAGAGATGGGGTCCACTGAAATTTAATTAAAATAATATTTCAGTGGGGCCATATGCATTTAAAAATTATATTTTAGTGAATCTCATCTCTTAAATTTGTTTATCCATTGGACTTTGCGTTTAGCATGACCCTTAAGGCATATGTTAAGAAAACCGTTAAAAGATTTGAGAGGCTTGCCATGTCATTGGTGCACCCCATTTAGCATCAATTTCCAAGTATTGGAGATGCTCTAAGAGTCTATCGGTCTGACATCAAAAAAAGGATATTTCATTCTCAATTTTTCATACCCATAATTCATGTGTTGGAGTTGTTTTAATTAACGAAAAATTGCATGAGAAATTATTTTTTGTGAACACAAGACAATTATTTAAGTTGAATACTTTAAACCTACAATTGGAAAATACCCACTATTAGATAATATATTTAAACGATAAAGAATAAATTATTGAGAAAAAATCAAACGGCCGAAAAATGGCTTAAAAATAAAAAAAACATCGAATCAATTTTTTTATTGTCATTCAATATATAAATACCCGATCGAGATATATAAGTACAATCAACAAGTATGTATATCATTTTGATTTACTGCAAAATGATATGAAAATTGTCGCCTTTTAAAGTTATGCCAATATATGTAACGGTTGCTGTCAATTACAAGGGTGAATTAAATGAATGTTATAAAAAAATGTTTTTTTAAAAGTAGTTCTCAACTATAGAGAAAAATTATCCACAATTTTTTTAAAAAAACAATAATGTATATGTATGTATTCAAATTTATTGTTAAATATGTGCAAATTAAAAATTTGGGTGAGAATATGAACTGATATTTTTACATAAAAAATAATATTTTAATATGATTTCTCTCATTTAAATAGTGAATGTGAACACTTCTGTGGAAAAGATTCATGTAAAAATATCATTTTAACATGTGAAAATAATAATTTCTGATGAAATGACCTTTTACTCACATATTTCTAAAGAAAATTAATATTTTTACAAGAAAATTTGATAATTTTATAAGATACTCTCTCAAATGAGATGTACCCCACTTATTATTTATATAAGAAGGAACTTATGGACCTATCCAATTTATTTGTAGAATTATCAATTTTTATGTCGCCAAAATATTTAAAAAAAATATTATATTCATATTAATATTTGATATTTCTTTGTGATTATTTTTTATACGAGAGTAGAGTGAATTTCATTTTTATTTGAGAGGACAGGTGGAAGCGGTAAGAAAATCGTTGTTATAGATTATATAGCGACGTTTCACGTGAAAATTGTGTTGTGGATTTATTAGTTTGCTAAACTTACTTTACCGTGCCAAAGGAAGAAGGACAAAAAAAATAGTTTTCTAGGGTTAGGTTAGACTTCATTCTTCAGCTGTTTCAAGCTTTTTCTGTTCTCCATCTCTCCCCAAAGCTATTTTAGTCGCTCCATCAGCTTCAATTCGTTAGGTTTTTCAGTTCTGCATTTCCAAACATTTTCGGAATCCAATGCTTAGACTCTAAATTCCTTTCTCCTCCCGCCAATCCATATCTTAATGAATCAACTAGGATTTACATTGATCTTTTAGTTTTTCTTTTTATACGAAATTCCGTTCACTTTCGGTGCCTTTCAACACTATCTTATATTTTGGGTCTGAAGTAAAAAATTGAAGTTTTGGTGCTTGAATTTTGGGAATGTATTTTTTTCATATGACCGAAAAGTGTTTTCTTTTGTTTGGAATTTAGTGATTTACAAATGTGGAACTGGGTTGCTTTGTAATATATGTGTTTTTTTTATTTGAGGGTTCAGCTGATAAATCTAAAGCTACTGGTTGTTTGCAAGAATTCTGTCTTCTGGTAGCTTATTTTGGGGATTTTTCATAATTTTGGAAATAGTGAATGTTTCCTTCTGGTATGGATTATACTCGGGAAAGTGGTGTTGCTGCTGCGGCTGCCGGGACGCTGCTTGTCCCGACAAGATTCGTGTGGCCTTATGGGGGAAGAACTGTATATCTCAGTGGTTCATTTACCGGGTGAGACTTCAATGTTCATGTTCATAATTAGTGCTACTTTTCTTTTTTCTTTATTTTTAATGTGGTTTAACTGGTTATTCTATTCCAATATTTTAGTCCAGTTTTTTCCATTTGTTTTCCTCCACTCTCTTTTAACTAATGAATAGTGCAAATTGTTTGAAGGTGGACTGACCATTTCCAGATGACCCCTGTTGAGGGCTGCCCTACTGTATTCCAGACTATTTGCAGCTTACCACCAGGTTTTTATCAGGTCAGTGTATAATACTGGTCCTAAGAGGCATTGCGGTGGTTTTAGTCTATGTTCTGGTTACACTGATTGCATATGTTCAGAAATCATTATAAGTTATTCAAAAATTTATCAAGTCATAGCTAACAAGATCCCAAAATTTTAGGACAAATATCCTGATATTTGCTGTCAAATTACTTGATATTAAAATTTTATGTTGTTATGTTTGCAATAGCCAGTCCTGGTTTGATGCAGTGACTGAAAATTAAACAAAATGCTTAATAAGCCATGATTATGTAAAATAAAAGCATCAGCATCATGTGGGTCGAAGCTTAGTACCCTTATGTATGTGTTTGTTGGTACATAGTACCCTTAGGTATGTTTTTTCCGAATATAGTATATATTTGTCTTTAATAGTAGCTATTTTAATGTTATCCATAAACTTTTCCTGCTGATATGGTGAGCATGAAGTCACAAAATTTAGTAAGTCTGAGGAAACCCTTCTTTACTGCTATTAATAATCAGAACTAGAACCATTCTCAAACAAGTCATGTTTATTGTCCACTTTTCATTAAAAAACCTGAAAAGTTAGCGGTTATGCTAAATATATTCACATTTATTAATTACTTATTTATTCATTTTAGCACCTTTGACTTGCTTGCAAGTATAAGCTTTTTTCTCCCCTCTTGTTCAAATATTATTTATTTACATGGTAATACTTTTATCTGCATGAAAGCCTAGAAGATGACTAATCAAGGACATCATGTTAGTCGGCTGCTGAATATGTGATCCTTTGGTCTGCATGGAATTACAGAAGCATTGTGTTGAAGATCATAAGATAATGCAGCATGTTTATCGGCATTTTATTTACAATGAAAATTGTTAAATGCGATACGATAATGAATCCCTGCATTTAATTCATAAGACACACATGACAAATGTTGCATCATGTTGAAGGACATTACATGGCTGTTTTGCATACAATTTTATAATGAGATTTTCTGAATTTTGACAAGAAGATACACAATTCACTATCTATCCACTATAGTTTCTCAAATGAATTTATCATATAATGTAGAATGTAGTATTTAACAAGCAAACATGGTTTAAACACATCTCTTTAGTTATAAAAAATAAAAAAATTTGTCCTAGCACCTAGCTAAAGTCTAATTAAGTACTCTAGTTAAATATAAAACACTGTAGAGTAGATTGAAAACCATAGCAACCATTAGACAATATTATATGATGATATCATACTGGATACTACTATATCACATTAATATTGATACGAAGGACAACTTACAAATGGAACTTTAAATATGTTTACCTAATGATGTTTGGGCTTTGGAATCTCATGTCAAAGATTCTATCTCTAGTGTGTAAGTGGCTATGGCTTCTTTCTTTGGAGCCCCCATATGTGGGATCATTAGTTATATACTTGTATATTTATAATAAGAAAATTATTTCCGGATAATTTGAACTTTTTATTGCATTGGATTTAGCTGCCATCAATGTTGGGGTGGAATATTGGCCATTTTGCTATATGTAGGGATTGGAATTTGAGTGTTTGTTAGGAAACCAGGTAATTATGCCTTAGGCTGCAGGAATTAAAGCTAGAGGGAGGGTAGTGAATTAATTATAGTGGTTCCAATTTTGTATATTAACTACAATATATAAAGCCTAGACATATATGTCATCTATGCGTTGAACTTTTTAATAAAGTTCAATACATTCAACTTCAAGGTAATTGGTTATTTTTTAGGAGTAGCTGATTATACTATTAGATAAAATGTGTCTTGCCAGATAAACTAATTAAATATTGTACTGAACTACATCAAATTTAAGATGGTAAATGATGCGCAAATTGATGAGGAACACAAATAGGCTTCTATTTGATCATTTAGTCTTTATAATTTTATTTGGGTAGAAATTGATCTAATTAGGGTTTTTATTTAATATTTGGGTATTTAGTACAATTTTCTTTTATCACTTTTATTGGAGCCCAAGTATTGTTATATTCATATAAATGTAATTTAAATAAAGGAGAAGATAGACTTCTGATTTTTGAATTTAAGTGAGTTGTGTTCTCTCTCTTTTGTGTGCGGACTCGAGTAATATTTGCGGAGTGATTTCAAAACATCATGTGGGATGACCAATTTCTCTGCTGGGATAGGCAAAAATCTTTATTTTTTCATTCCTTTTTGTGTTTTAATTTATGTTGCAGGACAACAATTTGGCACTGAAAGTCATTTTTGTGATAGTTGGGGTTAAAAATTAGGAATTTCCTTTTTGTTATATAGTAAATTCAAGAATTTGACAGTCAAGCTTGCGAATCTCAGTGAATTTAATTTCAATACCTAATAATCTCTATTTAGATGAAATCCAGGTACCTGTTTTATGGACTTAGTAACTTAGGTGTGATCAAGGTTTTAGATTTTGACTTGGTGTGGGTCTAGATTTTCATTTGAAGCTAAGACGTGGGAGTTTAAGGTGATATATGGATGCAAACACATCATGTTTTTATGATTGGAGGAAAGAAGAGAAAAAGATAAGGAAATGTAACAACTTAACAGGGTAATCACATATGTTCTTGGCAATCTCTAGTATTCATGATTCAACAATGTTTACACTTTGATGAAATTTGTTGAAATCACTTGAATTCATTTGATGAGCTATAAAGTACTTGCACTTTATATGAAGAGTTTTCCATTTGGTTTATTTTTTCCCTTTTCTATATTGTTCTTAGAATGATGAGCATTATATGCATAATGTGTTTGATTTTTTGCTTTATCTCATATTTTGAAGGTCTACACATTCTTATTTTTTCAATTCCTATCCAGTACAAATTTATTGTTGACGGTGAATGGCGACATGATGAACACCAACCCTTTGTAAGTGGTAACTATGGGACGGTGAATACTATCCTCTTATCCAGGGATTCTAGTTCAATTCCTACAATTCTGAGTCCACAAATGCCTTCTGGTTCTAGCATGGACGTCGATAATGATGCCTTTCAGCGTTTGGTACAAAACTTTTCTACTGAATTATCTTTGTAAAAAGATTACTGGATATTTTTCCGTGTATCTTGTTTCTACTTCTTGAATCATGACTTTTATCAGGATATTCTATTCTGAAAATTAATTATGAAACAGAGGGAGTATTACCTGCTTGATTAAAAGGAAAAAAAACTCTGTTTGACTTTGCAACATTTTTGTAATCAAAATGAATATTTTAATTTTATTTTAGTCAATACAATCGTTAATATTATATAAGCTACGTAAAATTACTAATACTAAATGTAAAATTTATTATTTTCAAAACTTAAATAAATATTTGTATTGATTATAATATTAAAATTTTACAAAAATTGGCTTCTTAAAGTCAAAATAAGACCTTTTTGTTTGGTAACAAAGTGAGTATTTTCTTCGGTGCACACTTTGGAGAAGCTGTCAAGTTGTGAATGAAAAATGAGAAATTGGAACTGAGAATGTTTGCATCACCATGATAACTGTTAATAGATGTTATTTTTAATTTTTTTATACCAAGTTCAATCTTATAACTTTGCTAGTTGTTAAGTCTGAAATTCTGAACTCTCGTTTTTTTGTTTCTTAATAGTGAAGAAAAAAAATTGTTTAGAGAGATTATCAGCCCCAAATCGCGGTGAAGTTTATTTCCATGTATCTTGTTTCTACTTCTTGAATCATGATTTTTATCATGATATCCTATTTTGAAAATTAATTTTTGTGTGCATCGTGGCTGAGGGAGATAGGTTTAGACAATATTTATTTCTCTATGCATACAACTATACAAGAGCGTGCTTATCTAGTGTTGCTATTCTTTTGCTAAATTATGTTGTTGTTATTATTATTATTATTACTATTACTATTATTATTATTATTATTATTATTATTATTATTATTTATGTTGCATTCATAGTCGTCAAGACGTTAAGTCGAGTCGAGTAGGTGGCCAACCGTTCAAGTGATTAGTCGACTAGTCGTCAATAAAGCAATAAATTATTTGTAACGTGCATTCTATACATAAAATATATATAATTTAAAATTACCTTAAATATAAAAAAAATCTCAAATATATTATTATGTAAACAATCAAGACTATTAAATACCATTTCTCTACCAAATATTAAAGCATTTGATATTAAAAACAACTTTAACAAGTGACAAATAGAGTAAAAGATGCAACAAAGTTATTACACATCACAAGTCAAATAAGAGCAAATTGCTACATATCACCAACAAGTAATAAACATATTAAACAGGATAACACCAACAAATAAAAAAGAAAAAAAATCCATATATTATTACATAAACAATATTCTAATATTAAAATGAAAATTAAAAAGAAGAAGAAAAAAAGAAGGAAAATTGGTACCAAGTCAAGCAAGTCGTCCCCAAGTGGTCCGAAAGCCGCCCTAGGTGTCACCTTGAGAAAGCTGAGCGGGCGACTGTGTCTGGGAGCAAGTCGTGCCACACCTTGCCTCTCCCACCGACTGGACGACTGGCTAGGTGACGACTTAACAACCATGGTTGCATTGGAATTTTGTGTCGACAGTTTCATCAAAATTTGGCTTTTAGTTCAAGTATACTTTTTTATTCACCGATGATGTTTCTTTTTGGGCTGAAATTGAAAGCAACAAAAGAAGTGAAAGCATAGTCCATCTAGCTTTAGACCATCTTTTACTTATGAGATTTCAGAAATATTTCCTAGTCTAAAAGGGGAAGAGTGAAGTGTTAAATCCATCTAGGCTTCTGAAGATAAAATATGATTGATGGGTGTGTGGAATAATAATTAAGATGCTTGTGTAAAACATAACAATTAAGATGTTCCTAAATTATTCATTCATTACTCTACAGATTGAAATGGAAAAAAGTGATATGTTTTAAAGAACTGCAGGATGTAGTGTAGTGAATCTATTGATCAAATAAAGAAATGAGTTCTTCTCCTGTATAAATTGCAGGTAAGGATTTCAGACGGTACAATGCACGAGGCCTTGCCAAGGATATCTGAAGCAGATTTAGAGGTCTCTCGCCATCGTATTTCCGTATTCCTATCCACACACACAGCTTATGAGTTGCTTCCGGAGTCAGGAAAGGTTCGATTATTTCTCCTTAACCTTCCATGTGCTTGTCTTCTGTACTTTTAAACATCGACAGTTCTCGCGAACATGATCACTGCAATTCTTTTCTCAAGTATACAATTCGCTTACAGGTCATTGCACTAGATGTGGATTTACCTGTAAAGCAAGCATTTCATATTCTGCATGAACAGGTAATCCTGTTCTCTTTTGAAGTTATATATTATCGATTTTATCTTGATTACTGGATACATACTTAAGGAAGTATTTCTTAGTTGCTATATGCAACCAGTAAAGGAATATCTACTAATGACTCTCTCAGCTTCTCCACTTCCTTTTCTTTAGCAAGCAATTTCAGGTGAAGGTAATATTAGGAGAATGATTTGTTAGACAATTCAATTAATTTTTCCTTTGAAAGTAAGCATTGTTTTTGATAGTTGGTGTTGCATAGATTGAACTTTAAAGTACTTTTAGATATTCATTATGGTCATGCTTTCTTTTGTAAGCTAGAGCTACAAATATTTATGTTTTACTTTCAAAAGAAAAATGTGAAAAGAAAACATAAGTCAACCATGCCTTAAATAGAAATACATCACTACAATGTCTTAGGAAAAATTTCTCATAATTTTTTTACCAGCTTTAGGTTCCCATGATTTCTTCCTCCATCATCTGTGATTTGAGTTGAGCAAAGTTCAAGAGTGGCTTAATATTAATTTTTTCCTTTTCCTCATAAGTCCAACTTAGCACTTCTTTACTAAAGTTTTTATGTGCTCTAAAATCACATCTGCTTTTGACTTTTCTTTGTGATTTTTTTGAGCATTTACTTCTCTGATATCAAGCTTTTATATGCAACTCTTCTGAGTCAAGCTATTTCCAGGGTATTGCTATTGCTCCTCTTTGGGACTTCTGCAAGGGGCAATTTATTGGAGTTCTTAGTGCTTTGGATTTTATCTTAATTATGAGGGAGGTATGTCCTGTTACAGTATACTTTCTTGCCGTTGTTATTTTGTATAATCTTCTAGTTTAATCGTTGTAAGGTCTCAATTAGATTTATTTGGTGTTTGATTGCATCTTAATGCATCTTAACGCATCTTAACAGCCCACCTCTTAATGCCTTTTAAGAGCCCACATATTTGTATTAAGAGGTCCTCTGAATAGTTAAGATATAAATATGAGTTTAAACTATTCAGAGGACCTTTTACTACAAAAATGTGGGTTGTTAAAATGCATTAAGAGGTGAGCTCTTAAGATACATTAAGATGCAATCAAACACCACCACTCTTACTAATATATCTATGTTTGGAACGTGCGAAGTTTCTATTTATAGAATGGGTCAGAGAAGCATTTGCTACCACCAGTCTCTTGGACTTGCCTATGCGCTACAGATTTCTCACCGTGGGAGATGTTTTACCATTTATTTTATAATATTTATTGAAGTCCTTTACTTGGTTTTTGCAACTTACCACTAGGGATACTTTAATGACTAATGAGTTGCATGTCTCATAATTCAGTAAAGAAAGTGTTATGGAAAGGCTCTCACACAGAGAAACAGTAGGTATACAACTGTTCATGATATCAGGACATACACTATGGCAACAAAAAAGAATGGAGAAAAAAAAATGTACACAAGAGAATGTTCAGGCACTCTTGGAGTTTACATAGCATAGAAAAACCTTGTATCCACCTTACTATCCTCTGTCAATGCCTTCTTAAGGATCCTAGCCTTTTGCTTGTTTCTTTATATGTTAGTAGTGCATCAGGCCAACTCAATACCAAGTACCTGCCAACACCAGTTAAATCCATTGAGGGCTGAGCTGCACCCAGTGAAAAATTCCTTGGAAGTGTCTGATTGGCACCGAACAGTTTTCTTCTGTTTCTTAGCCAAATCACAGCATAAAGTAAGAAAAAGTTCATAGCAAGGTGGACACTAGATAGTGAGTATGAGTATGGAGTACCAGAAAAGCAGCTTGTCTTTCCTTACTTGTGTTATGTTTGCAAAAGCTTTATTTGCTTTCTTGAGAATGCATTTAGAATGAGTTGTCCACTTTGATTTTCTGGAGGAAGTTTAAAGCATAATTACTTGTCGTCTTTAGTCTCGTGTCTACCAAATGATTACTTTAGTCTAGAACATATTCAGTTCTATTTTCCCCTTGCATCAAGTTTCTCACCTTAAATTCTTTTAAGATTTTTTTTAATTGTATCAAAAGGTCGTGACCTCTTATTGTAGATCACAAATTGAATTGATATATAAACTCATTGCTTTCTCCAGGATGGAAGATATATTTATTTTAAAACCAAATGTTGGAATTTTGACCAATAATGACTTGGTGATTATCATCCATCAAATCTTGGTTCATTTTATAGTTGTTACATGCGATTATTGAATATTGTTTAAGCTATATTAACCCATTTTGCAGCTTGGTAATCATGGGTCCAATCTGACAGAGGAAGAACTTGAGACTCACACTATATCTGCTTGGAAAGAAGCAAAGTTATATCTGAACAGACAAACTAATGAGCATGGCAGTGAATTTCCTAGCCAACTTGTGCAGGTGACTATGTTTAGTATGTTTATATTTTGGTTTTAATTTGGCACTGAACTGACTATATCAAGTTGCCATTTCGATGTTCATATTGAGGGCCTAAATTTTGGTAATTGGCGTTGCATTTAGACATCTTTGTGATGTTTTTGATGACAGAAGCCACTCACTTCCTTTGGAAAGCCATTTTCTGTTATTTTCTTGGACTTTCTTTTGGTGCTGTAATTAATTTGTATTGTTTTATTTTTATACAAATATTACGATTTCGCCAATGAAGCAAGTCTGCTAGACAGATTTCTTGTCTTTCATGATGAATTGTTATCAGGATTGTTTTCTCTTTTCCAGCCGTCAGTGTATATGCCTATCTAGTTTATATACAATCTATGCACAAGAGTATGCATTGCATTTGTTGTCGTCCAAGTCCTACGTAGCACTTGCTGGTCAATTGATTAATTTGAGGTCGGCCAGTTTGTCTTTTATTCCACCATTTTTTTTGCTAATTGTGAGACTTTTCATGCCAAAATTAGTCTCTTTTTTCTGATAATTTTTTTCAAGCGTCTTTTTCTCTTTTGGTGTGTGGATAAAACAATTTCTAACTCATTGTAGTATCTTGTATGGGCAAGTGCTTTGCACTGACCTGATGTTGCTTATGCAGGCTGGACCTGATGAGAATTTGAAAGATGTTGCTTTAAAGATATTGAAAAATGGTGTTGCTACTGTTCCCATTATTTATTCAGCTTCAGAGGATGGCTCATATCCACAGCTGTTACATCTTGCATCCCTCTCTGAAATACTAAAATGTAATGTTTTAAATATTTTTTAAGTAATGATTGATGTTTGCTTACTTAGTACTTACTGACACTGGAGTTGTTAATTTTCAGGTATATGCAGGTATTTTAGGAATTCTTCTGGATCATTACCTATTCTCCAGTTACCAATTTGTGCAATTCCTTTGGGCACTTGGGTTCCAAAAATTGGAGAGCCCAATCGACGGCCATTAGCAATGTTGAGACCAAATGCCTCTCTTAATGCAGCATTAAATTTGTTAGTTCAAGGTGTGCCTCTTGTTTGTAACAATCTTTTTGCTTCAACCAAAAATAATTTTCAGGATTATTCTTTCTGGAAATTGATTTGTATGCTTGTCAAATATAGACTAAAATTTGAGATGAATTTTGTAATAAAAACATCATTTAATGCATAAATATAGGAAATGGGTAGGAAAGTTGGCCACAGAGTAGCTGATTGATTCCATGATTTTTCTCCATTTTTAATTCTTTCCTACGATCCCTTTGCTTTTTCAGCTCAAGTTAGTTCAGTTCCAGTAGTGGATGGTAATGACTCACTAGTTGATGTTTACTCTCGGAGGTAAGCTGTGGTTCTTATTCATTGTAGTATTACTGCTTGTTGATGTCCATTTTGTTTCTTAGAATTTTCTAATAAAAGGCCAGTTTGTTTTCTCATTTTAAGGTTGTCTTTTTATTGATTTGGCAGTGATATCACTTCTTTGGCGAAAGACAAAGTTTACACGCACATTAATCTGCAAGAAATGACCATTCATCAGGTAAGTTCTTTGGTCTGTTTGTCCAGAGCAAGTGCCCTTTTCAACTCAAGTATCTTGATACGTTAGTTTCTAAATAAAGTTCTGCATATAGAATTTTCTTCCACTGCAATATTCGTTGAGTCAGTCACCACCCTTCATCTCAAACGAGCTTTATGATACCTCCCACTAAAAAGAAAGATATACATGGTTGAGTGCTGTATGCATTCTGATTCCTGGGCTGTTGAGGCTAATTATAAGGGGTGCTAGGTATTTTATATTCAATTAAAAACATGACTGCATAAACATGTGGCTTTAAATAACCACTAATTTTCCTTGTTCTTCACTTCCTTATCCTGGTAGTTAGGACTATTGATACACTACCCCTTCCGGCTATGGTAGGGGGAAGTTTCAAACTTTGATTTGTGAGCCACTTTTCACGAACATTGTGTCAACTGTAATTGCCATTGTGAATGACATTGAGACTGGTTTAGCATGGAGTACACTTTCTCCGACCCTTTTCTGCGAGGGCAGAACTGTTTCTCATTGGGTTTATTGGCTTTCCACCTTTTTCACTTACATTATTGTATAGATAAAATAAAAGGATAATAAATTTTCACCTTTGTGAGCACTCACAAGTCATGACTTATGAGTCGACCCGGCAAATGGGTGGGTGTTAGTAGTGGGTTTGGGTTTATATGGATTAGATTTAAATGGGTTGAAATTTTAAAATAGATATGGGTGCACATGGGCTAGCCCATATATAAAAATCAAATTTGAGCATAAGTGTAGATTTATGTATTATGGATTCCTGACATTCTCTATGAAAAAAATTCCATCTTTTAGTTTCTCTTTCTATGATTTTATAAAACTTCCACTCTAGAAATTTTATAAAACTCCATATTATGTATGTTACATAAATACATTAGTGTGCCTGTGAAACTAATTTAGATGATCGCAGTACAGTTTTTGTTTGTATTGAATGCTTGTTCTTGATTTACAAGTGTGATCATGCTGGTTATGGACAATGCACTGGCGAGGTGTGCCAACCATTCTATAGAAAATATTTTCTAACATGAAACTGCTGATCAAATTAGATCAGTATGAAAATTCAAGTTGATTTTTTAATTGAAGTTATCTTATCTCATGATTATATGGTTATTTTTTTTAATGACTATTTATGGTTAATGAACATGTTAGGCTGTTGGTTTGTAGTCCATCTTTAGGTTGATTGCCTCTGTATCTTTTTTAGTACTAAAATCAAAATTTTTGCTACTTAGTTTTTGTGTGTGAAATAATTATAATTTTAACCAACTGGTTTATCGCTGCTTATATTGCTCATACAATTCTTTCATGTCAATTAGCCTAGTGAGCAGAACACGTATGCTGACATAGAGGCTGCATATGGAAATTTTAGAGAGAACAAACAAAATTTTTAGAAAGAGTAAGTTAAAAAATTTAGTGTGAAAAATGAGCAATAGTTTTGAAATGAGTTAACTTTTGATAATAAGTGAATACATAAATAGGGCCCAATGGGCAGCTCACATCGCCATAGATTTTGTGGGTGGATATGGGTGAGACAATTTATATTTTTCACCTCATAATTTGTAACCCAAACCCATTTATCATGGGCGGATATGGGCTGCCCAATGGGTTTCAGCCCATATTGCCAGGTCTACTTATGAGACAGTATATTGTGAGACTTAAATAAACCAACACGTGAGTGCCTTTGAGGGCATCAAGCTCTCCCAGTTTTTAAAGTTAGTGAAGAATATGAACTGCGGTGATGAAGGTAAAGCTGCTAGATGACCTTATGTTCTGTCACAAGCAGGTGAGCAAGTTTAGGGGGGTGGGCGGGCGTGTATTTTCTTCAGGTGATCTCCTTTTCCAAAACAATCTGTTCTGCCTTGATTGTGGTGAATTGCATTGGTGGGAAAGTGCATTTTAACGACCAAACAAAGAAAAGAAAGAAAGTCCATTTCGATCTTGGTTGGTTAGTGAAGAATTTGAACTGCCGTGATGAACACAAAAGATGCACATGCGTAGACTCGTTAAGCTGCAGAAATTTGTATATATTCTAGAAAGATTCATGGTTCCTTCTAAGTGACAGCCCCTGCAGTTACTCATTCCTTTTTATAGTATTGATTGGACGTCGTATCTGATGATTTGTTAACTGTTCCAAAATGCATTATAACTTTTTCTTTGATAGGTAAGTTTGATTCCAACTATGGGTAATGACTCGACTCAACTCAACTCAACAATGCCTTTTTATCCCAAACTAGTTGGGGTGGGCTGATAAGGAATCCATACTAGCTTAAAGGAAGAAAGACTAGAAAACATAAAGAAAAAGGCACATGAAAAATGACTTCAATTTACGAAATTAAGT
This sequence comes from Panax stipuleanatus, assembly GCA_020205555.1. NCBI lineage: Eukaryota > Viridiplantae > Streptophyta > Magnoliopsida > Apiales > Araliaceae > Panax > Panax stipuleanatus. The sequence continues at coordinate 132,309,385 of CM035119.1, read as the reverse complement.
CAGGACCATCCCTCTGTTACAAATTTGGGCTAGGATGAACACGTTCTTCAGTGATTTCTAGGATTATTGTTTGTTTTTTTCCTCCTTATCAATCTGTTTAGTATTATTGAAGGCTTTATTATGGATGGCTTTGTAATCAAGCACCTAGTGTTTTTGCCTAAAACGTTTTTAGTGAAAAGTGGCTCTAGTGATCCTAGACATGCATGCTGATATAGTATGGAACACTATTGAAGCTTTAGAAATTATCTTTTCCAGAAGTTGCTTACACTAGTTACAAGGATATTGCTTGTAAACGAGGTAATGAACTGGTGGACTTTATAGCCAAGTTGGGCCAACATGCCTAGACGATGTATGTTGCATAGTTGTTACAGCGTCATGTTGCTGCTGCCGCACCAAGTCTACTGGTCACCTAGCTGCATCAGAGCAAGTCACGCACCTAAAGGAACTAGTTGTTGCCTTTTGCGACTTGGCGACGCTATGGACGACTAAGGTGTACGACTTTCCTTCTGATTTTATATCCCACCCAGTTATTCAAACTCGCAGGAACAAACAAGATCTAAGCCACGATATGCCATCGGCAAAATCAGAACAACGAATAAAGAAGAACTATAGTATGTTGAAGACAAACAGCTATACTTGAGGTCTTTGGCAATTTAGGGCAGCATTGTGGAGCTGTCCTTGTCTTTGATGCTGGGTAGATAACTGTTTTATTTATCACAGTTGTGGCCAAAATTAGATGTTCTCCCCCAAGTTATTATTAATTTTATTTGGTAAAAGAAGTATATATGATATTATTGGCTCAGTTATTCAATCTCCTTTTTTCCCTTCTAATATATTTTTTGCTTCTTTGTTTTATTTCGTGTATGTGTTTTTAGGCATTGCAGCTTGGACAAGAATTGTACTCTCCTTATGGTATCACTAGTCAAAGATGTCACATGTGTTTGCGCTCTGATCCACTACATAAAGTGATGGAACGATTGTCAAAACCAGGTTATTTCTTCTTCCTCTTGTTTGTTTTCCCATTTTCTACAAATAACCCCATCTTCAAAGTCATTTAAGATATTCCAAATTCAAAATTGATATGATTTCATTTAATCTTAGTGGGTGCATCTAGTTTACAATATTCATAATTTTATTGACTAAAATTAAAATGAAGTCTATCTTATGAATATTGTAAACTGGACGGACCATGAATTTTCATCTCATATTGGGCAAAACCCTGGCCAATCATCTTCCCAGTAAAATGTTGTCATCCTTTAGTTTCGGGAGATTCTTAACCAAATCTTATTTTGAAGTTTCAAGTTATCCATGCCTGGTTTTGTTATTCTAACACGTGCTGGCCCCAGGCGTGATTCCACTGAAAATTCTTTAACAGAATACCTTGAAGAATTTGGATTGGTGTTTACTGGAATTTAGTACATTGACTTTATATTTACTGAAATTGGCCCGAAAGTTCATATTTTAGAGGAGCACTTGAAGTCATGGATCGTGCCTACATTATGATTACTGAATATTCATTCATTATCTAGTTTTCTTGTTTGGTAATCTAATCTAAATTTAATTACCCGACTTTTTAGTTTTGTCTCCTTAACAGCTATGTATAAACCTGTTATGTATTGTTCTCAGGTGTGAGACGGCTATTTGTTGTGGAGGCTGGAAGCAAACGCGTAGAAGGTATTATCTCACTGAGCGACATTTTCAGGTTCCTGGTTGGATAGAATGGGAGGGGCAGTGAAAAGCTTATTTTCAGTGGCACAAATTCTTTCAAATATACAATTGGGTAGGCCTCGTACTGGACTTTTTTTTAGGACATTAGGCTCAAGAGAGGCATGTAAATTTAAGAATTGAGGTTCTCTAGAATCTGTCAATTTTCTTGCTATTACAAAATTAAAATGTTCCGGAAATGTAAACTGCATGCAACTTGTTGACATTTGGATGCAGCTACTGATAAAATTGATAAATAAGAACGAAGAAGAATGTTAGTGTTTCAAAATTGTTATGTATAGCTTTCCACTTGTTAATATTCACATTACTGTTCACCGCTAAGAATAACACAAAAAAAGTTCTGACGTCAATTCCTTGCAATATAACCAACATTCTTGTTATAATAATGAAAACTAGGATATTGGAAAAAAAGTTTACTACATCTATTAATCCCTTGCAATGAATCCACTAGTATTGATGACCTTTCAAATTTGGGATGAAGAAAATGGAATACAAAAATCCATGACACAGCTCTTAAAAAGCACAAGAGCCAAAACAACAGTAAGCTTTAATATACTCTGCTCATTTACAAGAGATGTAAGAGTGTGTGTTACAAGGCAGGCTAAGTTGGTATGAGCGCCATTATTTGGTTCCTGATCATAATCATACACTTCTCTATATCAGCGTAAACCGGAAGGTTCTGTGAGCAGCAAGGCTGCAAACTAGTAACAGCAGAATCCAGTATTTGAGCTACATCAGCTGGTGGAAATTGTCGTTCTGTGCACTTCTGAAAAATTTTAGGATATGAAGTGTTAGCAACCAGGACAAAAAAACACCACATACTTTTTAGGGTATCATTTAGTGTAACCCAGCCAATTTTCAATGTGCAACAATTATTCTCTTATCCACCATAAGAGTTGTGAACCACTTTTCACAACCCATGGTAGGATAATCTGTCATCTGATTCCCGCCTCGTGCCCTACCGATAGTACCAAATAATTATCCAAGCATAAATAGAGAAATTGACATGAGCAATGGGTACTTAATAAAGATACTATTTAGAAGATTGATGTCATGCCAAAAGATTGCAAGATGATTTGCTAATACTAGAAATCAGGATATAAAGGCTCGTGTTTTAAGATGATGCAAATGAAACTGCAGGATCGACAACTTCCTGTTTATAATGAACAAAACACACATTCCTCTCCCATATTTACCTGAATCATGAGCAAAGTAGCTACACATTTAGTGATAAGTTCTGAAGGAACTGGAGATGGATTCTTCAATTGTGGACTAGATGCGGCCTGCAAAGAACTTACTAACGTGCTGGACTTTATGTGTTCCTGAGAAGCAAAATTACCATGATCTGTGGCTATAAAAGATCTCCCAGCTGGCATATAGGGATCGTCTAACGAAAGCTGATCGTTGACATAATCTATAGCCTCCTCAATCTTCTCAAATGTGTTTTCCCCACCTTTCATTGACGAAAATGCCTAAATGTTTTAAATGAATCTAATCAGGATTCTTTCACAGTATAGAGCCTAACAAGCAACTACGCTGCACATAAATTAACTATCTACATTCTACAGCATATCATATTTAAATAACGTCCTGGCAGGAAATGTAAATCCAAGTTTCATCAAGTATGTCGTTGACTTCAAGCCTTTATATTAATGCACAATCATTTAATCATTAGTAATTAACAAACCATGGATATGGCTACCTTCTCTAAAATTGTGAATCTATTGCATTTTTTTATCAAAAGAAAAAAAATATCGTGAAGGAAGCACCTCTGTTTCATGCGGATAGTTACTAACTTTGTTACCATTCACTTGATAAGTTTTTAAGAAATACATGTATTAGCGGTTTTGATAATATCTATGCACTTCAAGTTGAAGAAACAATAACAACAGAAAATCATTGTAGAAAGTATTATTTCCTTCTTCATATCAAATTCTGACAAAAATTTAGAAAGAACTGCAACGGAGGTTTAAAGGATAGAGATTCTATTTCTAAATTAATAACTAATACATAATATTTTTAATCCACAAAAACAGTGGAAACTGTAAAGTATACATGGCCACATTTTGTATAAACTATAGAAATAGATATGCAGTAAATGATATTTAAGGAACCTAATAAATTACTGAGTAATTATAGGCTACCAAATTTGGGGTCCCAATTTTTTTTCTTTTTTCTTTTATATATTATTTTTATCATATAGCCAATCAATAGTGAGGTGGCCAATTAATGTGGCAAGTGACGCATCATAGAAGTATTTAAGATCCCGAATTCCCCTAGCATTGCTACATTAATACTTTTACCATTTAATAATCATAGAACAGTGCACGCTAAGGAGGGTGTATTCAATTAAAACTTTTAAAGACTTTAAAATTTTGGTTGTATTCAATCAAGAATCAAAACATTTAAAGAATTTATAAAAGTTTACTGGTATTCAATTACAACTTTTGTAATGTCTTTGAAAGTTAGGTGGTATTGAATTGAGACTTTTACAAAGTCTATAAAAGTATTTTGGTATTTAAGATTTTTCAGAATTCTATCAAATGGTATAATTTGACAGACTTTAGAAGAAGAGGTTAAATATTAACCCATATTCAAAGTCTGACCTCATCTCTAAAGACTTTCAAAGACTTCCAACTATTTGAGAAAGGGAGAAGATGAACAGACCTGAAAACCTTTCACATACATAAGACTCCTGTTTGCATCAAAGAAGAAGAGGCGCCTGATTCTTTCTCACCCTTCGTGTCCCGTGTTTGATTGTGCAGGATAAGAATCATGTAATCAAACCATATACATGTGTGAATTATCTTTTACATGTATTATTTTTTTAATTCATAATGTGTATGATTAGATATATCAGTTATTTTTATGGTGTGAGTAGATAGGTTTTTGATCTTTCATGTTTTGGTCTGTTTTAATTTGAAAATACATGCTCGAAAATAGGTTTTTTATATATTTATTAAACAAGTGTCTCTCTCTATATTCATTTGTAGACTATACCCCCTCCGCACATAAAATTATTCAATTGATTCATAATTTAAACTTTTCTACATTAACATGTCACATTATTCATGTCTCATTGTAGAGGATAATCTCTTAACAACCCACACATATTGAACAATTATATAGTTTTAGGCTACCACATAAGTATGTCATATATATATATATATATATATATATATATATATATACACATATATATAATTGTATGAAATATTTGAATCATAGTTGTCATGGCGCCAAGGCAGGACATGACGGTAGTTGATCTACGGGATGCCTAGGCGATAAGGCGTCCTTATGGCGACAAGTCATTAACAATGTGCAATTTATTCATTATTTATTTTATTTCAAAAGTATATTGAACAATAAAATTTTATATACACTAAAACCCAAAACATAATAACTAACACTATGAAAAAGTCTTCACTCTCTACTCTGTTTCAAGTCATAGCTCAAGCAAAGTTATCAACTACAAAATCACTTCCATTTCCCTCACGAGCATGAATTAGGTTAAGTTCATGGGTTGATCTACTTGGGTAATTGGAAAAGTTTATGATGAGTTATGGTAAAAAATGACTTAATCACTTAACTTGGGCTTGCTACCAATGCGTGAACTTTGGCGGCTCAGCGTCCAAGGCGTTGCCTTGCCCTTCTCCAACGCCAGGACACCTAATTGTCGCTTAGGCAACGCTATGACAACTATGGTTTGCATAGAAAAGTTAACCTGTTTGTTAGTTGATGATCAATTATGAATGTGACTAGATAGATGTGTATATATGACATAGTAATTACAAATGGGAGATTCTCAACAAGGAAATAACAAAGGTAAAGGGAAAAATGCTGGGAATTATAACCCCTGGTCATTGGAAGAAAGCAATGAGTTGCTACAACTCATGGTTGATGCTGCACTTCGTGGATGGCGTGATAGTAATGGAATGCTAAGTAAGCAAACAGTTGAGAAAAAGATACTTCCTGCTCTTAATCAAAAGCTTGGCTGTCAAAGAACATATTCGCAGTACCTAAGTCGACTGAAATGGTTCAAGAATCGTAATGGCAATTTTGTGGAGCTTTTTCGTAATAGCTCTGGGTTTGGGTGGGATCCAGTTAATAAAAAGTTTACTGTTAGGGATAAAGTGTGGGAAGATTACTTCACGGTGAGCTTCTAATATTTTTAAAAATAATTATCATAGACAGCTCTATTTTATATGTTTATGTTATTCACACTATGATTAATGGAGTGTTTTTTTGTTGGTATTCCCACCCGAATCATAGATACTTAAAGAATGATATTTTTGCTTACTATTAAGATTTGAAAACTGCAATTGGGAATGGAACTGCTATTGGAAAAAATTCAATTGCACTTGGTGATGAAACTGATGCAAGAACAATTGAAGTGGAAGAAAATAAAAATTTCGGGATAGAAGATTTGAATTATGATTACAGTAATGATGTGTTTGTACCAAAAAAGGTTGGAGCAACATTCCAAGAACCACCACCCAGGAAATCTACTTCACCCACGCAACCTACTCCACCGTTACCACTTCAAGGAACAAACAAATTGAGTTTGAAGGGAATAACAACTCCATTGAGACCACTACTTGAGTTAATGTTTTAGAAAAAAATTCAGCTAGCATTGATTCAATTGCTACTGATATTCGGGTAATACGTAGCCTACTGGAGAAAAAGGAAAGAGATAGTAGTTGCTGGGATGCTATCAAGGAGATACCAAATTTGGGCAACCAAGCTCGTTACAAGGCGGTTAAATTGCTTAATACTAAATCAAAGAAAGATATGTTCTTAAAAATGTCACCAGAAGAGCGCTCACATTGGATAACATACAAATTGTTAGAATGATTGCATTTTCATGGCTCCTATCAATTTTTATGTAGCTATTTCATGATGCCTTCTGCAGCTAAATTCATGTTATAGCAATTAGGATATTACTTTAATTTTGTACCAAATGAATGATATATTAGACAATATAATTTACTTTTAATTTTTTGCAAGATCAAATATAATGTCTCACTCAAATATGCAAGGAGATAATGGAGTACATGGAAAGGATGTACTAAAAGGAGAAAAAATAGATGAGGAAGAGATAGAGGATGCCATGGAAGAAGAATTTTATGAAGTGATCAGGTATTTATTGATGGCAATTGAAACTGTGATGCATGTTTTAAACGAGCTTATGGTTATACTATGTGATGAACATATTGGACGTCCATTAACGCGACGACCAATTACATCGAATGTATATAATTACATACATAATGTTTTGGATGAAGAACCTGAAAACTTTTAACAAGTCTATAGAATGTATCAAAATGTGTTTTGCAAACTATGCAATATTATTAGGGAGAAAACACTTTTAGAGGATACAAGATTTATTTGTATTGAAGAAATGGTTGCAACTTTTCTACTCACTGTTGGGCAAAATTCTCTATATTGTTTAACTCGTGAGACTTTTGGTCAATCCCATTTTCCCTCTAGTAGAAATTTTAACAAAGTCTTGAAGGCTTTGAACACACTAGCACCTCAAATGTTGGCTAAACCTGGATCCACAGTACCTTCTAAAATTACAAAAAAAGCACAAGATTTTTTTTTACTTTAAGGTAAGTAATGAAAATTTCATTATTATCACTGTTTTTGTTATTATTTATAGCCATTAAATTGAATACAAATGTCTATTAATTCATTTAAGGATTGCATTGGAGCTATTGATGGTACACACATTCCAGCAATGGTAAAAGGACGTGATGTAAGAAGTTATCGTAATCGTCATGGAAAAGTATCGCAGAATGTATTTGCAGTTTGTAATTTTGATTTGAAATTCATATATGTGCTTAGTGGGTGGGAGGGTTCAACTTATGATTCCAAAGTGCCAAGCGACGTTTTAACAAGGAGGAACGAACTTATAGTGCTACAAGGTATGTACTTATCTTGTTTTTCATTTTATTTGTTTGATATTAAATCCTACATTTCATAGTGATTTTTGAAACGGCATATAATTAGGTAAATTTTTCTTGGTGGATTGTTGATTCCCAAATCGGCGCCAATTTTTAGCTCATTTTCGAGGTGTTCGATATCATTTTCAAGATTTTGCTGGCCAGGGTCATGACCCTGAAAATGAGTTGAGTTGTTCAATCTTCGTCATGCTTCCTTAAGGAACCTAATTAAGAGGATATTTGGTATATTTAAATCGAGAGTCACAATTTTAAAGTATGCACCTCCATTTCCTTATAAAACTCAAGCAAAGCTTGTACTAGCTTGTGTAAGACTCCACAATTTTCTTCGTAAGGAGTGTCGTTCATATGAATTTCCTATTAAACTAGATAACGAGTCTTCACCATCTTTATCGTTACCGGTCAATCAATGAGATAATTTGGAACAAGTTTTTGAAACTCAAGAGCAACAACGAGAGAATGCTAATGAATGGAGAACTGGAATAGCTTCCGACATGTGGAGAGATGTCGAGCATAATAATAACAATGACCAGTAACAAGGGTAATAGTTTTGGTGTTGTTACGTCTGTAGCTTCTAAAGTTTTATTGATATCCGAGTATCCAAATTTATCATGAAATGAGTAGAATAATATGAAGGCTTTCAACATATATAAAATCTCATGCCACAATAATTCAATGAAATAGTGAGATTTTCTCTAGTTCATGAAAAAAGAGAGAGAGGTTGTACACATGGGCTAATTAACAAATATAAGCTGACAAAAGTCTACCAAAGTCTTGGTAAAAATTATCACTTATTTCATGGAGTCTAAAAAAGTCATTTTAAAAAAGTCTTTTAAAGTCGTTAAAGACTTTTAAATCCACAAACTCTTACAAAAGTCTGTCACTTAAAAAAAGTCTTTAAAAGTCTTGATTGAATACACCCTCCTAAGAGAAAAGGAGAGATGTTCGCAATTACTACCACAAGAAAGCCACCCCCTACTATTAAAGACTGACCATAGTAGTAATCTAAGGTATATTGAGCAGAGTTACTGATTCTACAAGCACCAAGCAAAGGCCTTTGTCCACTTAGGCAAAACAGTCTTCATAAATATTCAATAAGTTCTCTGTTAAGTACCAGAAAAGGAAACTAAAACACAGATTGTAAACAAGAACTTGCAATATTACAGGCCAACATCAAAGAAAGCGGGCCTGGTGCGTACTTTCCCACATTTAGAACTTGCTTATTATCAAAAATAAAAAAAAGTTGTCAAGATCTATAAAATCAATTCCTCCTTGACCTGTATCACACAACATATGACAAGCCCTAGCAGTATATGATAGCAAAATGGAGGTCATGAAAAGCGACATGCCCAAAGGGCTTTTTGTACCTGAATTGCTGAATTTACCATTGTACGAGCCCTACTTCTTGAGCTTTCAACAATTTCATTTACATGAGATACTGATTCCTCTGTGTGAATGTCAGAACAATTGTAAGAGCTTAACACACAACCAGAGACACCAATATTAGTCACGGACCTTGGCCATGGAAGCGAGCCTTGATATGTATTACGTTGCCTCAAACAATATAAAGCAGAAGAAACCTGCCAATGAAAGTCAACTGCATGAGAAATTTCCGAATTGTTGGAAAAAATACTGCAAACTGAAAAAAGCTAGAAATTAAATATTAATGCGTGGAACTACATACCCTCTCATTAGCTTCTTGTAGTTGTATAACAACAGCAGCATATTGCTTTTTAAATGGCTCTGAATCCTTTAGACCACATTCACCATCCTTTTGATTTTCCAACACGTCATTGTTCATTTGCCCCAACTCAGAAACTAGTGCTTTCTACAAGTTCCAAGATGACCCATCAAAATTCTAACTTATCATTATGGTATGCCATGTCTAAGTTTCTATAGTTACCTTTCATCTTGCATATTAATCATATATACATGGGAAAAGGGAATATAAGGCATGCCTTAAGCAAGGCTTGGCTACAAAATCGCTCTAAAATGACATTTGTAAGCATTTTATTAAAAACCTAACCCGTATGATAAGAGCATGAAACAATAAGAGGGGCCATCAATTTCCATGTAATACTGTGAAGTTCACCCCTTACTCTATGTATTGAAGTTTCAGTATAACTTTTATGACACAGATTTACTCATTTTCTTGATTTTGGAAAAGAGGATCCTACATTATTATTTTTTTTTAAAACTGATAAACCATCTTATTTTTTAAAAGAAAATGCTTAAAAAAGTCATTTTTAGAGTGATTTGTAGAAGGATTGGCTAAGACATGCCTTAGATTCCCTTTCCATAGCTAAGTTTGGCTACAAAACACTCTAAAAACAAACACTATTTTTTAACGTTTTCTTTCATATCCAATCGTATACGATAAAACATGAAAAAAAATGTATTTCTATGAAGTGAAACCCCTTGATCTGTGTTGAAATTTCAATATAATCTCAATGACGTAGATTTACTAATTTCCTTGATTTTAGATAAGAGGGTCTTCCATTATAAAAGTTTCTAAAAATCACAATGCCTCTTATTTTTTTCATGTTTTCTATCATCCATACCTTGGATTATAAAGAAAAAGTTAATAAATATCATTTTTAGAGTGCTTTGGATTCCCTTTCCCCATACATATATATTGACAAAATATGATGAATAATAATTATTGTTAAAAAAGAATTACATAAATTCCTACCACAGATGAAGAACAGAGAAAAATTAATTGTTCTCGCACATTTGAAGCTTTGGCAAGCCATTGTGATGTAGGACTGGTCTAGAAGGATTTAGAGATAAAAGTTAAATATGAGATAGAAGTGCTAAGAGTATCTATCCCCAGTCCCCACAAAGAATCGGTAGCGCCAAATAAATAAGAATTACATTGCTTTGTATAGAGAACCTAGGACTTAACAACCATGAACCAACTAAAGCCTTAATTTTAGAATAAGAAAAATAACTAATAGTAGTTATCAAATACATAAGTTGGTATTCTACAATATTCTAATTAATCAATTCTAGATATAATTACATAAATATATATCTCTTAACAACAATACAAAATAACTAATGAGTAAATTATTAATTTTATTTTTTCATTCCTCATCAGTCATCACCTAGTGTTATTCAAAAATACAGAGTATATTTGATAAAGATCCTGATTATAGCTGCTGCTTATTCGCAGGTAAGCTCCATTTTCCTCTCGAACTAACTTATCATGTCAAACCAGATTATGCCCACAAATATGATTAATACATACCATCCTCATAGACACAATCTCAATTACAAAAGAAAACCACGAGCACATATTCAAGCACACACATGTACTGTTGCCCATGTGGCCTAATAGCATTAAACACTTTTTTGTTCTACATAGAAAAAAATATAGGGGAAAAGGAGCAATTTTATTGGAGTAGTCTTAAGCCACACACTCGAGGAAGACTACATAACCAATACAAATCATGAATCCGCGAAGAAGGGGTTATATGAGCAAGTGAATGGAACATAGTTGTTAAGGCGTCGCCTAGGCATCGCCTAGACGTCCAGGCAATAGAAAACTGATACGACGATGGGCGCCTTGAGATGGAGCTGCTAAGGCGTGCGCTTTGAGACGTCTTGGGATGCCTTAGCAGATCTGGCCCAAGCAATGTATTTTCAGCATTTTACAGTTCTGATCCATTAACCCATGACTCATCGATTATAAACCTATGACCCATCGATTAAAAACCGGGAAGAAAGGAAATAAAATCCTAAAAAACTTGTCAGTAATCGGATTCGACACATCTTTATCAGACTATATATTTGTGATGGTTGGTTGCAACTTTATTTTCTATGTGGTGTTTGTTGAATTCTTCATTTCTTTTACTAATTTTTAATATCAAGCGTTTTGTTTTTGGATTGTTATTGCTAAGTATTTACATAATTATGCATTTAATTTTATTCCATAGTTTTATGTTTTGAGTTTTAATGTATATGAAATTTTATTGCCAATATACTTGTTAAGTAAAATAAATAATATATAAATTGCACATTGTAAACGACTTGTCGTATGATACGGACGCCATGGCGGTCGCCTTGTCGCTTAAGCGTCCAGGCAGTCGGCTACCGCCATGACTCGCCGTGACAACTATGGAATGGATGCATGTAAAACTCTATACTAGTTCACATAATTATGCCAACAATTATGTGAAGTCCAATACTAACATAATTGTGAACAAGTATATACTCTATACTCGTTCACATAATTGTGCCTCCAATACGAAATTCAAGAGATTATGATTCTCTTGGAATATATATCAGCCTAGTCAACAGAAAGATGTTACCGTGCAACAACTAAGAAACTGATAATAACAGTATAGGGGAAAATATGGAAACTTAGTCTTGAGCTATTGCTATAAACTTATCATAGCACCCAAGTAGATGGTTACTATGAAAAGTACGAAGAAACTAATAATCTATTTAAGTAGCACAACCTTTTTCTCAAGCGCACGGGTCAGCTCAGCAAGAGCTTGAACATCAGCTTCTTTAGCCTCCATCTGTGCATGTGAGCAAGGCTGAGAATATGCCATCTGTTGATTGGTGGGATTTTCTTTCGGTCCCATTTTAGCTTGTGAATCCGCAATTGCAGAAGCCAACTGCTCCAGAAAAAGAAAAGAAACCTCTTAAAACCATATTATCAACTACAACAGAATGTTTAAGTTTCTACACTTACCATAATCCATGAAAATAGGAGTAGGGAAACTAAAAGAAAATGACACATCTATTGTAGAACGAAAAGTCATTGAAGGATAGGAAAGCAGAAAAGATTCGTATCCTCGAAATTGATAGGATAAATTTTTTTTACATTATACTGCTAATACACAAAGCTATCTGTCATGTTAATTATGCCAAATAATATTAGCATGAATAATCAGAAGATGTGATTTGTATCTAGTAAAACTTGTGCCAACTTTTTTCCTTTGTACTAAATGACTCTCTTGGCAACTTCTGGCATATTTAAAGCAATATATCATGTAACTATAGTCGTTGGCAGCAGTTTGGAGTCAAAACAGACAAACTAAAAAACTGCAAAAGAATTTCTTTGCAGCGTTATATATAAAAAAAATGCATGAGAACCCATCACAAAGTTTAGAATCTTCTCTGCGAACCATTTGCCATAAAAATGTATTCCACGCTTATCTTCAGAGTGTTTTTTCAAAATAGAATACTTTTATCGCACTATATAAGAGTTCTAAAATTATTCTAATCTGCAACCAATTATTAGAGACCAACATTTGCAAGAAAATAAGAATAAAAGATAAAGTGAAGTCAGTACCTTTGCCTGCTTTAATAAATTACACGCTGGGTATGTAGCCGGCAACATATTGGGGTCGACATCCATATTTTCCAGGTTCTCGACAGAAGAAAATTTTATATACCCTTCTGCTCCCAGATCTTTTGTATGCCCATTCATTTTGCGCTCATTGAAGTTCTCTAGGAATTTATCAACAGTAACTGTGTGTCTTACCAGTGATGTTGGCATATTCTCTAAAGGATTTAAGGGCATGCAATCAATATCCTGCAAAGATTATAGAAAATACACAATGAGGCAACTTGCGGACAGCCAAACAACTTGTTAGAGGAAGGAAAAAGAAGAATTCAGATGCAAAGCATATTTGATGATAAAAGACTAAAATCAAACTGAACAGAAAGGATGGAATCTAGAAAATATGAAATGTAAACCGAAGCAATCACAGAAAGGAAGGGAGTTGAGAAAAGCAAGTTCCATATCCTAAAAAACTGATTAAGGGAGAGAGCTCAGATCATATAAGATCATGATCAGATTAACAATGACTGACCGACGACTCTCTTGATATCCGACCCTGTCTGAATCTAACGGCATTTTTGCTTAATTGCAAACCATTATGGTTGCTCAAGGTGACCGTCTCCGGTCGAACACAACAATCCATGCCAAAGTTTACAATTGGATTCAATAATTCATTTGCACCATACTTGAACCAGGTATAGTTCAACCGGAACACTCTGTGTGGCTAATAATTTGACTCCCATTGGAGAGCCAAACTGCTCAGAGCTCAATGGACTTGGTTGCTGCCCCAAACTTCTTGGCTACCTCAGTCCATTGAGCTCTCAAACTTCTTGTCACTAGTTGATGGAGATGGTGCTCTCAACCAAGAAATTCTAAAAATAAGACAAAAGCCAAAGGCTATATTTTTATTAATTCATCAAAAAATATAGTGAGAATAATCTAATCTAATCTAATACTAGCTGTTTACATAATCTAATCTCAATTACACAACTTCATCTAATGAATAAAAGAAGAAAATAATTTTTAGCCCCTAAAATATTTTTAGAAATCACTTTAGTGTGAATAGTACTTTCTTATAGTAAATCACAGGACTGCTACAGTAACATGAAACAACAGTTATTTCACTCTTTCTAGCATCTCTCCTGTGCATCAGAAGTTGTCAAAGGAAACCACCCACCACCCAAATCTTTGTCTTCAGTTTCACAACATACCCATCCAACCCAAATTTTACAAGTCACGTGCCTTCCTCACAAAGGGTAGGGCACATCAACTAACTGAACAGCCCATTCTAGTACCATCAATAGTTAACAATAAGGAATTTCCTCCGTCCCATAATATATGACGTTTTAGATGATTTCATTTTTCCCAAATTACTTGTCGTTTTATATAATCTAGGAGAATTAACTACAATCTTTCCAAAATTACCAAGTAGAAGGAGTATTATATTATTGGACGGAAGGAGTATTATATTCTTTTGCACAACTCAAAAACGTAATATATTATTGGACGGAAGGAGTATTATTTGAAAATGGTGGTTTGTTCTTGTGCGCAAAAACAATAAAAGAAAAGAGAAAAAAAAGTGAAACCAAGTAGAATCTCAAGTCTTGATGCGGTGGTGGGTACTATCATGTTAATTCTTTTTCTTTTTGTAACAAAAAAAAAGAGACAAATCAATAATAGTACCAGATTAACGTACCATTAACCATATCATCAGTGTTTATAATGAACCAAAAAAATTTAACAAATAAAGTGAAAAGAAAAAAAAGTATTACCATTACAAATTCCACACCTAGCTCAGGTCGATCAAACTGAACACGACACCTGTTATGATCTACAGTTAGTACACTGCCGTCATGAATTTCTCTCGTCTTTGGATGGATAGCAATAACACGTTGTCCAACCGATAAAGGCCGTGCAAGATCTGTTGGTAGTCCTTCCCTGGTACCTGAACGAAGTTCAGTGTAGTGTGTTCTAACAGAATCCCTGTATTGATTAAGCTTTTCCTTTTCTTCCTTCAAAAATTGTTCAGAAAACCTCCGTGGTTTGCCAAGAGAACTGCATCAACAAGAGAGAGAAATTAGTGTACTATAAAACATGTGATCAATCTTCAAATCAATACTGCATAGCCAAAAAAAAAAAAAACTTCATATCTATAAGCAGTTGAAAGGCAAATACCTTCTAATGACACCCCATTCAACACGTGTTAATCTTGGAACATGGCCCAGACCAACATGAAACAAGTACTCCACAAACTCCCTTTTAGCAAACCAAGGGTAATCAATTGCACTGTAAAACCACTCAAATGCACACCACCTCCGTACTCTATGATTTAAAAAGCAATTTGAAAGCTTTACCTGCAATTTAATTATACAAAAACTAGGCTTATATCTCAAAAAGGATTGAACGGAAACAATCTTAACTGTTAGATTATCTGCTGTCATGGAGGGAATCAAAAATTGCACCCCTTACAGTTTTATCTGATAACTTCAAATCAGCATATGACTGGGGTTTCTGTAGCTTCATCTTACGCCTGCTCCTAACTTTAGTAATTATGTTGACCTGTTTTCCAATGTGAACATGTAAACTTGACAGAGCTGAATCACCACCTTCCTTTCTTGGATCAGTACTTGAAGAAGAATTCTCTGGATGTTTGACTAACTTAGGTGAAGCACTTTGTGATGATCGTTTACCCTTGCTCGTGGACTTCTTCCCTACATCTCTAGCCTATGACAAAGTCAAACAGAACATTCATATCATCAAAGTCTAAACTGAAAAGGGAATCACTTCAAAATACTAACAAGAAAGCCCTTGCGTCAAAAGTAAGAGGCACGAGATGATAATGAAGGTATTAGAGCACAAGGACAGAAAACCAAAATACAGACACTCATAATGCATGTGCATGGGCGTCAGAGGGAAAAGAATACAACTCAACTCGGCCTTCCACAGCTGCCTGAGGTAAAGTTAATGAATTGTTTTTCGGCATTTTTCTACGGATAGGGCAATATCATCACTTAGACACTTCAACAACAGCCTAAGATGATTTTCTCCCTATTTATCTTCCACTAAAGCTACTTTTAGTTCTAGCAACTTTAGAATGTATTATATCTAATCTCTATCCTTATCACATTTCAAACTTAACACCCTCATTTATCCTTGGTTATTATAACAACATTTTATTTTTTAGCTTTCCACCATTTTGTTTATTAGCGCAATGGTTGTTGCCCAACTCAATTTTACCTTTATTTACAAGGTAAACAACACCACCTGAAATCTCATTCTACATAACAATCACAATCCTAATCAGTAAGATTAATTAGTCCATGATATTGTTTAGCTTTTGAGCTTCACTACCTCTACATTCGTATTCTTTCTAAAAAAGAAGAAGAAGAAAATGACAAACCCTTACCTCAGCCTCCTGGGATGCATTCATATGAGTATCGCTATGAGCTTCAGCCTTTGGAATCTGCAGCATATAATAGACCTTCAGCAATAACTCACCATAGATAAATGATCAGTATTAAAGAAAGAACATACAAGAAGAATGGCTTTGTTTTAAATTTTAGCTGATCTTACTTTAGATGTCATTGTCTTCTGTTTTTTCCTCGACATCTTAGTAATAGATTGATGAGTTTCCTGCTTTGCCTCAGGACTAGTACTAACATCGTGAACTGAAACTTTTCCATGTTTAGATGTTTTACCGATTGCAAATTCTAATCCAGATACTGAATGATTCCCTTTAACTTTAACCTCAAACAACTGATGTTTCTCATTTTGATGGACTGCAGGCATAGCTTCCATGGACTCAGATTCGTCAACTTCATTACTTTCTTCTTTGATCTGCACAGATGGCTCTGACAGAGAGAAACAAAAGACAAAAAAATGTAAAAGGATATTTTGACACAGACGGCTACAATTAAGCACGATCAGCAAACCACAGTAAACGAATTACTATGAAATAATAACAGAAAACACAAAGACCAAACTCAGCAGGCAAAGAAGTAGGTTAATATGTGTAAGAGAGGAAAGAAAAGGAGGAAATAAATAGGTTAATAAACAAAGATGCATACTTCTTTGTCAAAAGTCAACTTCACTAGATAGAGGATAAAACAATTTCTATCAACTGTAAGGTTGCAGGTTCAAATTGAGGGCAACCCTTTTGGAAATGATATCAAGAGTTCAGTTCTTACATAAACCTCCCCTGCCAACATCCTCGATTAAGAAGGAACCGACTGTAACGTCAAGCATGCTTGTACCATCTTAAACATTCAAGATATCTTCGAAGTTTGCAAATTAATGATAAATCAAGAAGCAACACGTGAAACATACTATCAAGTATTACAAGTCTAAGTACAAATAAGTGCTGATACTAATTGCATTCATTCAATTAAATAACAAGGCACACTATTATTTGCATAGGTATAACCAATATAATTGGCACTCGCATGTACTAGATGATAACAAAAAACGGTGTTCCCACCATATGTGAATGCTCAAAAAATCATAGTATGAAAGATCATATTGGCCAGCACAATTATCTAATGACAGTTTCCACCAAGGGAAAGAAAATTAAATGAAGAAAGTAAAAAAGGAAAGGAAGAAAGAAAAGAAAAGAAAAGACACAATATGTATTGTTGATTGCACCATTGACCAAACATGGTGTGATATATCAATCTTGTTACCATTCAAATGAAGATTTTAAATTAGTAATTTGTTGGCTACCCAAATCAGAACATATCAAGAACAACCCAATGTTAACATAATTCATAAACCTATATTTTAGGAACTAATCTATGCTGCTCCGACATGTTTAGTGTCGGTTCATGACGAGGTTGTTTGTTAATATTTTTTTAAACCAAGTGTAATTATTAGAAAATATCCATAATTATATTAAAACTATATGGCCCAAGATTTTGTCCATTGCTATGCAAAATTCAGATGATAGTATAGTCAATTAGATATCATAAAAAATGTGTTAAAACTTTAATTTCCAATTATGCAATTAATTTAATTATCAGTTGATCAAATTTAAGGGAAGGAAGATCCAAAGTAATCCACAATACTAGTTAACTTCCAAAAGTTCAATTAACCTCCCATATATAACAATAGTAAATAAATTATTAAAGGTTTGGACACAGTTTTTGTTTTCTTTCTTTTTCATGCATATCCAAAATTATCAAAAGAACCAATTTGTAGCTTCGATGCGTGTAGAATTTAAATAACGCAAGCTTTCATGTTCCACCTGAATTTCAATTTCTAAACATTTGTGTGGTTTATAATGTTTATACAACTATTTTCATATATGTGTGCGTGTGGGTGGGTGTCTATATATACAGAGAGAGAGAACCAAACAAAACGATATTGGATCTTTAATAATTCACAAGGTTAATATTCCTCATAAAAAATTTCCAAAGAGTTAAAGAATTGATTACTTCCTTAAAATAAGAAAAATGAAGATTACAAAGGTTAAAGGAAATGGGCTAAAGAGTCCACATAGTAGAATTCTACTCATTTTAAAGGCACGTTTCCACAAGGTTATGATTGCCTACTTAGATCTATGAAAATAACAGTAATCAGAAACACACCATATGCTTTGGCAATGGATGCAATTTGTAAATATATACTACTATTTTTAGGTATAATTTCATTTACAGATGTATAGGAAGTCTTCACAAAAATTAGAAGATGCGAGAAGACCTTAAAAGTACATGGATTCATAAAATAAACATATTAGAAGATATGATATGGTTTTCATAATTATAGTTGGTCATATCCCATAATTAGTGTATACTTGTATATATAAACCAATGTAATTGAGATTAAACAGATTACAAACCCAAACTCGAAGTATTACTTTCTACATTGTATCAATTATCAAAGCCCTAATCCTTATTTTTTATCAGAGAAAAACCATCTTTGTTCTTTGCTTTTTCGATGCTATTCATAATTCCTAACAATTCTATATGGAAGAATTGAGATCACAATTGGGTTACATGTTGTCGGGCGATCAGCACAGAGTTTTCAGTTTTCAAACCCACTACCGCACGCGTCTTCACGCGCCACCCCACTCGCTGTATGCCGACGCCACGCGCCCTCATCAGTCGGCGCATGAGACACTTTTCATCGACTTTTTTCTGACGCAGTCTTTTCTAGGGTGGTCACCTCTCTCGTGCCTTGCTATCTACAGTGGTCTTAAGGTGTTTGGTTCAGGTTTACGCAAGTTTTTTTTACCAGTTATTTATTTTCATGATAATCAGTTTTGCTACAATTCAGAGTGTCTCTTCTGCATAACTTGTGTTTTGAAGTGTAGTACAATTAGTTGATATCATTTTGAAAGTTTATTCTCCTTGGTATAGATTGCATCTATCTGATAATATTGTTTTATGGCGAAACAAAGTGGTGCTAGCAGTGGGGTTCATAACAGTAATATGGGACAACAACAGACTGTTAGAAGTCATGCTCTTAATTCAGCATTGGCTCTAAGTCCCTCTAAACGGATGGAACCAATTATTTGGTATGGTCTCAAGCATATCATATGTCAATTGAGGTCAATCGTATGCAACACTTCATCAATAGAACAACTACTATACCTAAACAACCGGGTATGGCCCAAGAGAAATGAAAATCTGATAACTCCATGGTGAAAACATAGATTTTTAATTCAATGGGACTAAGTATGCGGAGTAGTTACATATTTTTAAACACTGCCTATGAGCTTTGGGAAGCTATCTCTCAAACTTTCTCTGTTTCTAGCGATATGTCTAAGGCATATGACATTCGTAAAAGAATCCGTGAGCTGGGTCAAGGGAGAAGACTGGCACAGTGTTTTGCAGAGATTAATGCTATTTGGCAGTAGCTTGATCATTACCGAGTTTTTTCAACCAAATGTACGGAAGATGCAGCAGCTTATCAAAAGTTCGTTAGTGAAGATCGAATTGTTGATTTCTTGGCTAGTTTGAACATAGAGTATAATCAAGTTCGAGCACGGTTGATTGGTCAGACACCTTTTCCATCACTGCGAGAAGCTCATGCTAGAGTCCAGCAAGAGGAAAGGAGACGTCGGGTGATGCTTCTAACTTTAAATCTTGTTGACTAATCAGTCATGGTTACTTCGTATCCTAAACATGGCTTCTCCATTCAGTCTCTTGTTGAGAAGCAGTCCCGCGAATGTAACTATTGTGGGGGAAAGAATCATATCAGGGATCGTTGCTTTAAGCTTCATGGGCGCCCTAAAGAGCGTGGAGATCGGTCTGGTCGTGGATCTCAAGCCTATATGTCTACTACACCACTTCCTGTTGATGCATTCAGTACTTCAGAAACTACTACTGCATTCACTCCTGAGGAAATCTTAGCTTTTCGAAAATTCTGTTCCAAATCTACTTCTTCTCATTATGCCTAGTCACGTATACGTTCTTGTGCTTTTCATGTTTCATAAACTTGCCCTAGTTAGATCATAGACACCAGGTGCTTCCGAGCATATGACCTAGTCCTCCAACTTCTTTACTTCATAAACGAATTACTCTGGAAAAGACAATGTTCGAGTAGCTGATGGTTCCCTTTCTTCTATCTCTGGGAGTGATTCTGTAGTTTGTACTACTTCATTAACATTATCATTTGTTCTTCATATTCCTTCATTTACTGCAAATTTATTATATGTCCAACGTCTTTCTGAATCTCTACACTGTTCAATAACTTTTTTCCCAACTCATTGTATTTTTCAGGACTTCGTGACGAGGCAGAAGATTGGCAGTGGTAGTGCAGTTGGTGGTCTCTATTATTTAGATGTTCCCTCGTTTAACATGTTCTCTACTCAAACTCTTCACTCTATTTCTGACTCCAGTCAGACCTCTCTCCATCAATGGCATCAATGTTTGGGACATCCTTCTTTTTCAGTATTAGAGTTTTTATTTTCATCTTTAGTTAAGCAATGTAATAAAACTCAATTTTTGTGTGAATCATGTGAATTGGATAAACACAAACGTTCTACTTATTCTGCTATTAACAGTCGACATTCTGAGTCTTTTGCTATTATACATACTAATGTGTAGGGACCTTCTCGGGTTATTTCCCGTTCTGGTTTTAGATGGTTTGTTAGTTTTATTGATTGTCATTCTCGTGTCACTTAGATTTATCTTCTGCGTTCCAAAAATGAGGCGTTTGATTGTTTTCTGGAATTTCATAAAATAATTCAAACCCAATTTGATGCTAAAGTCATAATTCTCCATAGTGATAATGGTCGTGAATATAGTAATAATAATGCTTTTGCATCTTATCTCTCTCAGCATGGCATCATTCTTCAAACCTCCTGTGTCAAAACTCCAGAACAAACTGGAGTGGCGGAAAGGAAAAATCGACACTTACTAAAGGTCGCCCGCACTCTTATGTTCACTATGAACACACCGAAATTTAAATGGGGAGATGTTCTGACTGCAGCATTTCTTATAAACCGTCTTCCTTCTAGAATTCTTGGAAACAAAAGTCTGATCTGTTTTCTCCAACACATGGCAAGTCCTTCTCCTTCGCCTCGAGTTTTTGGTTGTATGTTATATTCATGATAAATCTCCCACTCATGGAAAATTGGATCTCAAGGCTCTTAGGAGTGTTTTCATTGGTTATTCTCCAACCCAAAAGGGTTATAAATGTTATCATCATCCTTCAAACAAAGTATTTGTCACTCGGGACATAACTTATTGGGAATCGGAGCCTTTTTATTTTTCTTCCCCTTCTTCTCAGGGGGAGGATGTTATTGATGAGGAAAAATCTTCTCTTGAGACTGGTATTACAAGTTCTACTATATCAACTTATCCTATAAATTCCTCTCCTGCTCCTGTTGCTTTTGATACATCTACACAGGGGGAGTCACAGTTACAGGAGTCATATGCTAGACAGAATGAGCCTGAGTTGAAGACCTATGTTAGAAGAAGGAAGAATAAAGTCATCGTTTCTGTACCACTACACCAGCTCTGCTCAAAACCTAGGTTTGATAATACTAATGGTGAAAATCCTAATCCTACTTGTTCTTTTGATGATACTGACCTTCCTTTTGATCTTAGAAAAGGGATTAGATCTTTTACTCAACATCTTATCTCTAATTTCTTAGCCTATGATAAATTATCTACATCTTACCACTCCTTTGTTTCTTCTTTGTCCTCAATATCTGTTCCTCAGGGGTGGAGAGAAGCAATTAGTGATGAGAATTGAAAACAGACTATGATAGAAGAGATGAATGCCCTGAAAAAGAATGATACATGGGAACTAGTTACTCTTCTTTACGGAAAAAAATCAGTTGGTTATAAATGGGTACATACAATCAAATACAAGCCAGATGGGACAGTTAACAGACTTAAAGCCAGGCTAGTTGCAACATGATATACTCAGGCCTATGGGATTTATTACTATGAGACATTTGCTCATGTGGCGAAGATGCACTATGTTCGTACTATAATATCATGTGTAGCAAATTTAGGCTGGGATCTTCAGTAATTGCATGTGAAAAATGCATTCCTTTATGGTGACTTGGAGGAGGAAGTATATATAGAAATACCCCCTGGTTTTGTTTCATCTGCCACCAAGGGTAAGATTTGTAAGATGCGAAAGGCTTTATATGATTTGAAGCAATCTCCTAGAGCCTGATTTGGTAGATTCCACAAAACAATGACAAGATTTGGGTACAAGCATAATTGGGCAGATTATACTTTATTTGTCAAACAGATAAAAGATAAGACTACCATTCTTATTGTTTATGTGGATGACATTGTGGTGACAGGGGATGATAGAGGAGAGATAGTTAATCTCAAAGCAAGTCTGGCTAAAGAGTTTAAGATCAAAGATCTTGGTCCTTTGAAATATTTCCCTGGTATTGAAGTTGCAAGATCATCCAGTGGAATTTTTTTATCTCAAAGGAAATATGTACTTAATTTTTTAACAAAAACTGGCATGTTATGATGTAATCCCACTAAATCTCCTATTGAAGTTAATCACCAACTAGTAGGTGACACAGGACCTACGGTTGATAAAGAAAAATATCAATGTTTGATGAGACGATTGATATATCTTTCTCATACTAGGCCTGATATATCTTATAATGTGAGAATAGTGAGTCAGTATATTCATGATCCTCGACATTGTCATATGAAAACTGTCTACAAAATTCTAAGGTATCTCAAGTTTGCTCCCGGGAAAAGCTTATTGTTCGCACCACATGATTATATGAGAGTTGAAGAATTTTCCGACTCATATTGAGTTGGCTCTATAGAGAATCGTCGTACTACTTCGGGTTACTGTTCAGTTGTTGGAGACAATCTCGTTACTTGGCGCAGTAAGAAACAATCTGTGGTAGCAAGATCCAGTGCTGAAACCGAATATCGAGTTATAGTCTTGGGTATATGTGAACTAATGTGATTTTGAACCTTGCTAGAAGATTTGGGTATTACAACTAAAAAGTCTATGCAGTTATTTTGTAAAAATAAAGCAGCCATTAGTATTGCAAACGACCCAGTACAACACGATAGAACGAAGCACATTGAGATTGACAGACACTTCATTAAAGAAAAGTTAACTAATAGTCTTATTTACTTACCTTTTGTCAAAACAAAGCACCAACTTGCTCATATTTTGACTAAGGATCTTAGTAGTAAGATGTTTCATCTATTGTGTTTTAGATTGGGTATGCGAGACATCTATACACCAACTTGAGGGGAGTGTTAGAAGATATGATATGATTTCCATAATTATAGTTAGTCATATCCCATAATTAGTATGTATACATAACTGTAATGAGAGATTACCATAAATATACTTGTGTATATAATCCAATGTAATTGAGATGAAATAGATCAAGGAATTATAAACCCAAACTCTGAGTATTCCTTTCTACACAACAACAACAACCAAGGGCAACAAATGAAACATGTCCAACGGGATGATACTGGCAGCAAAGTCGAGCATCAAAAAGTAGAAATCAAAAATTTTAAAAAAAAAGTAATATTGTACTAAATTTCAATGTTACATGAAATAAACTGAAATGGAGTTGTCTGAAAATACCACAAGTTCCACTTAGAAAAAGAAAAAAAAAATGAGAACCATAATATAAGACCTAAAATAGGTATGTAACTCATGGCACTAATATGCACTAAATCAATCTCAAAAAGAGAGAGAGAATCCTTGACTCGATAAGAAACAGGTGAACTAGAAAATAAATTATACTCTTACCATTATCATTTGTAGATTCAGGCATCATCAAAGACAAATCAGCCAAAGTTTGCAGGGCATCAAAACCAGAGTCCTCATCTACACAGGAGAATTTATGTGAAAACAATCATACGGAGAAAACTATAATAATATGATAACTGCCAACATGTATGTATTTAGCGCAAAAAATCTCATGCACAAAGGACACAACATACAAGAAAAAAAAACAAGAAGCAACATGAAGTTTTGCGAAAATATGAAATCACCTACTTCCATCTATATATAAGAGGTACTCATGTAAGTTTTCACTTTTTGTTATATTACCATAAACCAATCTCAATGGACGATGACAGTACACTCATAACAACGCCTTTCATCCCAAACTAGTTGGGGTAGGCACGATGATAGTAATGCATGCAAAAGAAAAAACAACAGAGCACTCATAAACTATAAAATTTTAATCCCAGAAACAAGACATTCAAAAATCTTGGTAACAGGAAAAAAGGACGGAAATACCTCGTCTAAAAAGAACCTTTTTGCTCCGTTTCCTCGGACCCTGAAAGCACCTAGAAACTTTTGAATTTGTAACCTCAACGTCAGATTTTCCTCTTGCTGCATCCAATATTTGTCCTTCTGTCCCACTACAGGCTTCCCTAATGTCATCTAGATGATTGTTTCCATTACTATCAACTTCCAACTTCTTTCCATAACGTCTTCTCCCCTTCTGAGACAAAGTACCAAGACTTCCTGTTTTCATCAAATAAATTTTATCCCTTGAAAAGTCTCCATTATCAGCCTCCATGCTTCCTTCTAAACCATCTTCATCCATGTCACTACCACCAACCTTGGCACAGGTAATATTACAATCAGTATGTTATTCCAAGAAAAGGGGGGGAATTTGGAAATCTGATGAATATTCTAGAGTATTCTACTAATATAATTAAATATATATCCTAATCTTATCTACTAAGTAAACTAATTACATTGAAATCATCCATAAATAACAATATATAATAATAACCCAATAATATTAAATTTCTTTTGCTTCCATCCGCATCAAAATCAATGGAAAAAATTTATAAGGTGCACAGGCAAAAAAAACAACATAACTATCATATAAGGCCAAATTATTACCATTCTTTTTGGTGTGCGAGAAACCTGGGGAGAACCACCTCTTTGTGAAGCTTCAGCCAATGCTTTTGCAATCTCATGAGCAACTTCATCGTCATTAGCATCCACCTTGAATTTCAGGCCTTGCCTGGTCGGAGAAAAATACTTTTCACCATTTACATTTTCATAAGAATAGGAAACAGGGAACCTTGGTGTCCTTTTCCCAACAACACGAGGTCGGCTTCCTAAATTAAATTCCAGAGATCCATGTTCACAGTTAGGCCAAAGTACCACCTCAGTTATGATATATTAAAGTAGGAAAAAAATTCATCTTTCACCATCAGACTCTCAAAGTCCTAGACCAACAAAAAGGATATGAAAAGGTCATAATTTGACAACCATTGTGCTTCACATGTTTTTGGGCTGTTTTAAGGACATATTTAAGTCTTCAAAGTTTGAAGGACAAATTGGAACAAAACCAGTAAATACAATCCCCAGCTCAATATGCCGAAGTTACTCCCAACTTTAAGGGAAGTATAAGAGTGTGCATTATGCGAGTATATATGTGATATTTGTATAATTATAAATATATATATATAGAGAGAGAGAGAGAGAGAAAAAAAAAAGTATCCCTACATAAGAAAGATTTATTTATACAAAATTTAACATACCGCCAGAACGCTTCTTCTTCAACAATGGCACGCAGTCATAACTTGATGCAACTGCCAGGGAATGCGAAGGCAAACCCCCATCAGATCCTTTAGATGCCTTAGGCTGTACTTTACCCCGAGCACGCTTTTGAGGTTTTTGAGATGTTCCTGCACCATCATTGCTTTCTTGTTCACTATCACTTCCAGCCTGTTAGGCCAAAATTCAAATGCCAGAGTTCTGTCAAGCCTTCAGACCAAGGAAGTTACATATGTCTTCCAATACAATTCAGACGGCATAATAAAAGCACATAAACAGAAACAAACACTAAGAAAGCATAAGAATTCATAGTGAGAGTCGAGTATATTAACACCCCAACAAAAACAATTAAATTAATACAAAAGCTACTACCAGGCTAAGCAGGTTTTAAAACATTGAGGCTCACAAGTCACATCTATGGACATGCTAAAGCAGTAGTTGCACACAATACATCACATACCAAACATACAGGGTAAGCACATAGTAAACTATGTTTTGGTGGCCCCGTTGACCACAATTAACAATTTTAAATATATTCCTTAAAGACGTTGGTCAACAACATATTTCAAGAACCCTTATCCCCTATAGAACAAAGTTATCACCTTTCTTAAGTTTTACCAATGTTCTAAAAGGACCTAGGCGGGCGGCGGGCGGCCGAGGGCTAGGCAGGGCCTAGGCGGGATTTTTTATTTTAAGTCAATTTTAATATTTTATCTTACATTTATCCAAACAAAACAATAATATAAAGCAAAACAATTTATAATAAAGATAATGAAGGTCTTTGCTTAAAGTCAAACACATATCTATATTGCCAATGTCAAAGTTCAAACACAAACATGCAATTATTCAAAGTTCAAACATATCTTTAACGTATTAGTTTTATTCATAAACAAGATTACTATTAAATAATAAAATTTAAAATTTCAAGAATTCAATTCAATATTAAAACTTAAGAAACTAAACATAAATTTAATAATTATATTGAATTAAACTAAATATTACAAATGTATCATCATTTATATAATTTAAAGTTGGTACAAGTTCAAAAAATTACAACTATAATAAAATTATCCATTTTGACTTGATCTTGTTCACTTCTTGTTGTGATTTGATATACTACAACTTGCATTATGAATATGGTAAATCATTAGAAAAATAAATATATCAAGATCAGGTCTGCGTAATTATTAAAATAAAAAAAATCTCTCCGCCTAAGTCACGTCTAATTTCCTGGAGGGATTTTTTTGCCGCCTTAGACCTAGGAGAGGCGTTAGGGAGGGCCTAGCACCTAGGCGGGGCCTAAGCGGGGATTTTTAGAATACTGAGTTTTACAAACATATAACCAATTATTTTCAACTAATCTCCTGGGCACACACTTATTTGTGTGTTAATTAATTTTAAATATTAATAATTAAAAATAAGTAATAAAAGAAATTTGAGATAATGAAGAGAGAGAAAGATAATGGGGAGAGATAAGTGGGAATAGAATGTGGGAGTAGAATGCAGTAAAATAATTTCCAACCAATTCCTCCGGCTTTATAATAGAGAAAAGAAAACAATAAGAAAACTCACTTTTCCGTTTGTAGATATATACATACACACACATATACATGTACTCCTACATAATTCAGAAAGAATATATTCTTGTAGTTAAGTATGGAAGGACATACTCATCAAGAAAAAGTTGGAGGAACAAG
This sequence comes from Panax stipuleanatus, assembly GCA_020205555.1. NCBI lineage: Eukaryota > Viridiplantae > Streptophyta > Magnoliopsida > Apiales > Araliaceae > Panax > Panax stipuleanatus. The sequence goes on along the minus strand of CM035119.1, from coordinate 132,281,720 downwards.
ACGCACGCTGTTAACATCTTGAACATCCATTGCTATCTGACTTATTAAGAATATATTTTTCTGATTCCTGAGTAACTGTAGGACAGCATATAATTCCCATGACCCAAATATGGCACTGGGATTACTACATCAAAGTTCAAACTAAAGCAGACTCTTCCAAAATATTACACCATCACTATTCTTTCAATATTTCACATGAAACACACAACAAAACATGATCTCAATGTTACACCTACTTACATTCTCTTGTTTTTCCTTGATCAAGCTTGGCATCCTAACTTAGGAAAATTTAAAATAAAATAAAAATAACAAGTTTTCTTGTTTTAGTTACTAAATATAATTATTTGATGATATTTTGAACTATTCCATTACTTAACAAGCATAATTAACATTTTCAAAAGGCTCAGTTACTATCAAATAAAAATATCCTCGTCTACTCACTACTCAATACTAAATATTGGTAAATAACAATTAATGAAAATAAAAAATAACCTTTTTGTACGTCTCACCAAAAATCAACAAACCACAATAACATTAATAAAGCTTCTTCCAAATGGATGAAATTAAAGTCCAATCTCACCAGATTGCAGTAATGATCGGTCATCATTGCAATTAGCCCAGCTACAGAAGCAGTCCCCTCTGGAAGAGACAAGTAAGCCTGAAAAGTAAAAGTAATTTGAATTACCAACTTGATAAATCAAAGAAATGGAACATATAAAGTCCACTACATTCGAGCTCTTACCCCAGTATGGTTTTATAAATTTCAAGAAATACCATCGTGGTTAGAATTTTATTAATTCATTTTTCATACAATTTTAATTTTTACTTTATATTTATTTCTTTTTAAAAAAAATTAACTCTCTTACTTGTAAAGAAATGGCTCAAGAATCAAACCATACAAATCAATTTGATTTTGCACACTCTGGATAAGGAGAATCAAAGTTGAGTCAGTTAACTATAAGCCTATTTCTTTCTTAAAATGATAAATTGAGATTCAGTAATCTGAGTGGGTAGAATCTTGCAGTTTCTAAAAGATACATTATCAAACACTTTATTTCATTTAGTGTTCAGAGTCTATCCTATTCAACTCAGTCACATGCCCTTTAATTATTCAGAATTTTTCATTCAATTTTTTATCCAACAACTCCTTAATGAGCTACCATACAAATTATCTGAATTGGGTCAATTCAATTAGACCCATTAAGTGGCAAACAAAAGTCTCCTATAAATTGTAGGTGAATCGATATAAATAGTAGATTATGCTCACATACGACCAGTCCGGATCCATGTCAACAAGTCGAGCTTGGATATTTGTTGTACCTCAATAGTATCTATTAATACTTCCACAAAGATACAAAAAAAAAAGGAATCATGGGAAAGAAGGAATCACTCCCATGGATAAAATAGATATCCTCCAATTATTTTAGGGGGGGAATATTTGGACAATAGTGCGTCCCCTAAACAACATTTATAGATCTTTTCGGCATTAATAAACATTACCAAATCTCTCTTTTCATATTGTTTTGCTTACGGATTTTCTAGGGTTGTTGCTCAACAAAATTTCATGCCTTCTCTTTCTAATCTTTTATATACTATCAGAATCAATATAATTGCATAAACTTTGATTTATTGGCTGCGGGGATCAAGAAGTTTAGAAGATTTTGGTGTTGCACATCTTTGGAGGTATAAAAACTAACTTTTTGTATATATTTTTCTTTGCAAACCTTTAAAGTTTATACTTGAGAAATTTATCACAAAAGAAAAGGGAAAAAATAGTTTATACATATGAATTTCTTAGTTCATTGCTACTTGGTAACTTGAATATGAAGTATTATTTGCAGTTGGTGGTTGGATACTTCAATTCTTCATGTCATTAGGTTATGACTTGGAGTGACATTTAAGCATGCCGAAGAAAAATAGACTACTAATCCCGCATTGGAATTAATGCATTAAATTGAACAACAATAAGTGTCATTCAAAATGCAAAAGGATTCTCCTATTTAGTTTATGACAAGCACGCTACTGATAAAAGAACAAGATATGTGATAGTCACATAATTTCGCATATTATCCCTCAATCTTATTATTTTATGTGTTTATTTTATTTAACTAAAATGTTTATTTTGTTTTGTAAGATTTATTATTTACTTATCTTGTTGGGCAAGTAATGGATAATTTTCCAGCTTTTAAAGGAGGAAAAGGACTCTACAAGATTAGCATGTAGATGTTGAAGTCAAAAAAGAAAGAAGAGGATAAAAGGAAACAAAAGAGACCAAGTTCAATGAATTTAAATTAGGCCACAAAGTGATTTTTCCATGTAAATAAGACTTGTTTTAGAGAGAAGGGATGTTTTTTTATTTTTCTTCTTCCTGTAACCAAGTTTAACCAAGTTCGGCGGAATAGTGCTTTCATTTAGTTCGGATGATGATTTAGCAGGGAGTTGTTCATTAGTTTTCTACTTCTTGTTTCTTCTAGTAAAATATTCAAATGGTCACATATTTTATTATATATGATTAATTCGATTCATTTTTCTATTATTTTTTCCCTAATACTGTTGTGTTCTATCATTTAAGTGTTTGTGTTTTAAATTAATAGTACAACTTTATTAGTTTATTTTATTTCTTGTGTTAAATTAGTTTCAAGCAATTTATGTGTTTCTATAATTTGCATGGCTAACTAAATTTTGATATCGATGATGATGAAACTAGGTATTTCATAATAATTAATTTTTTTCGTTCCGAAACTAGTGTTTAATTGTTTTCGCCTACGTATTTAGCTTTGTTTAAAATTAATACATGATTCCTATGTTAATTAAGAGGTTTTAATAAGTTATAGTTAATCTGTAAATTTTTCATAACTTATGTTTGCCCATATTAATTATATGAATTATTATTTTTAAAGGGAAGGGAAAGAAATTATTTATTACGTTAGTGATTAGTGGATTCGGATTCCTAGGTAGCTTTTCTCAATAATAATTTTTGTTATTAATTATTAATTTGCATATTTTAGTTAGTTAATCATCTCCACCATCTTTATTTTTAATTTGCCTAAAATTTAAATTTAAGATTTTTTAAATTAATCTAGTTTCTGTGGTTCGACATGTTCTTGTCAATTATTCAATTTGACATTGTGCACTTGCAGTACATAACTTTAACACATCAATATGCCTTAAAAAAACCGTGTTGACGTCTAGAAAAAACACAAAAAATTATATAACTATGTATTTTAAGAAAGCAATCACAGCATACCACATTTTAGATTACATAGCATGCAGTGTTCACATTCCGTTTTGCAAACTAAAACATCTGCATTTAAGGTAACATTGGGGACAAACCCTCAGGCCCTAATTGGTATTTTTCTCTAATAATAATAGTTACACTTATGCATTTATTTAGTTATTTCAAAGTGAATACAAATCACAAGCATGATTAATATGCGAAAGCAAACAGACATATTTGACAAAACCGATCCCTTACTGACAATACAATTAAATGGTAATAAGTAGGAGAAAATTATTACAAGAAATAAGTGTCATAAATGTAAAGGGAACTAAGAAGCATAAGCAAGATATCAGAATATCATACTCACTCTATTCATTGAGTAAAGGGCCTCCACCATTTCAATAGAACGGTTTCGCACTACAGCACCCACCTAATAGACCATATTAAACACATATCAGAAGCTGCCAACTTTTTAAAATCTAACTATTATTAAAATCAAAAAATATGTAATCCTAGCATTTAAAAAGCTCTCAAAATAGTCATGCCAGACACTGTAGGCTATTCCCAAAAAATTACTATAATTTCAAGTTCCAAGGGAATCTCCAAAATTGTTAATTAAAAGAAAGCTGATTGAAACAACTTTTAGCTTATAGCCACTAACATTATTTGAGCATGATTAAAATTTAAACTGACCTTTTTCCAATCTTTCCCATGCTTACGATATGCTTCATAAAAGCGCTCCAGCTCTTCCTTGCTCCATTGTGGCCCCAACATGTCAGACAACTTCCTCTTCTGCATTGAAGAGAAAAATGGTCATCTTTTAACAAACCTTACTCATCCATTGAAATTGGCTACTGCAATATCCTAAAACCACAACCATCTTATCTGTCGCATTGCAGGCATAGACATGAGATATACATCAATTATAAAAACAAAAAAAATTGGACACATAGGCTACAGACATAATCTCAAACTTTGTAACATTAAAAATGAGCTAGAGAGCTAAATTTAATTAAGGCGTGTAACATTCTTTGAAACAAAGACTTAGTTTGATATTTTGAAATTTTAGACACTTGAAAATCAAAGTCATATATGCACCAACTAGGATAGATCATAGATAAACTATAAATATAAATATTTTTAAAATAGCTCCACTTCTTTCCAATTGCAGGTTGGGTCTTATTAATGTAGCCACTGGAGAAATCTCCCATACCTGCAAACTGCAATCATTTGTCTCTGCTCATGTTCTAAGTTCCTAACAGATAATCATCTCTCGCCTGTGTGCATGTACAATGTTTGGACTTTTGAGCCAGAATAAGATCGTTCTAAAAATAGTGGCAAGAAATGAAAACAAGATGTTGACGCCAACAATACAAACTTTAACAACACTAATGATCCTGTATAGAAGGCCAGTATCTTAATAAACAAATTATGCCGTGAAACTTAGCATCAGATAGGAGTTTCCAACTTGCATCAAGCCAAAACTAAATTACTCATGGAGACTATCTACGTGACCACAAGAAGATGCTAAATTTAGGAAAACACGTGCATTAATGAATTAATGTTCCCACTTCCCAAACATTTATAAATTTTCAATAGTGTGACAGAGAATAACAGAATGAGAATTGACAAAAAACACATAATTTACTAAATTGAATACAATGCAATGCTAACCCGCTGGTTTCTTCTATCAGCACTCTCTCCATGTCTAATAGGAGATACCTCATTAATATAAGAATACCGCTTGTTCACACTTCTAGACTTTCTTGTTGGGCCCATGAGAAAATTCCTCAATCACCTATACAGAGAACCAAAAAATGAATTATCAAATACACCTAGAGTGAACAGCCTACATCCAAATATCAAGTGTTTAGAATCATGTATGAAAAGAAGTAAGATCTTAATAAGATGCAGTTTGATTCTGTATTCATCCTATTTTTTATGTTCCATGGATAATGGGGGATTCAAACGAAAAGAGAAAGCAGAATGGTCCCATCGGTCATGCAGCAAAGTCCTAATCTTTGGCAAATCAATCACCACAGTCCTGCTAAAATTATGCATTATAATCCCCATTGTGAAATAATGAGATGCAAGTCAAACTCCGTAACTAATACTGTCGTTCTCTTGAAATTCTAAAATATTACAAAAAACAATTTAATTTGACCTCCATATCCTTGCTTTGAAAATGCATTTTCCATTACAAACAGAATAAGAGAAAGCAGAGGAGCCAAGGTACTAAGGTAGACAATCCATGCCTCAGATGTTCATGTAGCATATTGCATAACTGACCTCTTGTGTCCGCTTAAGATACAATTATACAAACATTAAACAAAGATGAGAATAAATATAAAATAATAATAACCAAACTCAACCCAACTCAACAAGGCCTTAATTTCAATCAATACAGTCCGGCTTCAGTTGTCAACCATATCAATCAACCTAAACCTCTCTCATTGTCACACAAAATCCATTATTTAGGTTGATGTTAATGTCAGAACTTCTCAAATTCAAAAAAGATAGAGAGGATCCAAAGCTATCAACGCAAAAAAATACAATAACAAATCATGAGGTCACACTAAAAATGATAAATAAAATAGAAAAGTTAAAAATGAATAAACTGGCAAATTAAATGTCAGTAATTAACATTTATGAAAGCACAAAATCATGTGCCAATCAAGAAGTAGGAACTCGGCGCCAAAAGCTCTTTCTCAACCTTAATGATTACCTCCAAATATTTTTTTAATTAAATCAAAATAAACAAACAAACAACATCTTTCATCTCTTAGCTAGAAGTAGAAATGCAACCCCATAAAAAAAAATTCCCCAAACACCCAATTTTAATAATATTATTGAATACTTCAAAGTTCAAATGAACCCAATTTCAGACAAAATTCCAGCTTCTAACTTGCTATAGCCCCTGCACATATATATATTCACTATGGTGTAAACTGAAACATCAGCTAAAAGCAAGATCAGCTCGAGCAGACATACATACACACGTACAAACGAATCTAAATCAACTTTACAATTAAATGCACACACAAAAATTAGCAAAATTGAATCGAGCAAAAAGTGGGAATCAACTGAAATCGTACCTTTGAAACACAAAAACACTCCAATAAGACATATCATTTGAAGTAAAAGATTCGCAGTAGAAACCCTAATCTACCAACCAAAAATCAAGGGTAAGATCAGTAAAAGAATCAGTTTATCGTTTACCAATCGAAGCTGGTTTGAAATCCAACCATTGAGATGTGAGATGGCTGCGGCAATTGAAGATACTGGAGGATTTGTATATATGTTAATATGTACGTACGTATATATGTGTGAATGTAGAGAGAGAAGATTGATGGAATTTTGGGGCAATAACCGCGAAACTTGAAAACAAATAAAGGCCAAAAGCCAACCAGAGCTTTTTGTACGTGGAGTTAAATAAAAAACAAGGTCTTTTAATTTGAAATTTGTTTATTAGTATTTTTTAAATTTGACTGTGTGCGGACCCGCCTTGATAAAAGAATGTCCGAGCATTATTAGCCGTACACGTGGCGTCCATCTGAGCGGTTAGAACTATGCGCTTTTGTTGGTAATTATCAAAAAAATGCAATTATTTGTTTTATTTGTATGGTTTTTATTTATTATTAAATAAAACGAAACAAAAAATTGAATAGACAGTTAAGTTTTAGCGGTACAATAAATATCACATGTTCGAATTTATTATCGGGAAAAGTCAAATCAGAAGTTTCATTAAGTTTCCCTATATGTCTTTTAGGATTAAAATGTTTTTACCCTAATTAGTTTCGCTCTCTAATTTCTCTCTTAATATTTTTTAATTAAAACCAATTTTGCAATTATTATGTTTTAAGTTCAATTCATTTTAGTAATTATTATTAAAATGTGGTAATCCTTTCGATTTTTGTCTATACAAATTGTTAGACTTGCAATTTTATTTGTACATATACTCCCTCCGTCCCATAATATAAGATTTTTTAGAGTTGTGCACAAGCATTAAAAAATGATTGTATAGCATTAAATATAATATCAAATATCTATATTGTCTTTGTATTGAAAAAAGCTATTGTTATTTATTGGGCAAAAAAGAGTGAAAGAACCAAAGTTATATTTAATACTTGGGGTAATATTGAAAACTAAGTAATTAATGCTTACTTGAAATTCTAAAACATCATATATTAAGGGACAATTTTTTTTTATAAAACGTCTTATATTAAGGCAAGGAGGGAGTATACTTTAAGGTTAGAGGTTTTAAATTTTGTCGCAAAAAATAGCTCAAATGATATGTCACCGTAATATCAGAAGGCTAAATTTTATTTAATTCACTATGTCGTTACTTATGTAAATGTCATATCATTTAAGACTAAAAATTTATAATTCTTATTATTACTCTTAATTTAATTATTTATACAACGTATATGTATCCTCATATGAGTTTACTCTCAGTTTCTCCTCTCACATTCTATATGCAAACGCTCACCATGTCAAAGATTCATACATATTTTAATATATAATTTTTTTAGGGGTGATATTGTCTCAGGATTCATAAGTATTGTTTAGTTACTTGTCATTGTCATGTCATTAATTTTTTGATGTGATACTATTAATTAAACGTAGTTAAAAAAAATTAAAAGTTTAATTCACTACCTCAATACAGCTATTGGGATGTTTTGACATTTTTCAAATGGTGTTTGAAAATTGAGAGACAAAAAACTGACCTACTCAATATAGTTTTTGAGAATGAACCCTGACATTTATTAGTGGGCCGTAATGAGAATTCGATTCTGGGCAAACCGTTAAGTTACTGACAACCCGGGTTAGTGGTATTTATTTTCAGTAACATACTCCCTTCCTCCTAAAAAGAATGAGTAAATAATTAAAATTTCACACGAATTAAAAAAATAATAATAATAATAAATAGAATTCTAAATTTATAGTTAGTAGTCCAACGAGATTCACAAAATAATGAATAATCTTAATTTGTTATATTAACGTACTTCACTGGATGACATAATTATTTTTTATTTTATGTACTTTATCTCGTTATTTTGGAGGCAAAAATATTTTTACTCTTAGTTATTCATTTGAGAATGGAGCGAGTATATATCTATATTATAAAATACTCATAGAGGCTTGCTTATTTTGTGACAAGCTTGCCGTTTATTTTTGTACTCTTTTGTCCATACAACTTTACATGTATTACTATTTTGTCTTGTTTAATTTAAAAAAAAATTATCTTTTTATTTTGTCTTTCAAATTTTATAAAGTTATAGTTACATATATATATATATAATAGATTTAATGCGTACCTCTTAAATAGTATATATCTTTTAAATAATATATTTTTATTAAAATTATGTCATTTTAGAGATTCTTTTAAAGATAAGTGAGGCCGCGAGTGGTATTTTTATAAATAAATGAAAGCAAGTGGGACCATTCTATTTTAATATTATTTTATTTTTAAAAAAAATATCCAAAACGACGTAATTTTAATAAAGATATACTATTTAAGAGAGGTATGATATTTAAGAGATATGCTTTAGATCCATCCTTTTATATATATATATATATATTATAAAGCCTTCATATGGATATGGGGGCTTTGGTGGTTTTGTGGCACGCTTGACTTTTTTTCCACTATTTTGGTTCTGTAACTTTAAGTATATTTCTATTTTTTTTACTTAATCTTTTAAATTTTATAAAATTTTAATTTTATTTTCATACTATAAGTTTGTACATGTAGGACGCGTGTCACCGAATGCTAATACTAGTGAATTGACAACGCATGTGAGACTTTTCAATAAAAATAATGCTACTATCACATAAATTTTTATCACATAACTCTCACATACACACACGTATATAATACGGATTTCGTATGTCAGACAAAGATCCACAATATATATATATATGTATATAATAATTTTTATGTGATAGTAGCTTTGCTCTTTCAATAATCGTACAATACAGTACTCATCTAATAAAATAAGAAAAAAAAGGCGCTGAGCTGAGTGACAAAAATAGGCGAGAAGTTTGGTGATACACGCTTCAAAGTGCAATTAAAGCGTTACGAGTTTACGTTGCAGCAAATCCTAAAAACTACATCTTTTCATTTATACTAATTTATCAATTTTGAAATATATAAACAATTATTATTATTTTTTTGAGTTGACTTCGGGTATATTCAAACTTAAATTTGAATTCATTTTTTTTTTAGTTAATATAATAATTACTACTGTAAACTATCAATACGGATGTCTTTCATATTCATTATCACCGACTATTATTTTAATCTCATCAATTATATTTTGTCATTTTTAAACCAGTAGGGTGATTAATAATTTCTTTTTGGAAGTATCAAGTGATTTTAATAATGATAATAAATAATTAATAAAATTAAATAATGAACTAATTATGAAATAAAATAGTTACTAATGGTATTAATTATGGAATTGTTATTTTTCCACAATAAAATTTTTATATTTTCACGTGGTCTTATTCGCATGTCTATTTACTATTTAAGTATTGCTAAATATTGCGATAAATTTATGTCGAGTTACAATTGCGAATTTTATTAATAAATTAAAATGGGATTGATAGGAATTATAAGAGAACCGTACTTATTACACATATTCTCAAGAAGATTATCATTAATACTTATTCACGTAACCGATAATCAAAAAGTTAACATAAATATTTGTAATATATATCATTTTTTTACTATTCACGCGATGATAGTCATATAAAATTGTCAAATTCACTTATGATAATATTAGTTCTCTTAAATTTGTACAAATAATTTTATCATATTCATCAATTTTATAAATAAATGTAAACATTGAGGGTAGAACTTACTAATTAAATAAATTTGGTTTAATGATTTTACTTTACTCCTGATTTTCCCACCCCAGTTAATTGTAGGCCTGAGCAAGAAATCAAATTGTCTCCGAAATCGTACCAAAAATCGCACAAACCGCATTAAAATTGCACCAACAGTTCTGGCGTATGTGGTGGTTTTAGATGGATTGAAAAATTGAATTTACAGTTTGATTTTGGTTACTAGCCAAAACCGCATGCATAAAATCGAAACTGCACCATATGCCAACAAGATAAAAGAAGTCAAGTTATCAAGAGTAGTGTATAAATTTTAATGAAAATATGATTGAGATTATTGTCATCATCATTATAATAATAATAATAATTTACAAAAACAAGTCCACCAACAAATTTTATTTACTGTTATCCACCACTATGTTTATATAGATACATACCAGCTCATATACATATATATTTTTTATTTTACTAATATTATTATCATAAGCTTAAAAGTTTTAAAGTATGTATTATTATTTTTATATACATAAATAGTGTTATAAATCATAACAAATTTTATCAATATTAAAAAAATACGAACAGATACGTGAGATATGATAATAAATATGAGACTCATTAAATAATTACATTATTTTATCATTTTATGTTAAACATTAATTAGTCACATCATACATTATATAAAATCGAATTTACAATTTGGGCTTGGTTCTATTTAGCTTTTGTCTAGACAATACATTATAAGTAAAGTTGTGTATGTTTTAAAAGTGATATTTAATATTATGTGATCCTAAATTGTTAATTTAAATTGCATAAAATTTTGTTGTTCAATTGATTTTGGAATCGAAATCGCACATCACCAATCACAAGTGATTTCATCTGCAATTTTGAATTTGTCAAACAACACCTAAAAGATTTCGTGTACGATTTGAATTTCATACCGTACCACACTCTCTCTTAGTTAATTGTGATGATGGTTAATGTTACTTTAAGGAGGGTGTATTCCATTAAGACTTTAAAAGTTTGGTTGCATTCAATCAATAAATTTAAAGAGTTTTATAAAAGTTTACTGATATTCAATCACAACGTCTGTAATGTATTTAAAAGTTAGAAAGCATTGAATTAAGACTTTTACAAAGTCTATAAAAGTATTTTGGTATTCAAAAAGTCATAAATTTTTTAGATTTATATCAAATGGTAGAGTTTGACAGAGTTTAGATATGAGTTTAGAAGAAGAGGTACTCATATCCAAAGTATGATCTCATCTCTAAATACTTCTAAAGACTTCCAAATATTTGGAAAAGAAAAAGATGAATAGAGGAAAAGAGAAAGAGACAAAAGAGATCAAACAAAAAAGATAAAAAAAAACAATATACATATATATATATATATATATATATTTGTCTTGCTTTATGTGTCTCTACCTCAGTCATCTCAAAATAAAAATCCCAAATGGGAAGAGAGCTATTAAGAAAAGAGCAAAGACTTATTTATAGCAGGCGAAGGGAGAGAAAAATTAGGAGGAGTTAAAAAGATGAACTAGTGTTAAGGATTCCAAATAAAATCAAGAGTATAAATAAAGATAAATACTCATTCTCTCTCATAAAATATTTTCATTTATTATATTTATAAATATCAAGGAGGTATTATGTTTATTTTTAAAAGTAATAAATTTGTTAATTGTTGAAAATTATAAATTATTAGTTTAATAACAATGACTTGATAGAAAAACGATAATGAACAATTTTAAAATCGAAATTGTTACTTTATATTACTGTTAGTAAAAAATAATTTTTTTTTAATCAAATAAGACATTTTCTTGTAATAATTTCAACTTCAACAATGACTTTTATTTCAAATTAAGTTGTGACATGGTCAAAATATTTTAAAATTATTTAATATCGAACTCATATAATCTAAAATATAAGTTACAAGTTATATTAAAAGTATATAAAAATGTACAAAAATCTTGATAAAAAATCTATATAAACATGTCACTTATTTCATGAAGTCTTTAAAAATCATTAAAATTCATAAACTATACAAAAAATCTATCACTTTTTTTTTTAAAAGTCGTTATTAAATAAACTCTCCAAAGAAAATAAGTACTTATCAATCAACCACCGCCACCATAGGTCACATTAAGAGACGGTGACACGAAAAAGATCTCAGCCGTCCATTTCGAAAGTAGAATTTGCTGCCGTTGATTCATTCAAACTATCAAAACAGAATTAACTGATGCCAATGTAAGCCCACGCGCTAGCTGTAATGTATTGTTTTACCGCCTCGAAAAATAAGGGTTCATTTGATAAGGTTTTGTTTTTGTATTTAAATAATGTTTTTACATTATTTTTTTTACATAAATAATGAATAGATTTTGCATTTACGTAAGGGACATTCATGAAAAATATATTTACAATTTTTACTATCAAAAGTAACATTGAAGTATATCAAAATACAATATTTTCAATACTGAATGTCAAACAATAATTTTTTTTGTTAAATATTATATTAAGTCTATCAAATACAAATTTAAAGTTACAAAATTAAGTAATAAAAACTAACAATCAATAGTATGTCATATAGATAATGAAGTCGATGTCCCATGTACTTTGTTGTTTTAAATTATAGACATAATTTTAAAACGATGATTTTTAAAGATAATTAATTTTATATATTTAAAATATTTTTTTCGTTTCAAATTATAAGATTACTATTGATTTTTGAAAGTTAATTTGAGATATTTTAAACTTAAAATTAAAATAATTTATTAGCAATTATGAAATATCAATTTTACAGTGAGTAATATTTTTTAGATAATTTACAAGCATCATCATTGTATTGACTAAAATTAATAATAACTATGCCAATTTGAGTTTAAAAATATCTAAAGCTAATTTTAAAAATTCGTTAATGAGCTTATATTTTGAAAGGTTGATAATATGTCCTTAATATTAAATATAAATAACTAACAATGTTAATGTGATGCATAGATGTAATAATTAAGATAAATAACAAATTAGGTATATGACAATATTTTATAACTCTAAAATAAAAATGCATTCAGTTTTATAACATATTACAAAAAAGATGGTATATGTAGTAGCGCTTGTACCACGCGTTTCATGTGAGAGTGGGTTGGATTTTAAGGGCTGCTTTGCTTAGGTGAGAGTAGAGACTTTGTCAGTACGTAATACTTTGTAGTATTTGGTATCTAAAAAAGTGTCCACATATATCAAATTATGATTTTTAAAAAAATATTATATTCCCTGCATTCAACTAAAATAAATCAATTGCTTTCAAAAAAAACTAAAATAAATCAATTTGTAAAACGATTTAGTAATACTAAGAAAATAAAAGGATATTTAATACCTTTAAATTTCTCATAAGAGTTTTTATTAAAAATTAACATTTTTAAATAAAAATATGATATTTTTACATAATCTACGTGTAAAATATCATATTTATACATATTCCCTTTTTTTTATCATCTAAATTAATTGTTATCATTCCCCGTGTATATATCAAGTATAGACTAGAATATGAATTCTAATATATAATTCACTAAATAAGATTGGGAATATGAATTATAATATATAATTCACCAAATATGATTATGAAAATCGTAACATTGTTAAAACAAAGAAAATAGTTTGAAAATATTTTAGGACTGATTTGTAAAACTTTTCATTTACTAACTCATGTTTCAAAATAAATTTTAAATATATACTAGTACTATTCATATCAACTTTAAAGTTGAAAATATTTTAGAGCAGGTGAGTAAGGATGCAGTTCCGTGGACCGCTCGTTTTATGGTTAGCTGTCCTTAAACTGAGGTATATATAGTAAAAAGAAATTCAAAATATTGGATTACCTTTTATTTTAGAACTACTTTTTCCTTGTATTTAAAATAATGGAAATAAAAAAAAATGTGGTTTCGTACCAAACATCTTAGACAAACACCCAAATAAAGACTAGAGAGTAGAGACACTTGGTATACGATTCCTAGACACTTGTCAAAAAATTGAAACAGAAGGGGCAGGGTAGTAAATGGAACATAAACGGGGTACAGGAATCTCAAAACTATGTTCACATAAATACTAACAACTTTCTAACTTTTTGGCGCGTATATAAACTAACAACACGAGCCGAAAAAAAAAATAAAAAGAAAGAAAGTGCCAAAGAAAGATCAAAATCAAACCCATTGAAAAGAAAGACCCAAGAGAGAGAAAAGAAATAAATATTGACACTTTTTAGAGTGAGAAAGAGAAGGAATCCCCCAAAAAAACCTTTCATCTCCTCTCTCTAAAAACATCACCTTTAATCGATTGGACCCCTTTTCTTTAGCATTCACCTATCTTCGTGGTTACTGTTGTATAAATTCTCTGAATCTGTGTATATATATAATTCTGCGTGTGTTTATATATATATATATATATATATTGTATAGGTGCATATTTGTATAGTAAAGCTTTTGCAATGGAGAGGTACGGAGGTGCACAGGCAACGGAAGGGTCACCGGCTGATCCGGTCGGGGAATGGAGCTCCCCGGAAGGCGGAACAGGGCTCGAAGGTAAGTACAATGTCACTGCATTGCAGCTCATTTCAATTTCGGCTGAATTTAGGATGCATGTGGTGGTTTGTGTTGAATTTTGTAACGTGGTGTGTTTTTGTAATTGAATTTGATGTTGATTTTGCAAATGTAGAGGCTATGTGGCAGCTGGAATTGGCCGGTGAATCGTACCCTGAACGGCCGGATGAGGATGATTGTATTTATTATCTGAGAACAGGGTTTTGTGGGTTTGGCTCCCGGTGTCGTTTTAATCATCCCCGTGATCGGAATTCGGTAAATGATCCCCTCTTGGTTTGGGTTGAGTACCTTGCATATTTATGTTAGGGTTTTATAGAATTTATGTATTCACTGTGTTTAACTGTTTAATTAATCTTGATCTTATGATTTACCTGATCATTAGTGTTTTTGTGCTTAGATTTGATACTGATTTTTCATAAATGAAGAGGATTGTTTTGATGGAGTTTGTGCCGAATTGAGTTGTAGTATGAGTAGTATGAGTGTTATGGGTGTGTGAAATTGTAGTTCATTGAAAGTGATGATTGAAAAATTGACAATTTGACATGCTATGGGTGGATTTTATTGGAAAATGTTGTCAGGTTGTGGGGGCTATGAGAGCTAGTGGGGGTGATTACCCGGAGAGACTAGGCCAGCTTGTTTGCCAGGTACTTTTATTAAAAGATTTTTTTTTGGTAATGAATTTCAATTTTTTGGAATGTTTGATTTGGATGGGAGATGCACATTAGCTAATTCTGCTGTTTTTATTGCTGTTCTCAACATTGTTCTTTCTATTTTTTGAGCTATCTCCAGTTTCTCTGATCTTGACTCGTATTTTTCTCCAATCGTCTCTAAATTTATTTGAAGAAGGAAATTTATTGAAGTTTGGGATTGGAAGATGAACATTTGCTAAACCTTAACTTTTTATGATTATTTAAATCTTTGTCTAATATGTGATTTCAGTGAGTTCCAACTTCTTGTAAATAAATTCGTCGTCTTCTTTATTTCAGCTCTATTTTAAGACAGGAAGTTCCTTCATGTTACTCGTACCCTTCTCTATTTGTTATTTCAGCTCAATTTGTATTGCTGTTGTACTCAAGTTTTAGTACTATATGAGGATAACATGTGTTTTCAATCTTTTGGATAGGAAAAAAAATCCCTGAAGTTTGATACTGGATTTGGAAGCTGCACATTCTGCTAACTTTTAATGTTCTGTAACTGTTCCTCTAAATGTTCATTCTCTCTCTCTCTCTCTCTCTATATATATATATATATATATATATATATTGAGTGAGCTTCAATTTCTCTAATTATGGCTTGTTTTTTCTTATTTTATCACTAAATTAGTGAAAAGAGGAACTTGCTGATGTTTGATTGTTTGAGATCGGAAGATGCAAAATTGCTGTAATTTTAACCTTTATATGATTTTTCTGGTCATTATATAAAAGAAGTAAGCTACAATTTTGTTGATATGTTTTTGTTTTCTTCTTTATTTCGGCTATATATTGTTTGAAGACAGTAAGTTCCATTTATGTTAGTTGTTGCTTGTGCCCTTCTCTACTAAATATGATATTTTGTACTAATGTGTAATAATATGCTGTTGTTCTCATGCTGTATACTATACGAGGACTAGAATGTTATTTCAATTTTTTTGAAAGAAAAAAAAATCATGTTTGATACTGTATTTAGGAAGCTGCACATTTTGTAAAATTACACTGCTTTCTTGTCATTGTTCTTTCTATATATAACATGAACTCCAGTTTCTCTGCTTATGACTCATCTTTTCCTGTATTTCGTCTGTACAGGAACTTTGTGATGTTTGAGATTGGAAATGCATTTTTCCTGAATTTGCCTTTCTATGATTCTTATAATCACTTTATAAATGAAGGAACTGACCTCCAAATATGTTGACACAAATTTGTCTTCTTTATTCGTCTCTATATTGTTTATAGACAGGAAGTTCCTGTTATGTTACTTGTGCACTTCACTGTTGACTACTTTATATCTGCTCAACTTGTGACGTGTGCTGTAACTGTTGTACTTGAGCTTTATTAATTCTATACAAGGATTAAAATGTGATTTCGACTTTTGGAAAACATTTCCCCCCCAAATATTTGATACTGAATCTTGGATGCTGCACATTTGCTATACTCCGATCTTTGTCTATTCTTTTAAGTAGATTCCTCCAACTTTGTTGATCATGAATTCGTCTTATATTTATCTCGTCCCTACATTGTTTGAAGACAGGATGTTCCGTTTAGGTTATTGCTCTGCTTTGTGTTGACAATGCTGTTCTACTCAACTCATAGTACTAGATGAGAACGAAAATGTGATTTAAGTTTTTTGGAAATCTGGATAAATGTTTGTTACTGTATTAGGAAGATATTATACTTAACACACGCGTAAAATTATACTGTTCTGTTATTATGCTGATCATTGACTATTCTAGAAATATAGTTTTCAACTTTGTTTATCATGAATATTCTTTTATCTGTATTTCATCTGTATATGTTTAAAGATAAGAGATTCCTTTTTTTGGTTAATTTCTCCCTTTGGTGTTACCTATGCTGTTCTACTCACTTGTATAACCATTTGGGAACGGGGATGGGATTCAGTATTTGGAAATTTGGTAAATATTTGATACTGAATTAGGAAGAATTTACTAAATTATTCAATTGCATAATTATGCTGATCTATATCTATATTCTATGATGAGGTGTTTCAACTTTGTTGATCATGAATTCGTCTTTATTTTTATTTTGGGTCTCTACATTGTTTGAAGGCAGGAGGTTCCTTATATGTTACTTCTGCCCTTTTTTTTGACTATGCTGTTCTCCTCAACATGTAGCAGTATATGAAGATGGGAATATAATTCACAATTTGGAAAATCTGTCAAATATTTGTTATTGATTCTTGGTGATGCATATTTGTTAAATTATGCTGTTATATAGTTTTTCTAATCATAGTCTATAACAAAACGGAGTGATAATTTTCTTGATTATGAATTCCTCTTTATGTTTATTTTGGCTCTACATTGAATATATATCGAAGCTCCTTGTTTGTTAATTATGCCACTTGTGTTGACTATGCTGCTCCTACTCAATTGTAGTACCTTATTAGGACAGGAATGTGATTTCAATTGTTAGAATACTTGGACAATGTTTGATTACTTGATTTTAAAAGAGGCGCATTTGCTAGTTTTGTATGGTTTAGTGATCCTTCTGTCCATTGTCTATTCTCAAATATAGTGTGTTCATTTTTCGCACTTCATTAAAATTCGTCTTTTGGCTTCATTAAACTTCGTCTTTTCTTTATTTCGGCTCTAAATCATTTAAAGATAGTAAGATGCTATGTTATTGTTCTCTTTGTTTTGACTATGCTGTTCCTACTTAATTTGTAGCACTATATGAGGACAGGAATGTGTAAATTTGGTGCTTCCTGTAAGTATCACCATCCAAGACAGGGAGGTGGACTTACAAGCTCAGTAGTGACACTAAATTTCTATGGATACCCACTGCGCCTGGTCTGGTCTTTGTTCATTTTTTGTCTCTCAGATTTCTTTCTTTTTACCTTTTGCATAGAGTTAGCTTGTAATTGTAATTCTTGTGACAGGGTGAAAAAGAGTGTTCCTACTATGTAAAAACAGGGCACTGCAAGTTTGGCACAAGCTGCAAATTTCATCATCCACAGCCAAGTGGTGTACAAGTTCCAGACCCTGTAACTTTGTCTATACCAGTGTTTACATCTGCAATTTATCCAACTGTGCAGTCGTCTGTTCCATCGTCTCAACAATATGGGGTTGTGACTGGTGACTGGCCAGTTGCAAGGTCCACTCTTCTTCCAGGTTCATATATGCCCGGGACATATGGTTCGGTACTGCTTCCCCAGGGGTTAGTTCCCTTGCCTGGTTGGAATCCTTACCAGGTATATCCTATAAAGCTTCCTCTTTTTGTTCATGAATTTATTTAGGTGAGTACCTTTTCTATCAATTTGTTAACCGACTTTGTGCAGGCAGCTTTGACTTCAGTTGCCTCCCCAAGTGCTCAATTTAGTGTAGGAGCAGGCCCTATTTGTGGGTTAAAACAGTTATCTTCTTCAGCTCCTGCCTATGCTGGACCTTATCTATCCATGCCTTCTCCTGCTGGACCTTCAGGTATTAGCCAGAAGGAACATGCATTTCCAGAAAGACCCGGCCAACCTGAATGCCAATATTACATGAAAACAGGGGATTGTAAATTTGGATCCTCGTGTAAATACCATCATCCATCACAATGGAGTGGACCGAAAACAAATTTTGTCCTCAGTGCCATGGGTCTTCCTCTACGTCCTGTGAGCATCTGATCTCAAACTCTTGTTGCTTTACTTTAGGTTATGGAATATAGGTCATTATGGTTACTGTGGTTATTACCTTTGGTAAATTTTAAGAATTTACTTGTGATGGTAGAAACCGACTATATGAGATGATACATGTAATATTATTCGAGTGTTCATTGGGTTGAAAGCTTACGTTTCTGATTCTTCTCGCAAGTTTTAATTATGGAATCAGATGGCTGTATCATCTCTCTTTGGTTATCTCTGTGCGTGAGCTTGTGTTTGCAAATGTGTGTGTGCCTGTTCTATACACCCATGTTTGTGTTGTAGGGTTGTTTTATTGCGCACTTTGGAATATTACCGGTTCTTTTTTCCATGTGGGATGTATTTATGATGTTTCCCTTCATTAGTACTATATAAGTTCAATATACAAGTATCCTACATCAAGTTTTGCAAGTTGGATTCAATATCTGATGTAACAAAGCTATGATACTCTAATATGGCAGCATTTTTGTCACAGTTCTACATGTTGACATTACTAGTAAAAGTTCTTGATGTTGAAAAAGATCTTAAAGCTAGGTCTAAGTACATATGACATGCATCTAAGTTGTATATAGAGTTCCATTAGTTCAGCTGTTTGTACCATTACTAATGGGAATCACGATTTGATGATATTCATTCCTGTGCTTACATGTTGCATATATTTGAGTGTATTGTCAAATTACACTGCCAACTAATTTATCGATATGCTGTTAGGGTGAACCACTTTGCTCTCATTATGCACTAACTGGAGTATGCAAATTTGGGGCTTCCTGCAAATTTGATCACCCAATGGAAACTCTGAGTCACAGTCCGTCTGCATCTTCTCTTTCTGATATGGCGGTTGTTCCTTATCCTGTGGGATCTTCAATGCCTACCTTAGTCCCATCATCCTCATCATCAGAGTTGAGGCCTGAACTTATATCCGGATCCAATAAGGAAGTCTTTCCAACCAGAATGTCTACTTCTGCGAGCACAGCTGCTAGCTAGTTCAATCTTCCCAAGGAACAGTGCTCATCCGCCCACTCAGAGTTCTACTCCTTCAACTGGCAGGCAGTGGTACAGGTCATGTTAGTGAGGTTCGTACGTCAAGCTGAGAGCACCAGTATTAGACATTCCTTTCTGTAAATCAATTTCCATGAACCCAAAATTTTTGTGCGAGTCCTCTATTACGAGACTTGTTTTCTTAGTCGTCATGTTTTCCTCGACTCAGATCTGTCACATGCACAGCTTTTTTTCACCTCTGTTCATATAATCTTTATATAGCCACCACTTCCATCATGAATAAGAAGCCATATCCAACCTTCGAACATCCACCAAACTCATATAGCCTCCCCGTCCATATCGATGTATCAAAATGGCATATATATTTCCAATTTTGGAGTTTGTTGTGTTACTTGTGTTGTAATCATTTCCAGAAAAAGAAGAAGAAGAAGAAGATCATTTCCGCACCCTACTCTTTCAAATTGTGCATTATGCGTCTATCTTTTGCCGGTCCTGTTGTATCTGGGAACAAGCTTCCAATTTGACTTAGAAAATGTAGTTGAAGGTGTTGTTGTTCCTTCCTTTTTGTCTGGGACTTTGTTGCCGGAATTAGGATCGATATAGACTCTCCAAGCAAGAACAACGATGCATGGCTTTGCCGTGAGATATGAATTGTTTATAATTTTATTACAGAATACGACAAAAACATGAACATGAGAACCTTGAATTTGTAAAAGTTACTACTCTGTAGTTTTATGCATATAGTTACGAGACAATTTTTGCTTCTTAATAATCTTTGCTTGTCCAAGCCAAAATGAGGGGATTTACTATAGTATCTTTAATGGTTTTTATCAAAGAAGATTCTTTTTTTTTTTAAATTTTCTGATCATTTTGTTAATATATTTGATGGGCAAAAGGCACTATAAGCATTGTTGTTTTGGATCAAAGTGCGACTGTTAACATTCCATTATGGTCATTTCTAATTTTGGTCTGAAAAGATTAAAGGAAATGTTAACGACATGTTTTTCCTTCGATTTCGGTTTTAAAATTAGAGATACAATTTGATTTTTAAAATCAGATGACAATATATTAAATTTTAAATTAATGTAAATTTATTTAATTTTAAGTGACACAATTATTAAAATTATATAGTATATAATCAAAAATTTTATTTCATTCAAAACTTTTATAAAAAGTTTAATATTCCATTTCATAATGATTACTTAGGCATGGGTCCTCCTCACATAACATTTAAAACTGCTTGCATGCTAGTCTAAATCTGGCAAACGGGCGGGCAGGTCGGGCCGGGCCGGGCCAACGGGGTTAGGCAAAAATGGCCTAGGTTTTGGTGGGATGATATTGTGAGGCCCGTGGTCCAGGTTGGGCCGGCCCGCGGACTTTTTCCTTTATTTAATTTTTTTTTTTTGTAAAATTTTGGTACACCGTATAAGACCTTCTTACAAATATCCTTCTTTATCAGTAATAGACCTCTCACATAACTCTATAAAATTCTAAAATGTTTCCCGGTTGCTACTCGTGGATGAAGTAATCCGTGCAGGGAGTAACATGCGGAAGCCAACTTAGCTGTGTTGTCAATGTATACCTATGCCAAATTGAAGTTTTGTTTTTGTGTTTCATGGGTGTTATGATTTATTATGAAGATGTCTATCCATACTTCCAGCTGGTGTTGTAGACGAGGGTGTAGTTCATTTCAAGGATTGTAGAGCAGTGTTCCTTTGGATGGCCTAAAAGTTTTGTTAAGAACTGACAATGATATCTTTGACAGCTACACTAATATACTAGAGACTATTAAGCAGAGTTGACCCTTTTCACCTTCTTTTTATATTTATTTTTAGATGTACACTACAAGATGATCCCATTAAATGTGTGAATGTGAGGATTGTATTTCAACATTTTCTTTATTTGACGTCCTTAGCTGTGGTCTTAGTTGGTTTTGTGTTATTGCTAGTCATAAATTTCATCACAAAAGTTGACCACGGGCCACGGACCGGGTTATCCGCTGGCCGGACCAAAAACGGCCCAGTTTTATTTGAACTGCAAAAATTAAGCCCATAACCATATTTTTGTGGACGGACCCGAGCCTATTTTGTCAGGTGTACATGCTACCCAAACCTCATGATCGTCTCACTTGACTTTAGTCCGACACTCGTATTAATTTGTGGCGAACATATTTAGACACAATTTTGTTTGTATTTTTGAAGTATTAAACTTCAAGATCACATTTCTTATTAGCTAGAATTTGTCAAAAACAATTATATGTAATGTGTCTTAGAAAATACTTTATCTTAATGCATATAACTGACCGAAGTGACAAAAAAAAAATAGAATAATGGTACATACACAAACTATTCTACAAATATTTTATAAACTACTGATGTGACATACTCCACCTCAGCATATTAATTAATAAATTATTTCAATGTAATCTTCGGCCCCACATAAAAAGCTGAGGTGGAGTATGCTACATCAGCTGTTTGTAAAATATTTATAGAATAGTTTGTGTCTGTAGCATTATTAAAAAAAAATAGACTTGCGAAATGTGTAAGTAGCAAGTTAATTAGCTTAAAACAGAGTCACAATTACAGTCATTTCATTTCATTTCTTACTCTTGTCTGGCATTTTTATATATAATTACTACAATAGGAAATTCGAGCAAATCAAGAACGACAAAATGCAGGTTCTTGAATATGTCATAATTCGAAACAACATAACCTTGCTTCATTATAACTATTATATAAAAACCTAGCTACGTACTACAACTTAAAAGAGAAAGAGTATCCCAATTAAGTCAAGAACATTAATTGCCGAAGAAGAAACCAGTACTGAAGCCATTGATTCATATATGTGATGATCCATAAGTACTACTCAAATTATCTGCAGTAGCTGCAGGATGAATATATAAATGTCCCATGCATGCATGCATCTTCATCTCTCATTAACGGCATGTTAATCATCGCTGCCGCCGCTTCATAATAATAATTCAGCCCCCAATACTTGTGATCACCACATAAGAACCCGTTGTTGATTTCATTGTAACAAGTAATATTGTGGTACTCACCATGGTTTGATGCCATTGTTGTAGCACTTGCAGCCTCAGAATTATTAAGTGCATTTCCATCACAATGTGACCGGTTTAATTCAGAAATATTACACGCGTAACAGTTTTGATCTTTGTTTATTGGATTAGGAGGAGGAGGGTTCAAGCAGTTATCAGGAACAATGCACTCCAAGTAACCAGAGTTGCTGCAGGTATCACTACTAGAGAAAAACAAGTTTTCTTTAGATGTAGAACCATATGAATTAGATTGTGACGATGATGAAGTGTCGACATCTGATTGGACTGTTTGATTTGTGGGTGGTTGTTTTGTTTGAGTTGTAGTGAGGAAATGTGATGAGGGCTGAAAATCAATAGGGGAGATCAAAGGAGTAGTGTCAGAAGAGTAAATGAAGTTGGTTCTTGCTTGACTGCCCTTCATGGAAAGGGCAGCCCTATCATAAGCCAGGGCTGCTTCTTGAGCAGCATCAAAGGTCCCAAGCCAGTGTCTTTCTTTAGTTGTAGGGTCCCTGATCTCGGCTGCGTATCGGCCCCACGGACGCCGCCTTACACCGAGGAACCTCCCCGGCTCGGCCGGCTTTCGCCGGCCTCTTGGATGGTGGCTAGGTTGAGGTGGGGATGTATTTCTTTGCAGTACAGAAAACCCCATTTGGATAGGGATGGTGGATTCATAGGCTTTGAGTTTGTAAATTGATGTTTTGGAGTTGGAGGTGGACATATCTTACAAGGGGTGAAGAAATGTGGCAAAGTGAGAGAGAGAATACAGGAGATTTGAGAGGAAAGTGAGAATTAGCTTTGAGTAGTCTGAATCATGAAGTGTGTGGGAAATGTAGGTAAGGGGGCTCTTTTAAAGATGTGATTTTGATCCTAAATAGAGGGAAAAAGGACACTGAAGATGTCATTCTTTGAAAGACCATTCTTCCCTTTTCACACTTTTTTTTTAAATAAAAATAAAAATAAATTTCTTTACTACATTTTTGATAGAAAGCCTCTCATTTTTATATAGTTATATATATATATATATATATATAGGGTTGCATCCACAGCAACCGGTTGCTGGGAGCAACCACTTTATCCCACTCTTTGTAGAAACTTTTGACTCAATTTATCCCTCAAGTACAGTGGGCCTCATTATAATAATGATTCTCAAACCCCATATAAAGTGGGTGCTCCTAGCAACCGGTTGCTGTGAATGCAACTCCATATATATATATATATATATATATATATGAAAACTAAAGTTTCCTTGTAACTTTTTAAAAGAAATGGAAATTGGGATGTTCCCCATTCTATTGAATTCATGTTACTTTACAAGTATATCGGTTGCTTTCCTATAGCCTCCAAGCTTTATTAAACCTACAACATTTGTTAAATGTTCCTTCTTTTTTGTGGCATAACCCTTATGTTCTAACTCAAGAATATCATCCAAGTCCATACAAATTCGATGTTTTGGCATAGTAAAATCCGTGTTAGATGCGATTCAAATTTATTGTAATATTTCGGATTATTTAATCCTCATTTGGTAGCTTAAATTGAGGGACTATTAATCTCACATTCATCATGAGATTATATAATCCATCGTAAATAGCCTTAACAATGACAAAAAAATAGTCCATATGACTATAGGATCAATCATGAGATAAAATAGTCGGATGTAATGTTAAATTAAGACAAATAGTCCAATCCCAAACATATTTTTTACAAACAAACATATCCCTAGAGAGTCTCAAAATATTTGACTTTGAAGGCACTTGTATTAGCATAATTTGTTTGTATCATTCTATAGTGCATGTGTAAATCCGCATTCTATGCGAGATTAATCAGCTAAAATTTCTTTTAAGCTCTTGTCTTCTTCATGGTTTTCAAAGGGAGTAGTTAAAAATGATCTCCAACTAATCTTAAGTGATTAATATATTCATTCGGGTACATTTTCTTGTGGCTTTATATGCATAATGGAAACAGCATTGCATCAGATTAATTTATATGTCAAACGAATCAGTTCATAAGTCAAGTTTTAGCTTTGTTTTGTTTGTCTGTTCACACATGTTGAATCTTATAACGCTTTACGGAAGATAGTTCCGGTGTGACAATAAATACATGCGGGAGAATAATTTAACAATGGAAGTTTAATATTTTAATGATCAAAGAGTTTTACATGTGAATTAGGATATAACCATGCATTGATAATTGATCACACATTTTTATCACTCTGTCTCCGAGTTGAAATATGACTCCTTATTATGATAATTATCATTGTGAGATATAAGTCAATCCCCCTCAAATAAATGAAGTCGAAATTAATCCGGCATATTTCTTTAACAATCATCTAAACTCTTATTTTTATTTTGTTTTTTTCCCACACACACACGTAATAAACAAAACTATTTTATTCAACTTTTTTTTCAAAGATAAATGTAACGCAATATTACTAAATCTACACCTTAAAAATGCGCGCATTTCCCTTTTTGAAGAAAAAATTACTATAAAGTGTTAGCATATATTACTTCTTTTGTCACCAAATTTGTACTCAATTTGCTTTAGAAAATACAAATGAAAAAGAAAAGAGTGTTAACTAGAACATTTGTCTGGTCTTTGTCTCTCTAAGGCTTTGTTTATTTGTTAGGATTACACTTGAAATAAGACTATTAATCTCAAATATCTTGTTTGTTTTAAATTTTAAACTTAGGACTATTAGTCGTGGGATTATAAAATAGTTTAACATGAGTGATTATTTAATAACATGTTCTACCTGGTATTATAATTCCTACCATTTGAGATTAAAAATTGCTAGACAAAATTAACCTCAATCTTTTTCTAAAATGACCATCATATCCTGCAATCTCCGTTATTAATAACCGATAACTTAAAATTTATTAGTACAATGATTATGTACCAGTAATCTAATACACGTAATTTAATTATTTAATATGTGTAATTTAAATCTTACACTGACAATAGACCTGACAATTTAGACCCCGCCCAACCCTCAACCCACCCCCCACCCCCACTCCCACCACACACCCCCCCGCCCCCGCCCCCGCCCCCAACCTCAACCCCAACCCAAAAAATAATACTACTTCCGTCCCATAATAAATATTTTTTTAGCTTAAATCACACATACCAATACACAAGCTAAAATGACAAAAATACATTTAATATACTTTCTTTGTTTTGTTTGAGACTTTTTTTATTGCATTTTGGTCTCTCTTTCTTCAACCATTCAACTTCCCAATAAATACGCAATAAATATCATTAGTTGCATAAGGGCACATATGAAAAAATATTATAAAAATTGTATTGGCATTTTAACACATCACTTATTTTGGAAAAAAATATTAAATTTAAAAAAACACTTATTGTGGGACGAAGATAGTATATATTTATTGATTATGTATACACCCTCACCCCGCGCACCACCACCCCCACCCCCACCCCCACACCCCTAAAAAAAATAATATTTACTGAATAATATAACTATTTATTTAAAAATTTCTAATTAATTGTTCATTATTTTTTAATGTATAAATAAGTTTAAAATATGTTATTATTGGTAAATGTATAATAGTCCAAACGATATTTTTTAATCCAATCCTTTAATTAATCCTGAAAAAAATAAACATAACATGAGATTATTTTAGGTTATCCCATGAATAATCTCATAAAAATCAAACATGTGATTAGGACTATTTAATCCTAAAATTAATAATCTTGAGATTATTAATTTGTTAGGATTACACTTGAGATAAGACTATTAATTCCAAGTATTTTGTTTGTTTTAAAATTTAAACTTGGGACTATTAGTCGTGGGATTATAAAATAACTTAACATGAGTGATTATTTAATACCACGTTCTACTTGGTATTATAATTTCTACCATTTGGGATTAAAAATTGTTAGACAAAATTAACCTCAATCTTTTTCTAAAATGATTATCATATTCTGCAATCTCCGTTATTAATAACCGATAACTTAAAATTTATTAGTACAATGACTATGTACCAGTAATCTAATACACGTAATTTAATTATTTGATATGTGTAATTTAAATCTTACACTGACAATATACCTGACAATTTAGACCCCCCCCCCCAAACCCCAAACCCCCGGCCCCAACCCCAACCCCAACCCCAAAAAATAATACTACCTTCGTCCCATAATAAGTGATTTTTTAGCTTAAATTACACGTACCAATATATAAGTTAAAATGACAAAAATACCCTTAATATACTTTCTTTGTTTTGTTTGAGACTTTTTTTATTGCCTTTTGGTCTCTCTTTCTCTTTCTTCAACCTTTCAACTTCCGAATAAATACGCAATAAATATCATTGGTTGCATAAGGGTACATATGAAAAAATATTGTAAAAATTGTATTAAAATTTTAATACATCACTTATTTTAAAAAAAAATGTTAAGCCTAAAAAAGCACTTATTGTGGGACGGAGGTAGTATATATTTATTGATTATGTATACACCCTCACCCCGTGCACCCCCACCCGCCTCCCACCCCCACCCCCACCCCCACCCCCACCCCCACCCCCACCCACTCATCCCACCCCACCCCACCCCACCCATCCCCCACACCCCTAAAAAAATAATATTTACTGAATAATATAATCACTTATTTAAAAGTTTCTAATTAATTGTTCATTATTTTTTAATGTATAAATAAGTTTAAATTATAGTTTAAAATATGTTATTATTGGTAAAAGTATAATAGTCCAAACGATATTTTTTAATCCAATCATTTAATTAATTTTGAAAAAAATAAACATAACATGAGATTATTTTAAGTTATCTCATGAATAATTGTTGGGTTTGTACGAAATCGTGACGCAATCAAATTGTAAAAATTAGCGGAAGCATGGTATATCAGAGTTTAAAAAAATTTCTACAAAACCATTACCCGGATCATCCTTTATGCAAATTATTAATTTAAAACGATAAATAAGAAGTTATGGAATCATACCCTTGTAGAACGAAACTTCCACAGGTACTAGTTCAACTCCTTGTTCTTCGTGATCTCCTTGAATTTCCGGATTAGATTCCTTCCTTTGATCAACGTTAGCCACCCAAGTGTTTGGCCTCTAGAGATGATCAACCAAGGAAGATGAATTATCAAGAAGGAGGGTGGTTGACTTAGTTTTCTATCCTCTATAGAAAAGGAGTACTCTCCAACAATTGAAATTGCATCAATCAATATCTATTATAAGACTCCTCTTATATAGATATTGATCAACCCTTCTAATCCTATTAGACATGGGATTTCTTTTAATTAATTAAACTCCTTTAATTAATTGAAGTTTCCCATCACATGGGAATAATTAATTAAATTCATTTAATTAATTTATCTCCTAATCTTATTAGGAATAAATGAGAGTACTAATATTAAATTAATTACTAAACTCCTTTAAAAATTAAAATAATAATAATTATAATAATATTAATAAGACTCCTCTTATTAATTTATATTTAATATTTTTAAAATATTAAATAATAAACATTAAGCTATTTAATTTATTCTATCACTATAGATTAAATTAATTATACTATGCCATTACCTTCTTAAATAATTATTCTTCCTTTTATGGTGTGACCCTTTAGATTCTCTATATTAAACCGGTTGTGAATAAATCAATTAGAACAATTCTAATCTTATTTAAATAAATAAATTAAACTAATAATCTATTTAAATAAATAATATTTATTCTACAATAGGGATAAGCCTCCCTAGCGGTCAACGACTTTCCAGATAATATAGATTTCAACATTAATCATAAAAGAACCTGTGAGTAAATAGTTACCATACAATTCAATCCTTCCATCATACAATGTCCCAATTAAATATAAGACATGAATTTACTGTCAAGTCTTATTTTATTTAATTATATGTATTTCGATTAGAAAATGCACAACTCCGATTAATGCAAATTAGAAACCTCTTTCTAATTTCATTCCACCTTGGCCAAGGATTCCTGGGTTGTCATTTAACGAATCACATAGGACATATCTCCTCTTTTACTAGAGGTGGTAGATTCTTTATTGATCATTCATTATCTCCATATGTAACTCATTATACCCAAGCATACCCTATATATGCCTTAAGGAATAAGTCAAAGTATAATTTGTTACATACAAGATACTATGATGATCTCAAGTCCAAGGATCACTTGTACTACTTTCACATTAGGAATTCCTATTGACAGGGGAGTAAAACTCCATTAGGTATTCCATAGCAAGTCACGTTCAGTGAACTTATTCTCCAATAAGCACCTACATACTTGCTTTAGTGTCTCCACACAAATGATCATGAGATCAATCATCCTCATCCAATGAGCAAGAAACATATGTACCAATCTATCCGGATTTACTAATCCCCTTTTTAGTAATCCCACGATTGAGAACTATTTTAGTTTTAAAGCTTTCTAAGAATTTAGATCTCATTAGCATGATCAACATCATGATTCTAAAAGCATTGCTTAAAACTATGGGTTATTTACATATTATAAAAACAGCACCATGTAGATAATTAAATGCCTTTAATAAATGAATATTTTATTAATAAATAAATAAGATTGTTTACAAAGTATGTGCTTTATCATTATACATGATTGGCTTGTATGCACACTACTATCAATCTCCCACTTGCACTAAAGCCAATCGCCATGGTATCGCATACCCAACTTCTCTAAGTGACGATCAAACTGCTGTTGTGTTAAAGCTTTAGTTAATGGATCTGCAATGTTGTCTTGAGAGTCTACACTCTCCTCTTTCAATGATTTCTTTAATCAAAGTGCCGCAACACATGTTTAGATTCAAGATGAGACTTAGGACCTATTCCTAGTTCTGTTGTGACGCCCCCAGAATAGGTCCATTCAACCCAACCCATTCTGAGTCGCCAAATACATGGTACAGAATTCAAATACAAACTTTATATCATACGGTCGTGCAAAATACGACCACACAACTGTGAGTCTCAATACAAATATGTAGAAAATATTAAGATTCAAACTAAGTCCTCATTACAATTATTATCACACTATTTATCAGAAATAGTGAGGACTACTACTGCTCTAACTCGGACCATCACTCTGTCCCCCGACTAGTCCCCGCAACATTCTCATTTCCTGAAGAGGACAACAGATGAAAAGGGTGAGCTCAACTAGCCCAGTAAAGAATATTATGACTAAGATAATGAAAAATAAATTATCGTTAGCCTTCAACAGTTCAGATAAAATATTATTGATAACATGTTTTAGATCAATATTCGCAGCGGAAATAACCGTTCATCATCAATATTTTATCCCTGTAACATCAATCAATATCCATCTCATCAAATATTCATCTTTGCACTACAGGCCAAAGATATTCATTTGTATCATCAGTGGTCATGTTCATCTCAACACCTGTCATCTTTGCACTACAGGCCAAAGATATTCATCAGGTAATCATTCATCTTTGCTCTACAGGCCAAAGATATTCATCAAGTAATCATTCATCTTTTAGGACTGAGGATGATGAAAAATATTTAAAAAAAACGAATCCAGTGAGATAAAAGACAAAGACTAAGGATTCGTATTTTAGTATATCCAATTCAAAAATACCTCGTAATAATCAATTATGGAGCAAAATTCAAGAATAGAGCTCAAAACTTGGATACAATCAAAGATAGTAACCTTAGCAAGCAATTTGGACAAATAGAAGAAAATTTAATTTTTCCGTGAATAGTGCCGTATACGTGAATAGTAACTCCGACGGAAAAAGTAAGAATTTCAACATAAAATCCATGACAATATTTCTGTATAATGATATTAAAAAGAATAACATCATTTACGAAAGAAAATAACATCCCTTACCTCAAAAGAACAGTATCTCTGACTGGAATATCGGATATAATACCGACGAAAGCTTGTACTGAATAGTAATACTCAAAGTATTGAAATACTCACAAAAATACGCTCGATATTATAGAGAGAGAAAACTTATGATTCTGGTGTGATTTTCAATTCTAACCTAAGCACCCTATTTATAGGAAAAACTTAAGATGCCAAAGGAGACTAAAATAATAAAATAATATTATTTTTAAAAAATCCTCCAGCCGCCTGCCAAAAATTCAAAAGCCATCAGCCACCATAAGTGGGACCCACCTCCCATTAAAAAAATATTTATTTTCCGAAACTTCAATAACTCATAATAAATAGCCCCTTTGTCAGAAAAATACAAATTCGATGTCCTTCTATAGGAAATTTAATTCTCTACAACTTTGCAGAAGAAAGTTTTTCCAAATTCCAAACATAAATTATCCGAAATCCAAAAACAGATGATTTCTCACACCAAAATATTGATAAAAACACATCAGCACTAATTCCTTCTTTAATATTCACAAAATAAATATTTCCTTATCATATAAATCAATAATTAATTATTCACAAATAATATTATAGAACTACAATATTAACAACCAGGTCGTTCCCAGGACAGAGTGGGCCTTCCGATAAGGACTTCTCCTTACTGGCGCGCAATTAAATAACCCCTCCTAGACAGAACTTCCTTAGACATTGTCAATAATGCTATCTAATAATATTATTCAAATAATATGAATTATTGAGTTGATAACGTGAAATACTGTGCAACGACAATTATTGAATCAATACTACAAAATATCAACTGTAGCCATTATTGAATCAATCATAAAAAAAAATAGCAACGTAGCAATTATTGAGTCAATAAAATATCAATGCAACAATTATTGAGTCAATAATATAAAATATCAACGTAGCAATTATTGAGTCAATAATATAAAATATTGAACAGTAAATACTGTAACAATAATTGAGTAGGTTCCTTCTCACGTAAGACTCAATAATTCGAAATACTGTGCAATACCGTGTGCTACTGCGCACCACCGCGTACTGTATTTTAACCACCGGGTATTTCAACAGTACTAACGGTAACAACTACGCCGTTATCTTGTAAAAAAGTTATTTCTGTCGCTTTCTATATCCAACAGTTATTCCGTTGTGGGGGCCCACAAATAGCTGCGCCGTCGTACGAATATTCCCCGACAACAAGAATATTCCACGACCAAACGAATATTCCCCGACAACAAGAATATTTTATAACCACTTGCTCATTTTAAAAATATTTGCACATTTCACCCATAACTTTCATATTTATCAAATCAACACCTTACTATTTCGAAATAATATATAAAGAAAATTAAATCTTTATTCATAAAAGTTGGGGTCTTACATCTGTAATGAACTTTTTATCTAAAACATCAACTTGCAGCTTCACTTACAGTTATATACTTTGTCTTTGTCATTAAACCAACAACCTTTTGTTGTTTGGAACCTTTTCAATTCACTGCACCATCTTTCAAGGTAAACACATACCCTGAAACAGATTTACTGTCATCTTGGTCTGTTTGAAAACTTGAGTCTGTGAATCCCTTGAGTTTTAATTCAGACCCACCGTAGACAAGAAAAATATCTTTAGTCCTTCTCAAGTACTTTAGGATATTCTTCACTGCCTTCCAGTGCTGTTCTCCAGGGTTTGACTGGTATCTGCTCATTACACTAAGTGCATGAGCAACATCCGGTCTAGTACATATCATACCGTACATGATAGATCCTATTGCAGAAGCATAAGGGATCTTACTCATACGGTCTCTCTCCTCAGGTGTCTTTGGGGCCTGTTTCTTGGAGAGATGTATTCCATGGCTCATCGGCATGAGACCTCTTTTGGAATCTTCCATGCTAAACCTCTTTAGCATTGCATCAATGTACGTTCCTTGGGATAAACCAAGCATCCTTTTAGATCTATCTCTATAGATCTTTATCCCCAAAATATAGGATGTTTCTCCCAATTCCTTCATGGAGAAGTGTTTAGATAACCAGATTTTAATCGATTGTAGCATAGGAATGTCATTCCCTATCAGTAATATATCATCAACATATAATACAAGGAATGAAACTGCGCTCCCACTAACCTTCTTGTTCACACATGGTTCATCGTCGTTTTTGACAAAATCAAACTCTTTGATTGTCTCATCAAAACGAATGTTCCATCTACGAGAAACTTGCTTCAATCCATAAATGGATCGTTGCAGCTTACAGACTTGATTTATTCCAACCTTTGAAACAAATCCCTCTGGCTGTGTCATATACACATCCTCCTCAAGTTTTCCATTGAGGAAGGCCGTTTTCACGTCCATCTGCCAAATCTCATAGTCGTTATAAGCTGCAATCGCAAGCAAAATTCGAATGGACTTGAGCATCGCTACTGGTGAGAAGGTTTCATCATAGTCAACTCCTTGTCTTTGTTTGAAACCTTTTGCAACCATTCGGGCCTTATAGGTCTCTACCTTGCCGTCCTCTCTAGTCTTTCTTTTAAAGATCCATTTACACCCAATAGGCTTAATGCCTTCAGGTGGTGAAATCAAAGTCCATACTTTGTTTTCATACATGGAGTCCATTTCGAATTTCATAGCTTCAAGCCATTTTTCTGAGTCTTTATTACTCATAGCCTGTTCGTAATTCAATGGATCATCATCATTCATGATGTGTACCTCATCGTCATCCTCTATAACGAATCTATATCTCTCAGGTATCTTCGGTACTTTTTCAGATTTACGAACAGGGTGTGGTATAGTAGGTTCTTCTACTTTGTCAGGTACCTGACTTCGATCCGTGGTAATTTGTGGGTCTTGAACTTCTTCAAGATATATCTTACTCCCACTGACCCCTTCATGGATAAAATTCTTTTCCAAGAAGGCAGTATGTTTCGCAACAAACACCTTTTGATCAGTTGGATGATAGAAATAATACCCTAAAGTTTCTTTAGGGTATCCCACAAATCTACACTTATCGGATTTAGTCTGTAGCTTATCGTTTTTAAACTTTTTGACATAAGCTGGACAACCCCAAGTCTTAACCTGCTTAAGATTTGATTTCCTCCCCTTCCATATCTCATATGGAGTCTTTGGGGCGGATTTGGTAGGTACCTTGTTAAGTAGGTATGCAGCCGTTTATAGGGCATATCCCCATAAGAAAATTGGAAGGTCGGTAAAACTCATCATAGATCGAACCATGTCCAACAGTGTTCGATTTCTCCTTTCAGATACTCCATTTAACTGTGGTGTACCTAGAGGAGTCCATTGTGAGATTATACCATTTTCTTTGAGATAATTGAGAAACTCACCGCTTAAGTATTCTCCACCTCAATCTGATCGAAGTATCTTTATACTCTTGCCCGTTTGTTTCTCTACTTCACTTCTGAACTCTTTGAACTTTTCAAATGATTCTGACTTGTATTTCATTAAATACACATATCCAAATCTTGAATGATCATCAGTGAAAGTAATAAAATAAGAATACCCACCCCGTGCACTTGTTGTATAGGTCCACAAACGTCTGTGTGAATCAATGCCAACAACTCTGTAACTCTTTCTCCTTTTCCACTAAAAGGAGATTTAGTCATTTTACCCATGAGACAAGATTCACAAGTTGGATATGATTCATAATCAGATAACTCAAAGAGCCCATCTTTATGCAACTTGAATAATCTTGTTTCATTGATATGACCGAGTCTACAGTGCCACATGTAGGTATAATTAATATCATCTCTTTTCCTTTTCTTAGTTTGTTCAATTTGAAAAATATTTTCTTGTAAGTCAAGTGTATAAAGTCCATTTCGCAAATTTTCAACACCATATAAAATATCGTCTTTATAAATAGAACAACTATTGTTCTTTATAACAACGTTAAATCCTTCCATATCCAATACAAAAATTAAAATAATATTTTTAATAATATTCGGAACATAATAACAATTATTAAGATAAATGGACTTGCCCGAAGGCATTGCTAAATAATAAGTTCCTACAGCTAATGCAGCAACCTTTGCTCCATTTCCCACTCGTAGGATCACCTCATCATTGTTCAGCTTTCTACTTCTGACCAGTCCCTTCACATTATTACATATGTGAGAACCACAGCCGGTATCCAATACCCAAGTAGAATTTTGACTTTCTGAAAAATTAATTTCAATCATGAACAAACCTTGATTGGAAGTCGAAGCTTCTCCAAGCTTCTTATTTGCCAGAAACTTCTTGCAGTTCCTCTTCCAATGACCAGGCTCGTTGCAATGGAAGTACATTCCTTTGCTAGCTGGATCAGATTTCTTTTGTTCCTTTATGTTCACTTTGCCCTTGGTCATCCGAGATCGGAAGAGCTCCTTAGATATCTCATATCTAGCAGTCCTACTTTGTTCACCATACAACTCCTTGAGGTGAATCAACATAGTAGGAGCATCCATGTTTTCGTGCTGACGCTGAAGCTCATTATTCATGGATGCGAGCATGATGCATTGAGCCACAGATGCATCATCTTGCCACTTTACAATGGTGGCAATCTCTTCCTCAGAGGCTGTTTCTGGAACAGTTCCAGGGACAGGTGAGTTTAGGACATAAGAAATCTTTTCAGCAGTGAGAACTATTCTCAGATTTCTTAGCCAGTCCGTATAATTCGGCCCGGTAAGCTTATTAGCATCAAGTATGCTTCGCAGTGAAATTAGTGATTTTGACATTTTTAAAATTTTGCATGTGAAAAACAACATTTTAGCAAATATTTATTTTATTAATTTTGCATACCAAAATAAATTTAGGTCTTTATTTTAAATTGGTATCTCCCACTATTTTTATCAAACTATATTACCCTCACTTATATAGTTCGGCAACATCTAATTAAAGATTTGCTAGTGAGAATAAGGTTCCCATTTCAAATGTATATAACCTTGTGGATAGCACAACAAGCGATATACAAATAAATAGGTAGACAACTCTTGTCAATTACATCACTATATAACTCCTTTTATTTTACCTCTTAAATCATAATGGTCAAGTGTGTGCACATCCGAACTAAAACGATTTAAGTTAAGTCCAGCCTAGCACTTCTATAAATTCAAAAAAAAAAATGTTCGTCCTTGTGGATAGCACAACAAGACTAGATCGTTCAATTTTCTTGATAAGCATCAAATGTGATTAATTAACATCTTAAATATGCAATACTCGCCTTGTGGATAGCACAACAAGCTCATATTAAATATTTAATACTCTATTAATTTATCATGCTAGAAGACGACGTTCGATATTCCAAATATCATTTGAACGCTTCGGACTTAATATTATTTCTTTGAGGAATTTGTTATTATTTGTCTCATCTTGTTTAGCGCGCATGCACA
This sequence comes from Panax stipuleanatus, assembly GCA_020205555.1. NCBI lineage: Eukaryota > Viridiplantae > Streptophyta > Magnoliopsida > Apiales > Araliaceae > Panax > Panax stipuleanatus. The sequence goes on along the minus strand of CM035119.1, from coordinate 132,245,444 downwards.
TATATATATAAAATACGCGTCATTTTATTAAACATGCGAAGCATGTTTGCATAAAATATAATATATATAATATTTAGCATGCAATATAGAATATTATATTCTACCCGAATTGATTATGGACTTTTATTCTAGTTTGGTTTACTAGAGCCACCAAGTGAACCAAAAGGTCAAACCTAGGAGTGCAAAAATTTAAATTTAAATATAACTATTACATTTAAATTCGGGCTCCATACAAACGGGTCTTCACGCGCTCCTTGCTCCTTGGTCTCTAATTTTTTCAAGATAATTCTAACTATTTCTATTACATTAAACTATTTAATTTAAATAGAAACCTTGATCAGCAGCCAAGGAGAAGTACATAGGAGGGAGATAGAATTTTACATCAAGAAATTGTTTTAGAGAAGACGAGGTACACAGACCTCATTTAATAAAATCCATTCATTCAAGCATTCAACTAAAATAAAATCCAATCACATTGGTCAAATAGTCCATAATCAATCCCCATTTATTATCATACATATCACCGTATATATCAATAAATAAATATTCATCTCATGAATTAAAACATTTCATATATATATGAGTATCATTTAATGGGCAATTTTAAATTGCATGAAATCCAATTTCAAGATTAAAATAAACTCTTTATTTTAATTATAAAATTATTTAGAATATAATATATAAATATATCAAATTTATTTTTTAAAAAAGAAGTCACCTTCTTTTATTAAAAGAGTCCTGCAGGTTTATTAAAAGAATCCTTTCCTGATGGGTCACCTTCTTTTTGGAGTAAGAAAGAGACAACACCTTTTCTTTGCAGAATTCAAGATTAGCACCCAAAAAAAAAATTGTGATTCGTCCCAGAAAAAAAAACGTCATTTTTTTTTCTTAAAAAAAATAATTTTATACAATAAAATTATGCCCAATAAATTATTTTAAATACATACCCATATGTATATGAAATCAAAAATAAATTAATAATTACATAAAGATTTGGCTCTGATACCACTGTTGGGTTTGTACGAAATCGTGACGCAATCAAATTACAAAAATTAGCAGAAGCATGGTATATCAGAGTTTAAAAAAATTTCTACAAAACCATTACCCGGATCATCCTTTATGCAAATTATTAATTTAAAACGATAAATAAGAAGTTATGGAATCATACCCTTGTAGAACGAAGCTTCCACAGGTACTAGTTCAACTCATTGTTCTTCGTGATCTCCTTGAATTTTCGGATTAGATTCCTTCCTTTGATCAACGTTAGCCACCCAAGTGTTTGGCCTCTAGAGGTGATCCACCAAGGAAGATGAATTATCAAGAAGGAGGGTGGTTGGCTTAGTTTTCTATCCTCTATAGAAAAGGAGTACTCTCCAACAATTGAAATTGCATCAATCAATATCTATTATAAGACTTCTCTTATATAAATATTGGTCAACCCTTCTAATCCTATTAGACATGGGATTTCTTTTAATTAATTAATTAATACGCAATAAATATCATTGGTTGCATAAGGGTACATATGAAAAAATATTGTAAAAACTGTATTGAAATTTTAATACATCACTTATTTTGAAAAAAAATATTAAGCCTAAAAAAGCACTTATTGTAGGACGGAGGTAGTATATATTTATTGATTATGTATACACCCTCACCCCTGCACCCCCACCCGCCTCCCACCCCCACCCGCCTCCCACCCCCACCCCCACCCCCACCCCCACCCACTCATCCCACCCCACCCCACCCCACCCCACCCATCCCCCACACCCATAAAAAAATAATATTTACTGAATAATATAATCACTTATTTAAAAGTTTCTAATTAATTGTTCATTATTTTTTAATGTATAAATAAGTTTAAATTATAGTTTAAAATATGTTATTATTGGTAAAGGTATAATAGTCCAAACGATATTTTTTAATCCAATCATTTAATTAATTCTGAAAAAAACAAACATAACATGAGATTATTTTAAGTTATCTCATGAATAATCTCATAAAAATCAAACATGTGATTAGGACTATTTAATCTTAAAATTAATAGTCTTGAAATTATAATTCCGGAATTATAATCCTTGCAAATAAGCATGACCTAAAAGTAACTTAAAAGGCTATAGTCAAAAAGGGCAATGCAAAGCAAAATGGATTAAACTTCCTAAACAAAAACAATTAGTGGGGCATCAATCCATTTAAAATAATTGTGACCCCCTCCCCCTCCCCCTCCCCCTCCTTTTTTTTCACTTCTCGATATTCGACAACTATTAAGTTTAGATTAATTTGGAATCGAGTTATGGTTGAACCAATTGAGAGAGCTCGTCCAATATTATTTCGCAAAGCTTGAACTCGAGACCTTACTTAAGGAGAACCAAACTACTTTCGCTCATACCAATAGATATTGGTCCCCCATTGTTGCTAAACATCACATGCCTAATTAAATGGTATTGGGAATAACACATCCTAATCATAATCAAAGTTGGGTCAACTGATTTCTTCAATTTAGCATTTTTATACTCCATATGTTCGCCACTTGTAACAAAACCTTATCAATCTATATTTGTATTTATATATATATCTATTTATTTATATCTATATCTATATTATAAAGTTTCCATCAAGCTTCTTCAACAAACTTATATATTTGTATCACATTTTTTTTACTCTTTTACTCCTACAATTTTAAATATTTTATTAATTTATTCTTTTTAATATTATTTTTTATATCTTTTATTTACTCTTCTAAATTTTATAAATTTTTATTTTACTTTACATAATTGACAGACGCAGGGGCAGGGACTAGTATAAACTAATGAAGAAGATATATGACTTCAATAAAATAGAAAGGCATAATTAAGCTTGAAATAAAGTAATCATGGACCGTCTTGTATGACATGAACTAAACTAAAATCTAAAACCCTTTTGAGTTTTTACTCTTCCGCTTGAAGTTTTGTTGGATGAATAATCTGAGAGTTCTCAAATTTTATTATTTTAAATGAGTCTTAAATAAAATAATATTAAATATTTTAATAATAATTTACGGCATAATCAATCACATGAGATCTATTCAATTAATGTTACGATAATATTATATATATATATATATGTCACGGTTATGGTTATCCAAGCAGTACAAGCAATCTTATTAACAGTACTATTACGTTTTAACAAGTTTATTAGTAATTGTTATTTTGCCACTTCACCAATATAATAAACGAAATTATATCTTTTAAACTTTATAATTTGCACCCATAAATTTATAGAGTTGTTGAGGTTTACATTCTAATATTTTAAATATTAATGTGTAAACCTTAGCCTGACCACAAATTTTAATATTCAAATTGTATTTTGGTCTGTATTTGATTAGTGGACTTATATTATTTAAAATAATGTTATTATCACATAAAAAATAGTCACATAAAGTTTATATACACACACATATATATTATGGGTCCTACGTGACAGGTGAGACCCATAAATATACATGTGTATGTGAGTTTTATGTGATTATTTTTTGAGAATTGATATTTACACAAAAAAAATTGATATTTTTATAAGACTTCACTCACATGAATGTGAATCTTATTTATTATTTATGTGAGAGAAATTTTATGAAAATATTAATTTTTTTATAAAAATATTAATTTTTTATTTTTTATGTGATAGTAACGTTGTTGTATGACTTAACTTTGTCACCAAATAATACCAAAATAACACAAAATTCCATAATATGATGACAAGGGAAGGAGAATGATTGAAGTTTACACATTCCCCAACACACTTTTAGTTATGTAGGAGTTAGTTTTTTAAGGTCGCCCGGGTTTTGGGGATTATGGAAGAGGATGACATCAGAAAAAAAATAAAAATTACTAATTTTATTACTCCACTTGGATTTTGCTGAGATTACAAATCCAGACAGATTTGATGTCTTTTGCCAAAAAGAATACTCCATCAAGGAATTCTTACAAAATATCCCACTGCCTGACCATTTACTCTATCCCTTTCGTAATAATATGATGTTTTAAAATTGTGCATAAAAATTAAAAAAAATAGTTGTATAATATTAAATATAGTATTAATTATTTATAATATCTTTTATTATATACTCTTTCTATTTTATAATAATTGTCGTTTTAGTTTCATGTATATGGATTAAGAAAGTCATTTAATACTATCATTTATTAATTAAAATTTATGTAAAATTTCATCACTACCCCTTTATGAGAAGTTGAAAACTATTAATATAAGGGAGAGAATTTCTTAGAACAATGAGAGAAGGTAGGGATGATATAAGAAAGTAAATAATTTATTCTCCTAGAAAGTTATAAACGACAAATAAATTGATAAAAAAAATTTCTTCTAAAACGACAGTTATTATGGGATAGAGGGAGTTCTTATTATCTTATACTTTCTCTTTTATCTGTAATATTTTTTCAAGAAGGGTAATTTTGAAAAAATTATGACTAATTCTCCTGAATTATATAAAACGTTAAAAAAATTTAAATAAATAAAATTATCTAAAACGTCATATATTATGGAACACTTTTCATACGGAGGAATAGATATGGACCACAATACTATATGTTTCCTTAAAGAAATTACTCCATTCGTTGTAAAAATATAAAATTATTATTAATTTTTTTAAAGTCAATTTAATATATTTTTAAATTTAAAAACGACACGAATTTTCAAAAAAAAGGAAAATAGTGAGACATAAATCAAGGCGGGGCGTTAAGTGTCCGGGTTCTATGACCTAACCTATTATTGTACGGTGCCCCTTCCGGCTTTCCCCCGTCCTTCCAAATTTCCAATCACTGCTCTACATCAAGATTGCCGTACGACATGACACGTGTACACTGTTGCCAAGTCATGATCTGGGACCCACCTAATCTGCGTTGTCGACCCCTTTGATCTGCCACGTCACCATTGATTGTACAGAAAGTAACTGTGGGGCTACTACAGTTTTTACTGTGGATCCAAGAGTCAAGCAGACTTATGTGGAAGTAGTACTATTATGGGAATGGGGGTAGATTCGTACGAGGTAAGATTTTTTCTTTTTACTGATTTACTAGTACTGTTGATGCTATGCCTTACTACAACCATAAACAGTAAAACAGAATCTTACCCTAGGCTCAAAGATATGGAGCCCCACTTCCATTTTGGACTTACAAAACCCGATCTACACTATCTTATTTACAATTTAGTGGGTTGTGGTGGGCGCTGTTGGAACTTGGAAAGAATATTATGAAGTGAGATGGTAAGGAAGCCCAGCCCAACTCAACTTATTAGATGCAGACTCTTCGGCCCGTTAAAGCTTATTCTAGAAGGTTGAACAAATCATTGGATCAGAAGTTCTTTCTGCACAACCGTAATCTTGGGGATCAATGTCCAACTAATATTGATTTACTTTATATGTAATGCTACATTTAATAAATATTAAATAACATAAGAAAATACTGTGCAAATGTAGCATATGTTAATCACTCAATCTTTTATATATTAAAAAAATACTAATTAAGACCTCTTTTCATGCACAAAGGTAATTTGAATTATGCAGAGTGTCTGATCTAGACTAAGAGTTTTCTCCCAAGTTTGTTCTCACATTTTTTCGTTAATTGTTCTTATATATTTTTTCTTTTTATGGTGGTTTCTTTACCCTTCATGGAGTTTTATTTCTCCAAATTTGTTTTTTTTTTCCAATCTTTGGACCATTTCTTCTCTTAGTTCGAGATTTTCATGGAGGTGGTTTGATTTGCGTTGAACCGTGAAGACTGATGTATTCAGATTTTGGTGTGTGATTATCACGACGACGGTTTCCTTTTCGTTGCTCGTGTTAAAAAAGTACGCAGGTATTTTTATTTGTTTGCATATTTTTAAATATATATTTGTTTTCAAATTGAGTTTCTATTTGGGGCGGGAGGATGTATTATCTGAACTTTAGTGTTTTTATAATTCGATTAATTTATTAGTGAGAAACTGATAATTATTCTCTATTTTTATTATAGGGTTTTGTTAAAAAAAGGGAAGGTAATTTGAATTAACCTAAGCTTTAGCTTAAATATAGTTCTACAATTCAATAAAGGTAAATTAGTATTTATTTCTCGTAAAATATTCTTACTTTTTTGTGCATAATTATGCCCTATTAAAGTGATAATACACTTGAAAAATCAAATCAAACACATTATTAAGTACATTTCAAAAAACAAGTACTCTACTATATTTTTCACCAAAGTAATTGATTAGGAAAGGTTGGGATGGGCTTCAAACAAATTAAAAGCCCAACTCAGGAGAGTAACTGGGTGTTAAATTTACAGATTCCATCGGCCCATATAAAACCATATAATCTATTTTTGTCTTACACTATCCACTCTCCATGCCCCTCACTCCCTCAGTATCTCAGTAGTCATTGATATTTCTGCAACTCTTTCGTCCTTCAGGTATAAATTTACCACTAATCTCCATATATATTTATATATATGTATGTATGTATATATGTATATATATGTATATCTATAAATATGTAGTGGAAAAGAAATAATTGGAGTTGATTATTTGTGCAAGTTCGATTGAAACGCTAGACCTTAAAATCTGTTTGTGTCACTGTGAGCTGCATCTGCATGTGATGTAGTTGTCAAAAGTTGTTACTTTAAATTGACAAGAAGAAAGTGATATTCATAAGGTACCCTGAATCTTTTGTGGACCCATTTACTGAATTGTTTAGAGGTTATTAATTGCAGAAAGAATCTCGTGGGCCGCAAAAGCAGAAATTTGATACTATATCACCTTGTTTAAAGATAGTATTTATTCAATCACTTACAAATACATTGATTTTTAGTAAAATTATGAATATTTTTTTATCATATATAGACCCCATTCATTGGTCTATGCTAAAATGCTCATATCTGAAATGTGAGAACCTGGAAATAAGTCTTAGAGCAGTTACATTGTAGAAAATATGCCAAAAGTTAGCTCTTTAAACAGCCTATCTAGAATCTTGCATAAGCTGGGTTTATAGAATCTTGAATAAACGGATTTATAATGGGTAATGAAATGCATTAATGCATATATGTTTATGTGTGTCCATATAGATTGACAGATAGACTAATCACTATCAAGAACAACAAAAATTCGAGGTAACTGGATTTTGCTGATTTTCCTATATTGTGAACAGATGTAAAATTGTTATTGCTTTAGTAAATGAGTCACTGGACGTTAAAACCTCAAACAATTTTATAGTGTGAATATTTTTTTGTCTTGCTAATCAGCTTCCATCAGCATGATCATTAGAGACATTAGCTTTATTACATGGAAGTCTAAGTCAGTTGGGCCTGCTAGATGTGTTTTTTTGATCTATAAATAACTGATATGGACACAACGATTGACATGAGTCGGACATGCCGACGTGATATTGTTTTCTAATGTTGGACACAGATACATGGATTTACTTCAATCAATATGTATACATAGATGTATACACGTGTGTGTGTAAATGGCATATCTTACGGCAGTCCCTGTTGGAGGAACCTCATGTTTCTTATTTTGGGTCAGCATTATACGGCAGCCAATTTATCTTTTTTAGTTGAAAAATAAGAAGTCCTTTAGAAAGAATTGCTCCAGAGCCTAAAAGATATCAAATGACTCATGGCCAAATATGGCAAAGCAACAGAACTAACCTGTCAGTCACTTAAATTTATCTATTTAGTAGCTTGAGGTTCAGTCTAAGGCTGACTGGATCACATAAAAGTGATAAATAATACTGCACTGGACACTTCTTCTAGTCGTGCAACATCATTTTTGTGTATTAATAAGGATGTTGACAAGAATACCCAAAAAAAAAGAGAGGAAAAAAAGTGTTGTCATTGCTTTTTGAATGGTAGTGCTGATTTTCCCATCTGTTTTCTTTTTTCTTTTCTTTGGTCTTTTTGTTTGTGTGGGTTTTGGGGGAGGGGAATAGAGGGGATGGAATATATTTTTGTGATCATTCTATTCTATGAAAGCATCATTGTATTTTTGGTACCTGAACGCATCTTTTTTCACAGGCATCTGGTATCGAAGATGGAAAGTGTAGCACAAAATTAATTTCAGCCAGGAGCTACGGGGAGTCGTAGAGCACAAATATTCTCAGAGGAGATATCAAGACAAAAGACATGGTGCAGGGAGAAATTAACAGTTTACAACAGAATTTAAAGCCAGAAACATTGATGCTTTCTCCTCTAAACATGTTCTACAAGTATGATGCCTACATTCTTCTCTAGAGATATTTTGGATGGACAACTTTTTCTAGTTTCTGTAAGCTTGTTCCTGAGAATCTCTATGATATGTGTTTGATGTCCAATTATATTTTACCGGAAATATTCTTTTCCTCAAGCAGTCCAATTTGTCAGTGCTTTGGTGTATTTTTTCTTCTGCTCTATAAAGGTGAAAGAATATGTTAACATCTAATCATGGTGTTTCTTACTATACAACTATTGATTTGAATTCACTGGATTATAAATAATTGACTAGATAGTTAATGGGCACCCAGAAAATAAATGTACCCTTTGGTAAATGAACATAGGTAATCAAAAGTCTTATCTGAAATAACACTTGATACCTACGTACAATAGAATTGTATAAGCTGATTTAGAAATATTTATTGTCTGAATGCCCCTCATCTAGTGTGCCATACTTGTTGTACAACATCAAGAGACGAAATTAGTGGCACTTCTGTGTTGATGACGTAAATCCTTCTTGACCAAGGATGACACCTTTATCACTATTTGCATCTCTAGTATCCCACTTTCTTGGGGTTCAGATTTGCATTAATTTGTGTAGCTTTTGTTTAGAGAGGCATTTTCTTTATTGCCTATAACTGAAAATAAGTGCTCCTGTGATAAAATATTGAGTCTTTGTTTCCATATTTCTGCCAAAAACAAATTGATGTAGGACAAGTTTTAGAAAGGTTTAGAATATAGATAATGGATGAAGAAAGAAGGGTAAAGGACCTATTTACATAGAGAATTTTCAAAAACTCAATCAAAAGCGCAATGTTTTAAATCCATATCTAAAAGTCTGAATAATATTGGAAATTACATCAGTTTATATAGAATGGAGAAAATCTTATTTCTATTTAAACAACTTTGAAAACTAACCTAAAACAACCTGCTACTATAATTGAAAGATATCAATTAACTACTTTAATTCCCATGTCTCGTTACACATCACAAATACTTTTTTTTCCCAAAGACATTGAAGTCCTACATGGAAGTTCCATTATCAATGAATTGGTGATGGTTGTGATATAAATGAATTAGTCTCTCTGGACCAAGGCACAAATATGACACCTAGTTTCAGATATAGAGAAGAATAAATTAGATGAACACATATTCAACTAAACCCATGTAATTAAGGACTTAAGTCATAATGCTTCTGGTATTTTTTCTTGAAAACAGCTGTCATAACACTAATTTCATTGATGTTTTTGTCTTCTTAATAATAATAATGGTAGAAGATTATGACTTAGGTAACCGGCGTGTTGTTGATCTGCAATTTAGTGATTAGCACCCAAAAAGATTTATGTACCTCTTTACCCCCTTGGCGTCTCTTTCTTTTTCCCTTTCATTCTTTTAATTTGAAGTAAATAGTTGACTCCCCGGAGTAACTTGAGGGTTACCTTCACCCATCACTGTTGTGAGCGTGATCTCTTTCTCAAGAATTCCATCAAGATCTAACATAACCATTTCCATCTTTGGTCTCCTTTTTTCTGGAAGAGCCATGCATCGTAGTGTCAATCTGATAAAGTCCTTTATTCCCTCATCAGTGAAGCTCCCGACCGACAGATGGTCCATGATTTTATTTGAGTTCAGGTGTGTCTCCACCTTCATAAGTTTACAAATAACAACGAATTTGAAGAATCAATGGTAAAGATAAGTCTCTGTTACAATTAACATAGTAAATCAATTCAATTAAAAATGAATTTGTATATGAGTATAATAAAACAAAGTTAACTTTTGCTTCTTGTAATGATGTAGCAAAAGCCTGCCCCCTAATTCTTAGTATCTGATAAACTCCTTTTGTTTGAACAATATTCAAAAAACTTCCTAATAGAATCTCTGAATAGATCCAAACAGCATAACTCTTGGCAAAACTATATTTGTGAGGTGGCAGTAAAATTTTCTTTTCATAATTAGAAAAATGATAATTGTAAAAAAAAAACTTTTGAACTGTATCCTAGTTATAAACTTATAATTCTGTATATCCACAACAGGAAAGAGAACCACATGACTCAACCTTATATAGTCATTTCAGCAACTTCCAACCTTCCTGAATATAATATTTAGTGAAAAATAAATAAATTCCTAACTGAGTTGTGACAGAAATAACACAATGATATCCCAAGCCACATTTTCTAATGGGATAAAACTTCTTTCCACCTTTGAAGAAATATAAAAGGAAATAGCCATCTGCTTTATCCTTAAACCCCCCAATCATTTTTTATCTTCTGGTGATTTCAAACTTATGTTTAATTTTCAAGATTTTCACTATAATTTCATTAGTGATGTGCCATTTTTGAAAAGTTTTTATATCTCCATGACTCCAATAATCTACATATGAAAAAAATGCACAAATAAGTAATAACAAAGCTGTTTGAAAGTGTTATATTTTCTCAATACCCATTGAAATATACTTCCATCTGATCCAAAGGATTCAATATGTGAAGCTTCCTGTCCTATTATAAGCTCCAAGAGAAATACCCCAAAGCTGTACACGTCGCTCATCTCTGTATATGTCCCCATTTGGCGTACCCTAAATATTTTGATAGATGAATTCAAATATAGGTAAAAACTAACTTGAAAGCAAGCAAGTATAATAAAGCCAAAAAAAAGAGAAAAAATATTAGTTTACTCTGGATCTTCAAAAACATCAACTCTGGTTGAGTGAGATGGACCTGCATCTTCAATTTTTTCTAGTAGTCTTGAAAGTCCTGCATCTGCAACCTTAGCAATGAAGTTCTCATCAACCAAAACATTTGCTGTTTTGAATTTACTGTGCACTATGGGAATTTGTTGGCTATGTAAATGGCATAAACCTGCATCCGCAATTTTTTTTTCTTTTCAATTTATGACCTGTTCAAATTTATCTCATGGTAGGTCATCAGTTTGTTTGTTGATACCTTTAGCTGCCCCAAGAGCTATTGACAGCCTTTGCTTGAACTCTAGTTTTGTAGCTGAATCTTTTCCAGTGGCTGTCAAACGATGAATCTCTATAACATAACATGTAACTAATATACAATTATAAGCCATTTAACAGAACAAGTCATACCATATAGATGACTGCACATGCTGCCATTGGGTAAATATTCATACACCAACATTTGGTATCCACTATCCTGGCAGTAACCTAGAAGAGAAACTAGGTTTCGATGCCAAATCCGTGACAAGTAGGCTACCTGTTATTCCAAATAGGAGATTTTAGTTATATGAGGAATACTAGGAAGTGCATACTTTCATTAGAATGATATTTGTGAAGCTGCTGGAAAAAGCTGGAGATTTCTATGTTAAAATGTAATTATCTCTTGTCCATATTCTAGATAGTGTAGAAGTACTTTATTTCCCTTTTACGTACACTCATGAGATACTTGGGAGTATATTCTATTAAGATCCACAAGCTATGTGCAAACGAAAGTTGTTGATCAATGGTAGAAAACATCAAAATTTATAAACCAAAAATTATATTCTAATTTTAAAAAAATAAAGAATGAAACGACGAATCTTAAACTTCTAAACCATACTAAAATATATCAGTTTAACTACGGTAGTTAGATGTCTTTGTTATACCTCTTCAACAAAGTCTTGCTTAGGGACACCAGAACGCCTTTTGATAGCCACAACAGTCCCATCACGAAGCAATCCCTTATAAACTAGACCAAAACTTCCATATCCAATGAGATTCATCTCATCGAAGTACTTGGTAGCTTGCTCCAACTCTTCCATTGTGAACTGCGTTGCTTCATGTGGTCCAGATAGAGGTGGGACTATAGAAGAACTGGGTCCACCTCTTCTTTTTACCTCCACTGTTATAGTTGAGCAGGAATTAGCAAATGTTAACAAGACATGGAATGATATGCTACTTATCCCCATGTCTAATTTTGATGAAACATTACCTTCTGCAGATGGATCTGAAGAACCTGTATCTGAATTCTTGTTTGAGAGCTTTTTACTATGTAATATACAAAACCATACAAGTCCTATGACTATTCCCAACAATGCTACCGCTGCTCCTGCAGCTACAAGTGTAACTGCAAATGACCTTGACATTCGGTATAGCCTCCACGATGTTCACCTCAGACCTGAACATTTGAACCTGTTATATAGATATAGAAGGAATTATTTGACTGACGTATCTAAGAACTGTAGAACATATAATCCGTCTTTAGATACTAAAGCCAAAGAAAAGATTGCAGCTAAAGACCAGTTTATACAACGGTGTCCAAGAAATCTACACACCGCAGTCAGGAACTCCGGATCAAGTTGTCCTTGTGTATACCATGGTTTGTGCTGTTCTTCCTAGTCAAGTGCTTATTGTTCTCACAACTTCACTGAAATGCTAACCGGCCGCTCTCAACTCTCCCCTAGTATAGTAAAGATCAGTGTTGCCAATTCTGAAAAAGAGATGAGAGGACAAGTCACTGTCCTTTCAAAGTACACAATATGGGCTAGTTTTCAGCATATCATTGGGATGACAATAGTAAAGCCCTATAGCTAAGAAATCATCATTTCTTTCTTGCATAACAAACCCTTTCTATGTTTTTTTTTGGTTGGGATAGAGAGAAAAGGGGTAGGGGCTGATTCCAAAACAGTTGAAGAATTTAAGCAGAGGTCACGATATCATCTCTTTTCCTGATATAAGACCAGTTGGTGATATTTCTTCGTGAATTCCACATATATCCCAAACAGTTTTTCAAAAATTTAAATTTTAGTACCTGGGTAGAAGTTGCAGCAATTCAGTAAAAAATAGTTTCCCCTTTGTTACACATCAAGAATTTTTGTTGTGTAGAAGAGAAGGCATGAACACTTACCTGTAGAGATTCTAAACGTACATTATCAAACTCTGTATAACCTTTGTGGAACTTTCCTACCTAATATGAGAGTTGCTATTAGAAAACTGTAAAAAATTGTTTTTTACTAGGACAAGGATCAGGACAGGGATGACATTGACCTCATTTGCATGGCCACTAGAATACATAATTATTGGAGGGGATCAAAAGAAAATGTAGTTATCAGACAATCAATTCAAAGTCTCTTCCTTCAATTCACACACTGCCTTTTTGCCTCTTTCGCCAGCTGACCTGGAAAAAATAGAGTGAGTTTCATATTTCTGTAGTGGGATGGGTCTCTTCCTCATTGGAGATCATGACAGGTGAGTGAACATGACATTACCAGAGCAAGTGGTGCAGGCCTTCAACTTCTATGATTGTATGTTTATATTTTTCTTTATTAGAGAGGAAATTAAATGTTTTGGAAAATTGAGTTCAATTCTCTCGTCTTTGCTTGCTTGACACCTTTGATTGGCATATATAATTTTATACTATTGGGTGAGCTGTGATGGGTGAGACTGAAGATTCTTGAGCTGTAAGGCTCTATCTTTCCCACTCCATTAACTATGTTTTTCTGAGTTTGTTGTGTTTTGGTTTAGGCTGGAAAGAAGAAGGGGATTGCTGGACCTAAGAGGCCCGTGTCAGAAAAAAAGAAAGAAGGGTTGTTGGGAAATGTGGATTTTCTCAAACAGGATGTTGTTTGGATCTGTTGTCTACTCCCTTGCCAGGAAGTGGGGCTTATGTCGGATGGCCTGATTAAAGAAGATTGTTTTCTTAGCTATGCTGAACTGTATTTTGTGCCAGTATGGTACCAAAAGACGAGTATTTTGAAAGTACTCTGTACAGCAGCACAGCAGCAGAATTTGTTTTGGTCTTTGCTGCACAATCAGTAGCTTACTCAGGTGGTCCTCACTCCAGCTAATCTCCTTTCCTTTCACGCCAATCAATTTTTCTACTTCAATGTTTTAATTTTCCCTTTGGAATAATAAGTAAAACTCAACTTCACACCCCCATTCTTTGGCCCTCCCCCTCTATTTCTTCACATGTTGCTACTTGAATGCTTGGTCAATGTTCAAACCAGTCAAGTGGGTGACAACTTCATGATTAAGTACACTTGTTGTTTGTGTCATTTTATTTAGGATGCATTTATATCTTTTTATGTGGGGACAATTCTGTGGGGCTGCCCACTAAATAGGCTAGCCTAGGCTAGGCTAGGCTAGGCTAGGCTATTCAATTCAGATTTACCTAACATCTATATCTTAGGTTTTGATAGCATGGACTAAATGAAGTCTGAAACTTTTGATCAATGTCTGTTTTTTGAGTTCCAGTTAGAGTAGGTTGGACTTTATGAGATGCTGCTGATGATTTGCGAGTTTGGAGGGTTTCTCTTGGAACCATGCAGCCTTCATTTTCATAATCTCTTTGATTTCTGTCTTGTCAATGTGACTCCAGCTTGAAACTCTATTAGGTTCTATAACAAGATTGGTAAGGATCTTTTGCATGCCAGTAAAGCTCCATTACATTGTTGAGTTTGTGCTAATTTTTTTTTTATATTACGAATATTAAGAGTTGCGTAAGATTTATTGAAAATTATTTGAGGAGTCTCGTTATGCATTGCGAATTACAATTGCAAAACCTATCAATACAGAGATTGATATGAATTATAAAAGAGATTCACTTATTACACATCTCTCGAATGAAGTTGATAGTAATACTTATCCACGTAACTGACAATTAAAAACTCGACGTAATATATATCATTTTTGTTATTTATGGAATAGAATCAAGAGTGGAATGATTCATTCCATTCCTGACTGGAATGAGTCATTTCATACCCTCTCCCAGTGGCGGAGCCAAGGGGGGGCACGGGTGGGCGGCCGCCCCCCCTGGCCGGAAAATTTTCAGGGTATATTATAACTCCTTCCCCACACCATTCCCACCGCCGCCCCCCTCTCGCCAGTGTCCGCCCCCCCCCCCCTTTGGTCCGTCCTGGCTCCGCCACTGCCCTCTCTCAATTAATAAATTCACAAATTTGGCAAGAATGAGAATTCATTTTATTTCAATGGAACAACCAAACACAAATTGTTTTCATTCTATGAGAATGAGTTATTCCATTCCTACCGTTATTCATTCATGCAATCCAAATGTAGCATCAGTAATTCTTTGATTTCGTTTGACTCCTAATATTACTCTTGAAATTCTAGAATTTATGTTGTTTTTACCAAGAAAAGTGAAGAACAAAAGAAGGGATGAAAGGTAGTAATTTATTTTTATGAAGTAGTACCATGAATCCACATTGGGTTAAAAAATAGACGGTGATGTCTTGTTGTAATGTTTTATTTTTAATTTCTCAACTGCAGCAAATCTGATCGCCACGTCATGATTTTCACTTTAAAGATTGTCTGTTTTCCATTGTCAAAAGATTTGTCCATCAGGAAAAGACCTGGAAAGAGATAAGAATTAATTTCAAAAGTTGGTTTATCTTAAATGATCAGATCAAACCTAAAGAGTCGCAGCTTATATGAACATGACGGATTATGGGGCCATGGCCGTGTTTGTTGCAGCTTATAGCTTATTCACTAGCTTATTTTAAGCAATTTATTTATTAACTTGAAGCATTCTGTTTGGTGTGTAGGTTTTTTTTCTTTCAAAACAGCTCAAAATTTACACTTTGCAATTAAAAGAATAACAAAAACACCCCCAACCCAAAAAGGAGTCAAATATGGGGAAACAAACTTTTTAGGAATTTTATTGAAAAAACAAGAAAACCTAAGACGTAAAAAGAGAGAAAAGACCTAAAGAGAGCTTCATGTGCATGCCTTGGGATCGGCGTTCAATGTCGTCATAGCGTCATTTTCATTAGAAATAATGTTATTATCACATAAAAAATGGTCACATAAACCTTACATACATATTATGGGCCCTACGTATTAGGCGGAATTCAAAAATATGCATGTGTGTGCATGTGAACTTTATATGATCATTTTTTATGTGATAGTAGCAGTGTTGTTTCATTAGTATGCAATACATTGATGGTGCATAATTTTGTGTGTATAATTAGTGCTCCTAGAATTATTTCAAAAATAGGACGAGTCACTTTTTTTTACGGAGAGGAGTATATTTTTATTTTAAAAAATAATATATTTTATGACTTTATATGTGAGATTTTTTGTTGTGAGTTACGTAAATAACTATAATTAATAATATTTTTAACGATATATTTGATGTGATGGGTCAACTTTATAATTTGGCTCAAAACTACGTATTAATATCTGTTGCAATTGTAATTCGGTAAAAAACTTTTACGATATATAATAAAACTCTTTTATTTCTTTGTTTGAACTCTAAACTTCAGCGTCAATTACTAAATATTTCTTGGTTGTCCTAGTCCATTATATTTGTATTGGATTCCCTCATGTCCACGAAACATTATATTAGGGAAAGTCTAAGGCCCATTTTGCATTATTAAGTCCACTGACTATCAAGGCCCATTATTTCTATTCCACCATTGAGCTCATAGTAACACCCTAAAGTGAAAGAGCTTAATATCCACCAACATCAAGCAAAGTGATTAAGAATATAAACTTAAATGTTTTTTTTTAAAATTACATTATAAATGCACTGAAAGGTATAAACAGACTTGAAAATCTCATTACAAACATTAATGACGATAAATAAAAATCAAGTATTTACTAATTTGTATTCAATTTGATAAATAAAATAATTTCATTACCACGTGCAATCATCAACAAATAAGACCTTATTATACAATTAACTTAAATTTAAATTATTAAAGTAATTAAATCCATTTATATTTATGCATAAAAATATAATATTTTCGCGTGTTTCCTTTCACATTAATAGTGAATGAGTCTCACATTCATATGTATCATGAATAGTGAGTAGATATGGTATTGACACCAGATACTCGTATAAAACTATTTTCATATAAAATCATTAAAATTTTAATTTTATTAATCAACTTTATAAAAGTGACCCTCCTGAACATTGATTAATTTATGTCACAATTTTTTTCTTTCTTGTTTGTCTCTGTAACTTTAGTTATATAACCTTGGAACCAACACGATGATTTATATTTCTTATATAATTTTTATTTATCAAAATTATTCAATTGTTAGTTCTTTTTTTAGATTATATATATATACAAAAGTAATGTTTTTTATGACCTTTTATTTTGTTTTATGATGTATATACGAAATTATAATTATATTCATTAAATTTGAGTATGTATTATTATAATTATATAATTTATATTTGTGAATTGTAAATTAATGTCAAAATTACTCTTAAAATGAATAACTAAATTAATTTGGATAAAAACTTGTACTTGTATGAATGTTTTGATTGATGATTGATAACTGATTTGTCCTTCTTAGTTCAATTTTTTAATATTTTTTATTTAATCCTTTAAATTTATAAAATTATTATTTTTATCCCTACATAATTTACGGGTTCAACTTAAGAGCTCCTCCCAAAATGTGACTTAAAGCATCACTAAAATATTTTTCATAATCCTTTGAATAAAAATTATCTATGTTCTTTCTCTCCGGTCGGTAAGCTTATTTTTCCCTTTTTGGATGTTAAAACTCATCAATGCACACTATATTGGAGCTAAAATTTTTAGACACATAGGCGTAGATCAAAATCGAGAGAGAGCTAGAACCTGAGTAATTCAGTATTCAATCTAGGGTTTATTTAGAAGGTTAAATCAGAGACGAACAATATCAGGCAAACAAATGTATAGTGGATCAAGCGACGGCGAAGGCCACGATGCATCGGCGCCGAAGAAGATCCCGCCGGCGTCTTCCATGCTTTGGGTCCGCAATCTTCGCAGGTTCATCGGATCCGGCGCCGGTCTCGGCTCTGAAGCCTTGATGGGTGTGTCTCTCCCTCCCTATATTTTATGAATTACTATTATGGCTTAGCTTAATGTATAAATAGAATGACTAAATTGAGAAATGGTAGTATAAGGATTTACATTTGTGTTTGAAATGGCCTAATTTTGTTCCGAGTGTTTTAGTCTTAAAGAACCTATATTGAGGTGGAAATTAAGGTTTAGTGAATTGGAGTGGTTGCATAGCATGGTTCAAATTGTTGCAGGCAGTTTTTTTTAGGTCTGTACCGGTATCGGTATTGTATTGGGTTATAAGAAGGAAAACTGCCTAGAAATGCTTAGTTTTTGGAAACAATAGAAATCTTATATATACTATATGCAATACACATCATAGTTTGGTTATGAATACAGAATTCTGTCGAACTTGTTTAGTGCCACACAAACTATCAAATAGAAGCTAAAATACATGTGTTGGTAGAGGTTTAACATATATAGTTATATATTCGATACATAGGATAGTAAGATGTTACAAATATATCCTAGATAGTAATTGTAGGGGTAAATTAATACTTAAGAAAGGTTAAAGAGGGATTGACGTGGCATGTTAAATTAACCAGAGTAAAATTAAGATTTAAATGTAATTATCAAACAGACTTAACAAGTAGTGCTAATCAGTAATAAGAGTACATTATGTGCACTAAATTGGTTTAGTGAACAACTAACAAGTGACTATTAGAAAATCCAAACAACTAGCGTGGGTCTAGTGGTAAGTCAGTGGCAGCCAGATAAAAATTTAAAAAAGAAGAGGACTTTGTGTCAAAGAGAGTTCTTACACTTGGTCAAATGAAGTGTGTGAAGAAAAAATGAAGAACAAGTGAACAACCATTAGTGGTAGATATATACTTTCCTAGTCATGATCAGATTTGCTTACCCCTCTCTCTATCTTTTATTCTCTTGCCTGAGAAGTGAGATCTCGACGGGATTTGAGGTTAATGAAGCAATGAATATGTGAATAGTGTAGTGGAGTGTAGAGCTTCACCGTAGTTAGAAACAATTTTTCATTATTTTTCTACCAATTTTTCATCTTCTGAATCTGAAGTGCGTCAATTATTCTTCCATGAATGTCATGTCTGAAGCAGGAATGTCATGATGATTTGGACCTTTTTAATTTAATCTTGCTTTTTGATAAACTTAGAACTTAGAAGCAAAACACACATGCACATATAAATGTAATGGGTGAAGTCTTTCCCTATTTCTTTAAGATGTTGGTCCCCCTGTAAGGCTGTAACTGGATTTGTGAGACCTTCCGAAGTTCCTCCTTTTTTCTCCTTTTTCTTGACAAAGCTGATGAAGCTCTTCTTGACTTTCACGTTACCCTACCTTAATTATTGAACAGGCGAACATCTATTTCTGTTTTGAGACCTACTAGGTTTCCTGATTCAGTTTCCTGAAACTACGTTTGTGTTAGTTTATTATCTAAAAGTATTTTCCTTTCCCTGGTTTTTTATCTCAACCGCTTCCATAGGGCATGGTTTCACTATTATAACACTTATTTTTCACCTCCAATCTAACTGGACAGGTTATTGTCCTCCTTTGCAGAGCTCGAAACAAAAAGAATTTTGCTTGATATTTTTAAAGAAAAGCAACAAAAGAGTGCAGAAGCTGGCTCAATTCCAAGCTTCTATAAGAAGGTATGCTTGGCACACAGTTTGTCCAATTTATTCTGTTGTTGACTAGGGTAACTCGCATGGAAATGCAAAAGACCACATGTTGTTTGTCCGCATGTAGTTCTGTATGATATGATGTTGCCCTTTGTTGCATATTCATTTTGCGTCCTTTGAATTTCTGATTCTTGTTGTCCAGAAACCTGAAGATGGTTCCATCAGTCACAGGGTCCAGAGGCTAGCAAAATATCGTTTTCTAAAGGTATTGCTTGCACTTCTTTTCCTTGTTAGTCTGCATACTTTCTGGTGATTGCTTAAATATTCATTTTGATGGTGATCTAAAGCCCATAAATTAAAAGTTTTTTTGTAAAAAAGGATCGCTTTGTTTTGTTATTAGGAACTTTGTTTGAAACAATTATGTATCAATTTCTTTGTTTACCTATTTGAGGATTTATAAAAGTTTATGACTTTATAACATAATGTGATCATGCATTTGGTATATTCGATAGATATAGTTTTATATATGTAATTCAAGTAATTTTTTTTCACTTGTGCAGAAGCAATCTGATCTTTTGCTAAATGCCGATGATCTGGATGCTATGTGGGTGTGTTTGAGAGAAAATTGTGTCATTGATGATGCCACTGGTGCTGAAAAGGTCTGAATGCATTGTCATTACTCTCTGATGCTGTTAAAAAATCTAAAACTAATCCTTAGTGATATCTTTGTTTTGAATATTGTTTCATAATCCCTTATACTCATATAGTTAGTATGATGGATGTTCAGTACTTAATTACAGTCATATTTGCTGATTTTGCATGTCTCGAGTATAACCTATGCTTCGTGGAATATCAGATTGTCTTCTATGCACATCCACACACTCACAAATATCACATTCTTATATTATTCAAAATTCTTGTTGTAATTTACTTTTATTTCAAATGTTTAATACATAGGTATATAATTATCTATTTCTTGTTCTCAAGCTACTTTATCTTCGTGTATGAGATATATACATATTATTGGACAATCCTTTAGCAGGCTACTTCTGTAGAGATCTAGACTGGTTCACTTTGTACAATTGCAGTTCTAGATGCTATGAGGCATCGTGTCTTATAGTGGTCCATCTCAAAAACCTAGAATGTTTTTTAAATAGAGAAAACTGCCCCGAGTTCATGTTCCAGGATATATATGTACTTTTTTATTTTTAACACTTCCAAAATTTGGGGGAACAATTTTTTTTATTCAGTTGTATAATTTCATACTCAGTTTATCTCTTTTTATGAAGTTAATTATCACATCAATCTAATTGCTCAAAACATTCGTTGTGATGTGTTGTCAGTTTGCTTGTTTCTTTATACTATGTTCTGGAGTAAGGAGAGTTTAGAACTTTTTGAGAAAAAAAGGTAGGAGAGAAAAGAAGACTATGTTGCAGTTTTACAGAGAGAAGAGTGTGATTTATCCCGTTGCTTGGGAGGTGGGAAGAAAAGAATAGAAAAAGATAGTTTTATGAATCAATGATATATTACTGTTGTATCCTTACAGGTTAAAATCACGTAATATCATCATATCATGTTATAAATATGTCTGGGCAAAGTCGGTACAATAAAAGTTTCATTTAATTAAACTTCATTTTCTCTCCAAATCATCCCACTTTTGGAGAGAGCTTTAGGAAGAAAGTGGGCCTAAATTTCTCTCAATTTTTATCCAAACATGTCAAGGGATACCGCTTTCTCTTATTTTTCTCACCAAAAAACCTCTCTGAAATATAGTGTTAATGTCTTGTAGTTCCATCTGTTGTAGAGTATGGAGCCTTATCTCTGGTGATGCTAATTGTGTCTTGTTTTGTCATCTTTATAGATGAATTATGAAGACTTTTGCCACATTGCCTCTGTATGTACAGAACAGATAGGCCCTAAATGTCGTCGGTTTTTCAGCCCTTCAAATTTCATGAAGTTTGAGAAAGATGAGTCAGGAAGGATCGCCATTCTGCCATTTTACCTTTACGTGATGCGTACGGTGGGTGTTGATATTTGTGCTTTGTCAATTCTTTTTCTCTCACTTTCATGTTAAATTTTCAGGTTTGTCATTTTGAAGTTCATAATTACGCTCTTTGCCTAACCCTGTCATAGTGAATGTGGTGGTGCATTATTTATCTTTTAAGATTTGATTTATTTCACTGGAAGACAGTATTCCAGTGATTCTCTCAATGTGAATATATTAATGATAATGTTTAAATTGTTGTGAAGTTGGTCCAAATGGCTTCATATATGAGTTATAGGTCTCTTCATTCAGGTGCATCTGTGCTGTCTCAGTTGGTCAAGCTGTATGTGTCTACTGTAGGAAATGGTCTATAGCTCTGTTTTCTTATGGTCTAGTTCAATGGTTCCATTCAAGTATTTGCACAACAGAAAGCTTAGTAGGATACCATTCCTTGCTAGACTATTCAGTTACTCAGTATTTCTCGAGATTCGAATCATTCCTCACTATGAGTGCGGGTGTTAACTTTCTTCTGAAATAAATTGATTGAAACTCTGCAGACTTCTAAGATATGGAATATGCTATTCACAACACTCCATAACTGTTGACAAAGCCCCACTTGATTCACTTCTGTTATTGCAGAAGTTATTAGTTTGACACTGGCAGTCTTGCCTAGTTAGTTGGACGAGCCTGCATGGGCTCCTATGATCCACGAGAATAAGATTAGGAGAAGTTCCAGCCCTTGGATTATTTCTATTTGAAGCGACTTTTATTAGATTACTTTCTCTCTTGGCTTCAAATAACAGTTTTTGCTTCCCTTGCCTTTCAGGTTTCACTTACTCAGGCTAGGATTGACATGAGTGAGCTCGATGAGGATTCTGATGGCTTTCTTCAACCTCATGTAGGGATGCTCTTCACTTTTTATCCCCCGATTATGTGATATATATTAGTTAAGTTATTATTCCTTTGAAATAATCTAGAAATACAATAGTTACTGGTTGCATATCATCTCATTGTCTGTGATCCTAATTTTGTACTCTATGTAACTTAAACTCTTCACAGGAAATGGAGGCCTATATACGAGGCCTTATTCCTAATCTGGCACAACTCCGGGACATGCCTGCAGCCTTTGTTCAAATGTACTGCCGCATAGCTGCACATAAATTTTTCTTCTTCTGTGATCCCCATAGGCGAGGTTTGCCACGATCCAACTCTGTATAAAAGAATTACACTGTCCGTCTCCCAAAGGATGTCAATAATTGTAAATTTTTTTGTCCTTCAAAGGTTGTCTAAAGTACGTAAATCAAGTATAAACTATAAAGTATACATAAAGACTAATTTAATCGCAAAAGTATATTGAAGTGGGGTCCACTAGTTCTAAAAAAGACAAATGTTATTAGTGTACTTCTATGGGTAAAAGTACTTTCGACATCCCCTGTGAGTAAAATTGTAACTTAATTTATACTATCTCCTCTACTTTACTTTTCATAATTTATGTGAAAAGTGTACTTTCGACATCTTTATGGGGATAGAGGAAGTAGTTATTAGACATTAGTTGACTTTCCAACATATGGCCCCTCATCTCGTCTTTCCTGTTATGCAATTTTTCAGTAGTATTCTGTTATTTTCTTCTAGGTAATGAGGTAACCCCTCATTGCTATTGTTAACTTAACTCTTACTCTCACTCCCTTCGCAACAACTACGCTTAGTAGAACTCTTTCAAGTATCTCAGTGCTACATATTATCACCACCAATAGCATAACATATATAAATGAACCTCTTAATTGCGAAAGTTTTAACTTTAATGGTTAGAAATTGAATTTGAGATCAGTAGTTGATAATCTTGCTTGTTTTTGGCTGTCAATAAAGTTCTCCAACTCCGGCCTAATCCTAAGTTAACTTAGGAAAGCATTGTTACTATTAATTTGACCATCTTTCAAGCACGTTTTCGATCCCATTTTAGTTTAGGGTCATTACCTCTGTATAATTTGTTCCTTTTCTAACATATGCCCATAACTTTTTTGTAGGAAGTTAGTTTTCCAAATATTTTTATGTCTATTGAGAACCTATTTTACTCGCAGGTAAGGCTTGCATAAAGAAGGTGTTGCTTAGTAACTGTCTTCAGGAATTAATGGAGCTGCACCAGGTAATTTATTGGTAATTATAGTTAATCGGTTTTCACTTCTTGTACCTTCACTCTAATATTGGGTAACTTATTTAGACTGTTGTGATTATTTGTCTCCAGTTATAGTCTTGGTTTGTAATCTTTCCAATATTATGCAATTGAATTGTTACTTGTCCAAGTATTAAAAATAACTTGTCAAACCGTCCATACCTTTAATTTTTATTTATTCTGTTGTTAGTGTGTTTGTGTGCGTTTTTCAGGCTTCAAAGATATGTTTCATGGTAGGCAGATAGGCGAGGATGTTTGATAGTCCTTGTTTGTCTAGTCAAAACTTTCTTCACTTTAATCTCAATTTTGAAAAGTGCACACACCTCACCTGAAATATATTTTTGTATGGGAAGATTGAATACTGTTGAAGAGACCTAACTAAATTGTTATATAGCTGCGAAAGCAGATTACTTCAAAGACTAAATATAGCTGTTGTAGACTTTCTTCTATTAGCAGTATACAAAATTTGATCTAATTTTTCTTAACGTCATATTCAATGAAGATCAACCAACAAATGCACTCTCTTATATAACTGGTACTGAATTTTTGTTTGTGGTACAAATAGAACTTGTGTAGATAGAAACAGATGTAGCCAATGAATTCAGCTGAACGGCTTTTAAGCTTTACTGGATTAGTTCTTATGAGGTAGCAAGCATGAAGCATTAGAAAGTATCTGTTTCTTATACATGTCTATTAGGAACTCACCTTTGGTTCTTACCCTTATTGTAGGAAAGTGAGGAAGAAGTCGCTGATACTGAACAAGCTGAAAATTGGTTTTCACTGACATCTGCACAACGCATATGTGGTGAGTACTTTTCATTTTGTAAATCTCCTGTTATATCTTTTCTTGCTTTCCAGCTATTATTGAGTCAATTTCATCTGTTTGTACTGAGTTTTCGCCGGATTATTAGGTAGTGGAAATGGAAATTAAAAATGAAACTATTAATGTAAAAATTGAGTGCCTGGTTGTGTAGTAACACTGAGTATGAAGACCTTGGGTTCACTTGCTATTTTCATTTTGCAGATATGTTTCTTGCCCTGGATAAAGATATGAATGGGACATTGAGCAAGCACGAACTTCGAGAATATGCAGATGGGACATTAACAGATATTTTCATCGAAAGAGGTAGGGATAACTTTAAATTGCAAGGAAATTTCTCTAGGAATATTCTGAGATCCATCTTATTCATATTATTCAATTGCTTGGGACTGCAATAGCACCCACTCATATTCTATAAGCATTGTTTGATTGATTTACTTTGTCATCTCTGTTGGAAAAAAAGTGTTTTAGCTTGTTAGTTCTGTAGCTTCTGAGCTCATCTTTAAGAAACTGGTATCAAGAGAACAACTTGGATATCTGGTGGTCTGCATGCCTGTTGTACTTTTTCTTTTTATAGTGCTAAAAATTTCATGAATCCTGGATTAGGTTATAGGTATTTTTGCTATATCTATAATTGTGATTTTATTCAACTTTTGTTTATTTGCTCCTTGTTCATTCTTTGTTCTTGTTGTACATATGAATAGCTTTTGATGAGCATGTCCGTCGTGGCAAAACTGGTGGAGGTAATGCTCGTGAGATGGACTTTGAAAGTTTTCTCGACTTTGTTTTGGCCCTAGAAAACAAAGATACTCCAGAAGGGTTAACGTATTTGTTCAAATGTCTCGATCTCCACGGAAGGGGATACCTCACAACAGCTGATATTCACACACTTTTCAGGTGAGCACTTGCAAATTGGCATTCAACTTTGTTGTGGGGGAGTATTTTCCTTTGATTATTGTTGTCGTATTCTTTGGTTGAGAGGTTATAGAATTTTGGTCTCCTTTCTGTCGTCATACTACTTTTTGTAACCAGCTTTTGTTAAAAGTCAGAGATGGAAGAAAAGAAGGGGAGCATCCAAAGTCAGAGATGCTACCTGATATAACCTTCCTAAAAAAAAAATCTGTAATTTCCTGCTTGTGGTTCTTGAGAAAGTACACAAGTCTCCAATTACAAGATACAAGAACAATAATAAATTTTGTAAAACAGTCCTCGGGATACAGTCCTTGGACTTCTAAAGTTAAGAACATTTGTTGACCTCTGTGATCTTTCTGTGCAATTTTTTTTTAAAAAACTCAATGGATATTGCTTGTCCAGCTTAGAAACTTGTGGATGTGAAACAGGGATGTACATCAGAAATGGATAGAGGGAGGAAACTATGAACTATGTATTGAAGATGTACGGGATGAAATATGGGATATGGTGAAGCCAACCGATCCTCTAAGAATTACGCTAGCAGATTTATTATCTTGCAAACAGGGTGGTACGGTTGCCAGCATGCTAATAGACGTGCGTGGTTTCTGGGCCCATGACAACAGAGAAAATCTTCTCCAAGAAGAGGAAGAGCCAGAAGAAGAATGACAACTTTTGCTTGTTGTAGGAATCACATTTGTACTAGCCAAAAAACTAGAATCCTAATTGTAGTAATGTATGTACTTCTGTGAAATTTAATATCAAGTTGTACTATCGGTGATTGATGATTACTGATCAGACCCCTGGCTTTTGTTAAAATTACATGTAAAAGAAATGTAGTGTGAGCCTCAATTTGGATAATCATGGCATGTAACTTTCAAGAATCCCATTCATAGAAGGAAGTTTCCTTTAGGTTTTTCTACCAACGGTTTTAAACATAAACATTGTTGGGCCCTCAAAATCTTTTGCCACAGCACACAGAAGCAATACGTGGTTGTGTCGGACCACCAGATGCAAGATAACACAAGTGAAATAATGAACAGTGAAAATAGACAGGACTATGTAAACATTTAATTAGACTTCATTCTAGTAAAAGAGCCTTGTTATATATATATATATATATATTGCAATAAATATATGTCCAATTACAATTGTGAAACATGAAATTTGTAAAAATTATTAAAAGATTCAACTTATTATACATCTCTTTAAAAAATTACCACTAATACTTATCCATCAAAAAATCTCACATAAATATTCGCAATATATATCGTTTTCCTTGTTAAAATGCTTACTACTCTATGGTTAGATTTTTTGATTTTCTGATTCACAGGTTTTTTCTTCAGCTTCTACACTTCAAAACATAAGAGGCATACAGAAAAGCATCATATATGATCACTTTGAACTGAACATTTACATCTGCAACTTACATCTACAGATTTACATTACAGGTCAATTGTCACTGAACTACATTTTACAAGGTCACAGAACACATTCTGTGAAATGTATTATAATAACAAAAACATGTCACCATCAACGTGTCATATATACTTGATAACATTACATGTGACATATTAATTAAATTGCCTGACCTAGACATGGAATGGTTTTCTGGGAGTTGGTGTTCGGTTCTCCAAAGATTGCAATCTTTGTTTGAGATGGAAAACTTCAACCTGCAAAGTTAATGAAAGTTGTGCAAACCCAGAATCAAAAAAATAACGCACTATCAATGTATAAAACACATGCAATGAGAAAATTGTGCAATCCAAAACTATCACATATTAACTAAAATCTGAATTTGATTTCATACTCGGTCTACTACAATAATGAAAAAAATGTTATTAAGCCAAATGAATTAACATGTCATGAATTTGGATAATAATTGCATATGTTCGGTTTTCTGATCCAAACCTGTAATTGAAACGCTCTTGCTCTCTCTCCTGCAAGGACTCCTCTAGTTGAATGCAGCTCCTACAAAAGATATCCATCCAATATGCCATAATAGAAACTTCGAATTAGAGATTACATTCATACTTGGGGATTCTAACTGCAATCTATATAATAAAATCCCAAGATAATTGTGTAGACTACCTTCTGGGTGTCATCCAATACCGCCTTAAGGAAAGCAACATCATGCTCAAGCCTTACATTGTCGGAGTGGACAATGTTTGATAGGCTGTTGGCCTCTTCTTGTGCTAGCTCCACTGTAGTCAGCTTCTCTCTCAGCACTTCATTCTCCTTATTTGTGTCTGCCAATTTTCTCTCCATTTCCTGTTTGCTCCTAAGAACATTAGACAGGTTCTTCTCAGCAGCTTCACGGCTAGCTGATGCAACGGCCAACTGTCCTTCCAGAATTCCATTCTTTTTTGTTAAGGAAGCCAGTTTTATTTCATATAACTGATAGACGCTTGACGGAGCCAAATATTGCCCTAATTTACCATCAGCTTCTTGGAATTCAACATTACCACCATTAGGTGGAAGGCTTGCATTTCCATTTCTATCATGGGTGTCCAAGTTTTCAGGCTCAGATGCAGAAATCTCTTCCCAACTAATTTTACCTCCACTAGTGTGTGTCTGAATGCCCATATCTAATTGTTTCCTGCCCTGCTCCATTACCTAAAATAAAAAAAATTGGATCAGTACGAAGAATGATAGTCTGTTTTTTTCTCCAAATTATAGGCCTAAACTTATATACTGAAAAATGATCAACCTTTTCAGATCAAAACACAAAGCTATATTAGTCTATCCTAAGCTTTCAGTTTCCGGTGCTGGATGAGGGAAAGGAAAAGATGGGCCAATTCCTTGCTACATGTTCAAATAGGCTTGGCTTTAAACCTAGAATTAACCGGTACTAGGCCAAGAAGAAATAAATGCAATTTGATGAAACCATTATGAATGCAGAAAACTCGAGAAAATTGAAGTTACAAATGGGAAAATAGACTGGACTTAAGAAGTCAATTTTATCTGCGGAGGACTAATTAATATTGAAAATAAGGCGTGTAATTAGATGGGGACTGTTCTACTTACCTGTGAAGAATTTTCATCTTCTGAATTCTTTGTTATCTTCACAACCACTCTATCTTCTTCGATATGAAGTTGCTTGCGGAGTGAGATATTTCCAGGATTTGGATGAGTAAGTAAAGACTCTGACAAAGATCTCCTACCCGAGCCATGTTGGTCAATTGCAGATGCTAGATTTTGTCTCCCAAGAGAATCTACTGGCTCATGTACAGAACTATTGCTAACTTGCGTAGCTTGACCAACAGATGATGAGCAGTTCTCAGATACTAAAGGCCCTTGACCTTTAGTAGGAGTTGATCGCCGACCCATAAGTGATTCATTTTTCTCCATGATCAGTACTTCAACCTGAAATTATGCAAAAAAAGTTGACCTTTAGAAATTTTATATCGCCTCACAGGAGATACCCGATTGGGCATCTAACTCCCAATCCTGTAAATCCGACGTAGTTTTGAGGCAAATTAAAAGAGAATGTAATCTCCCTGCACAT
Organism: Panax stipuleanatus; assembly: GCA_020205555.1. NCBI lineage: Eukaryota > Viridiplantae > Streptophyta > Magnoliopsida > Apiales > Araliaceae > Panax > Panax stipuleanatus. Next base: position 132,216,468 of record CM035119.1, on the reverse strand, counting down.
TTAGTGCACTTGTTATCTTCTCTCTCCACATGTGCTGCACTTATTATTATCAAAACTACGTCGTATTATAGGGTTGGCCATCTAACTTGGATACCCGGTAGGTATCTCCTGTTTTCCCATATTATTAGTTAATATAGCAAGGAAATTGCGTTCTATCTTTAACCTGATCTGATGGCTCCTTTTTGGATCCCCCAAATGCAACAAGGAAGTCTCTTTCTTTATGCTGAATGAGCACAAGGCTAAATCCCTGTGAAAAACATCATTCAACAAATTTGTCAGTGGGGTACAAATATACCAGTTTATCACAACCAAAAGAGATTTTGCCAACAGAAGGAACAATATACAAAAAACTAAAACGAGATGCTATACCTCCTATCTAATAGTGGTTAGGCCAATAATGTTAATATTAGAACTTATTGTACGAAAAATGGTAAAGGATCCTACATTTTCTTAGTAACTAAAATTTGAGAATAATGACTGAAATCATCGTGATAATATGGGTGAAAAAAGGTCAAATGAGACACATTCTCAAATGGGGGAGTATTTGGTTTCTTTTAGTACATATGGTGTAGGTTGGCCTTCTTTGGAAAGCACACAACTAATCCCAGAAAATTTTAGTGTTCATACATATGGAAAGGAGAAAGAAAAAGCTGCTATAATAAAAGAGTGTGTCTACTCATTGATCTGATCCTTAATAAATAAGATATCAAATACCTACTTATATGTTTGTTTTTTGGGGAATGGAGGGAAGAAAAACAGAAGAAAGAGAACTGCAGTTAGATAGGAATTGAGAAAAATAAAACCTATAGCCAGGATCAGGAAGAAGTATAATAAAAGTAGGCACCTTGTTGCTGGTGATAGAAGATTGCGGTGATGCAACAGCAACAGACCACTCATGTTTCAGGACATCATATATTAAAGTCTCCGCATGTCCTATAAAAAATAAACAGCAAGAGAATAGAATTTTGAACCGCTTTCAGATCATAAGTTTGGTTTGATCAAGTTTATTGTTAAAAAATTTGTTGTAATTAGTTTAGGCTTTTTAATATTGTCATACACTTTACGAAACTTGGGAGCCACACAAAATATTAAATCCAACTCAGTGAATCAGGAGAAAGAATGAATTAGAACTTACTATGCATGATGTTAACAGGTAAAGACAAACTTGTAAACTCAATAAGTTTATGCTACAAACATACGTTTCTTACGGCTGCCACCCCCAGCTATATACCATTTAGTTCCACAAAGAACTCCACAACAACCAGCTCGTGGTGATGGATGGAAGGCTCGTATTTTAATTCTTGACCATATCATCTGAAGAAAAAGATCCACCACATCTATTATCAGAATGTTGCAGTGAATTAACAAATGATATTGTGAAGTCCAATCATATTGATTTGAAAAGTCTAGTCATAGATCTTTACAAACCGTCTCGAAGTCCAGTGAGTACAAATCATTTAAGGTCCTAGACTTTGATGCTCCTCCAAAAATTAGAAGCAACTTATCATCATATAGAGCTGCCACATGGTTAGATCTTGGAGATGGTCCAGGTCCTCTATCAAAGTCAAGCAGAAATCCAATCAAAAGGTGCTGAATTGGTACATGATATAAACTTGACAAATAAAATATATATATGTTCACAATCCAAGAAATCATTCATGGGGGCTGCAAGAGAACTTGAAGAAATTTAATCATAGGACGGCCCAGAGCCACTTACTTGCTTTGAAGGGGGAGCCACGTCAAAGACTTCAGATCAAACATATGCAGATCATTTAATTTTCTGCGTTTAGCATCTTCACCTCCAAATAAGATTAAAACAGAGCTAGCCCTAACTACAGTGTGACCACTGCGAGTAACCTGCAGAGCATTCAAGTTTTGGTTACTACCACTTATTTAGGGGAAGGTTGAATAACATCCTCTATCCGGTTAATAGAATAGCACAATATCCTCATCGTAGAATTTTGAATAAAGAAAACTAAGGGATACTCATTACTTCTACATAACCCTGAGAGCTGGTTCCAAGATAACTGTTAGATCAAGGTCAGTAGTTTAGCTCTCGGCTTCTTGTAGAACTAACATCAGAGAAACATAAAAGTTCTATACTATATATAAACACTCTAATGAGCATGATATATGAGCTCTAGGCTTCTCATTGACTCTGAATGTCACATATACCAACCGAAAGTCATACACCATGCTCATTACAGTCTTTAGTTATCCAAAATATATTCATGGAATGAGTAACCACAAATTGCTCTCTTTCTCAACCATTTATAAGTCAGAAAGTGTACCGGAATGTCTCCCTTTGCCTCCATAAGCGACCAGCACTCTGTTTCTGTGTCAAATGCCCACACTGCACAAAAGCTAAAATATGTTAAACTTCATAGTGTGAAAAGAAAACAGAGCAGAAGAAGAAGGCATTTTTAAAGGAGGCAAACGGAAATGTAACCTGAAATTCGGTCACTTGCTGGGTCAGTTTTCCCTCCGACTAGGAGTGCCTTTTTCCCCCAAGAGACCTTGTAAGCACAACCAGCAAACATACGCTCAGAAGCAACTCCAAAGTTATGTTATCATATGTCATACCATAAACAAAAATACTGTCTTTAACTGGTCAATCAGCTTATAGTGTTCGCCTGACTTGATAATCATTTAGCACTTGGTTCACCAAAGACGCATTATAAACTTAATTAACAAAGAACGTTGTAACGAATCTTCATATCCTGTATTCTCTGACAATCAAAATATTATTAGTTATTTCTTGGTGTGCAGAACTTGAAGAATTTAGATGAACTTTTTTCTTTTTGTTATTATTTTCTCCCCTTTCTCTGTCGCAGTCTTGAACTTGGAATATGAGACTAGGACCATATCTTATATTGATGTTCTTTTTCTTCTTCAAAACTAATTAAAGTGCTTTTCCACCCTTTTTTAGTTCATGCTAAATATTTTCGTCAATGTTTTAAAAAAACGGCTTACACTTCAGGTTGCACAATTTTCTAAACACTGTAAAGTTTGAGGACAAAAAACTAGGCAATACAACATTCTAAATGCAGTTGTTTAGATTAATCTTATAAGTCATCCTCTGTTATTTGATATAAGAGGCAGAACTGAGAGAACCCACACCAAACAGTATTGCTAGATCTAATTAATTACTGATAGAGAACTATTTTTCCTTTCAAATTAATTGCTATTGATTCTCGCCTGAACACAAGAGTACAGACACCACTTACAAAATATAAGAGGTCCATGATATTTTGAGTTAGTTTACCCGTCAGTCTGCAGTGCATATGGAATTTAATACAAGGCTATTGATGTTAAAATGCATATCCTTTGTCTCATACCAAACTATGACCCTTGCAGGCAGGAATCTTCAGTGGCAGACTAGTTGGTGAAAGGTATAGCTTTGATGAAGCAGAGGTCCATGAAAATCTGTCAAAGTTAAGCACCTAAAGATAAAAAATAAAAAATTACAACATATTCCACATAAGACCACATTCTGTGAAATGATCAACGTCTAAACAAGTTGTCCCACTAATGCCACCAAAAGTCGCTAATTTAAGGAGAACCTTTAATGACACAAGGAAAATCAATCATCTACATTTGAAAGCAGAAAAGATGTTCTTCTACCTGAACATCATCCAACAATCCATTTCCAGATTCACCACCAACAACCACCATCTTGTTACCAATTACAGCTGCCGCGTGCTAACCAAGGAAAAAGTAAAAATTTAGCTTTTGGATTAATAGCTTACAGGAACTGACTAAGTGATGCATCACATATACCACACATAAAACTGGAAATCAATATTTATTTACATTTAAACGAGGTGTAGGCTTGTCCCCAGCAATTGACAGCACCATCCAATTTTCACCATTCCCTGTCGTGGAGCTGTTAAGTTCAGGTGTAGCAGAAGTAGTTTGGCAGTTGATTTCATCAGAATTATTAACTACAGGGGCAACACCTTCAACCTGCAATACTTGAAGAGCTCAATGCATGCAAATAATGACATAAAAATACATACAAAAGAGATAGGATTATCAGATTATTTACATTGGAATTGCTAGTGCGCTTAGGGTGTCTTATAGGAGTCCCCTGAGCAGAGTCTGACATCTGAACCTTCAATCTGAGCCAAAAAGGTAAATGAAAGAAATAAGAGTTGAAAAAGTTGTTAGAAAAATACGCAAGTCTCTCAAAATTGAAGTTGTAAACGAGGCTGCCTCTAATGGGTACACTTAGAAGAAAACTAAACATTGTACATCGTAAATATTTTCCTCTTGTGTGGAATTGAATTTATATCATCATTTTCAACACCCTCAACTTCAACACCAAAAAATTACAGTCTCAAGATCTTCCTACAACCAATATCACCATCTGAATTGACCGATCAAATTTATCAACTCCACCACTGATGTTTCATTTTCAACTTCTCACCTCGATCACAGTCACCTCCGGCAATTAATACATATCTTTACAATACTTAACGTTAGGATCTATCACACGAATAAGGTTCAGAAGTGTTTATATATTTAATCCATTTGTACGAAACTAAACCAAGATTTACAAGTAGGACAACCCCCATTTACCTTATCAAGAATCAAAACCATCAACATTCCGTTTTAGTTACAAAACACAATACATGGAACTGTGGAAGTAAGTACAACAACACATACATACAAAAATGTGCAAAAAGTTCACAAAGGCCTAATCTTTATAGCCAAAGGCCACAGCTGAAGGCCCATATATTGCGTTAGCACCCTAGATTATCAATTTTATCCAATAAGAAGCAGCATACATGTCCAATAAGATAAAAATCAACTACCGGTAAAATATAAAACTCAAAAAAGTGAAATAGGAGTATCTACATATAAATGGCATACATTTTATAAATTTAAGTAAATGAGGATGCAAGCTCACCTTCCAAGCTTCATTCGTCTCCTTGAAAAGCCAAACATCTTTTCTGTACTTAACTTTCCACTGCAAATGGAGAAATAAACCTTCACAAACAAAATTAGAAGCAATAAATTCTTCTAAAAATTACAAAACAGGAAAGAAAACAATCATAAATGCACAAAAATACCAGCATTATTACCAGACAGCTAGGGTTTCAGATATACACAAAAGCTAGACTCAATAACCGCCGTAAAAGCACCGAAAATCATTAAGTAATCGATTTGAAAACGACAAAAAAATATCGTCACAATGTTGATTATTATCCAACTTTAAATAATTTCGCTTTTGATAACTTTAGATATTCATTTGCGTGTATGTATTATGATTTTGATATGGAGTTGAGAGTTAAAAGTATGGTGAGCTGTTTTTTGTGACAGAGGTGCGCAGGTTAGCAATATATATTTTGTCTGCTTGTGGGTTCACATGGATTACGTAAACTTGGTTTTTGATGATGTTGATATTGATTGATGCTGTCGTGGTTCTAAATTGCGCCAAGAGTGACGGCGCACGATAGCATGTGAGAAAGGTTACCGTTTGGATACGTGGGATGCTGTGATCCGAGCTGACTGGCATTTATTGCGTGCGGTAAAGTTCGGCAAATTTCAGGCCCATTTCTGTCTTGGAACTTGTAATCGGGAGACAGGTGATTCCAAAAGTATCTTACCGAAAAATGAATGGGCCCAAATGCACGAGAACTGAATAATTAGTTGGGCTTTATAGCCAGACAATTTTCGATTGGTTGAATCAATATGGGTCTAGAGACTATAGACCGGTTCTACTAAGACCTCGTTTGGTACATAAAATCTGAGAGGAAATACGTTGGGATTTTATTAGGAATTTTACTTTTAAGGTAAGAGAATTCATGTGTTATTTAATTTATGGAACATGCTAAACACACAATTCAAGATGATATTTTTTTGAATTGTGTACTTATTCCTTTGAACTTAATGTAAATGCAAAAATCAAGAAAATATATACACAATTCAAAAGAATATTCTCTTGAACTGTGTGCTTAGCATGTGCTCTTAGGGCACATGTTAAGAGGACCCTTAATTTATTTAGGGGTAATAATCTTTTCTATTAACCTTTTTGTCAATAACATGTGAATCTTCTTATGTTAGAAATAAAATTCATAACATATTTTGACTTTTTATCGACAACCGCATGATAATGAGATTATTAATAAGGCTAAATTGTAAAACTATCACCTAATGTATATATTGAATTGCAACATAAATGTCAATGTTTTAATTTTTACAATGTCATAGTTAATGTCTCAAGTTTTTACAAAACCATCCATTCTAATCAATTTTGGTCAAAATTAGTAAGACATGTGCATGTCATGTGAGTTTTTAAGGGTAAAATAGTCCATTCCTGCACAAAACTATTCTATCTTAGTAGAAGGGCAAATACGTCCTTACAATAATAAAATAGATTCTCTTATAAGTAAATTTGTTTTATTTTAACCAAATAAAATAAGTAAAAAGAAATTAATTAATTGCAAAACTCAAAGATTTGTTTAAATGAAAATTTAAGTAGAATATTTTGTTTAAATATAAAAGACAAAATTAAACACTAAAAATTAGATTAAATTAAAATGAAAAGAAATAATTTTTTTATTAGTTATTCATTTTAACAAATAATTTACTTTATATACACACAAATATATATAAAGTAAATTGTTCATAACCAATAATTATGAGTAACAAAAACAAATATATATATATATAAAGTAACTTATCTTGTGTGTGTATATAATAAAGTAAATTATTTCTTAAATGAATAACTAATAATTTTTAATTTAATCTAATTTTTAGTGTTTAATTTTGTCTTTTACATTTAATCGAAATATGCTACTTAAAATTTTATTTAAACAGATCTTTGAATTTTGTAATTAATTTCTTTTTAATTAATTTATTTGGTTAAAATAAAACAAATTTATTTATGTGAGAATCTATTTTATTATAGTAAGGATGTATTTGCCCTATGAGAGAAAATAGTTTTATGTAGGAGTGAACTATTTTGCTCCTATAAAACTCACATGACATGCACAAGTTTTACTAATTTTGACTAAAATTGGTTAAAAGGGATGGTTTTGCAAAAAATTGAGACAATTAGCTATGACATTGCAAAAATTAAACTATTGACGTCTATGTTACAATTCAGTGTATACATGAGAGGGCAATTTTGCAATTTACACTACTAATAATGTTTCTTTCATATCTTAAATTCCTTCAGGAACGGAAATGAATTTAATGTATGACTAACTTTTAGAGTTTCATATAATCGTTCTAATTTTGATTTCAGGTTTTATATATAAACATATAGTCCTATATATGTGTGTGTTTTGTTATGGATTTACTTGGGGAAATCTTGCTTTTCTTTCATTATGTATCCTTTCTTACTCCAAATATCACAAATTTTTCTCTTTACCAAGATCAAATTTTATCGCTTTAAAAATAAATCTCAGCTAAAAATTTAAAGTATTTTCATTGGAGTGATTACTTGATACAGCTTGAAATACTTCCACGATTCCAAAAAATGTCAGCAGTATATAATAAAAAAGATTAAAATTTGCTTTGAGAAAGCAAGCTTGTTAACTATTAACCTAGTTTGACTAATGCAATATCTCTGTATTCTAACCTATTGGGACCTAGCTAGCAAGTATACCCTGGTCATTTTCTCAACTATCTAAATTCTAACTCCCAGTTGGTGTCATGTACCTGGCCAATTAATCGTAATTGGTATATATAATTCATTTATCTTTTCTAGATTGGGAAACTACAAACGGTGTAACATCTTTAAAAGGAATCAATTATTATGATCATTGTGTTGACCACGCGAAATGAAAGCTAGGTTTGCATGGCCATGCATCGATCATTCTTATGAGAAAAATATTCTCTTTCCAGATAAATATGTGACAATTCTATTTAGATAGAGCCATAGAGGCATAAAGCATTCATTCTCTCTCTCTCTCTCTATATATATATATATATATAATTATTGTTAGTGTAATAAAATTCTGTAATAATTTTGTTCAAACACATGGCGCAAATATAAACGAACAAGAAACATACGATCAAATATTGTAAACAAAAACCTTATATTATTTAGTAACTTAAAACATATATAGTACCATAGCCAGCTTATACAAATTAAAAAAGCTGATCGGGGTAGATAATATATATATATATATATATATATATATATATATATATATATATATATATATATATATATATATATATATATATATAGCCTCTCTAGATCACTCTCACTCTAGAGATCATAAATATATAAGCCAAGTTCATTAGTAATCCGACAAATTGGTAACTCTTTTTGCGGCTAGAATGCAATTATTTTATATATATATTTGCCGGATATTATATATATATATGATCACTTTATTTATAGTAGTTAGTAACTATGGGTTAATTATTAATTAATTAAACCCATAAAGCTCCTGCCCGTCTAAGCATTGGCTTTAGGTTACGCTTGAGGTGAAGACTCATGATCTCATTAGCTCCACCCACCAATTCACCGCCAATGAACACGGCCGGCACAACAGGGTTGCAGCCCAGCCTTGAAAGCGCCTGCTCGATTTCTCGGCCTCTTGAGATTTCGTCGAGCTCATAAACCGCAGGGTTAACACCAAAATCATTGAAGAGGGACTTGATGGTGTAGCTCATGCAGCAACTACTCTTGCTAAAGATCACCACCGGCCTTTCAGACACCATTATTGTTATCCTTTCCATTTCTAAGTAAAAACAAGATTAATTTCTAAGAAAAATAATTAGCCAATATTTCTTAGAAGAAAAAGATAGCAAAAAAATGTTGAAGAGTGTAATAATGAAGATTGGTAATATAATTGTAAGATCGATGAGAATCGAAAGTAGAGCTAGAAATGTGAGTTGATCAGTTGTGGGGAAAGTTGAGAAGCCAAGAAGGGGTTTATATAGGATTTTTGAAGGTGGTGAATAACTAGGAACTTATTATTCACAAGAAAAAGAAAAGAAAAGAGAATGTGTTCTATTTGATATATATTTTTAGTTTTTGTTGGCTCTAAAATTGCTCTAGCTAGCAATTTTGGACTAGGGTCCTCTTCATTTCAAATAAAACAGAAAGTCTCTATTCTTTGTATATTTCCTATCATATCTCTCTCTTCCATTAACATGACATTACATTCCAACATATTTTAAATCTGGACCATGAAATGTAGATGATCCTAATTCATCAATCTTGCTAGCTACATCATTAGTTGATAGCAATGGATTTGTTGAATAACACAATAAAAAGTAGCACGATAACGAATCTCTGCATACGGAAATTAACAAAGACGTGTTGATGGTACGGCTTCATGATGATATAATCTAATGAAAATTTTCCGGCTTTTTATTCACGTTTGATTTATGTGCTTACATGACTTGGTTAAAAGGTCCAAGTGTGGCATGACCCGACCCATGATCTGAGCTAACTATTCCTTTTGGACTTTCAAGATTCTAAGCAAATGGTGAAATATTCAACTCAAAATCGCTTGACACTTGACAGTATATAGACGGGAGGCAATTAAGTTTACTTGGATATGAGACATTATAATATTTTCAAAAAATCTTAGAAATTTACTCCATTTATTCTGAACCCTAATTTATGAACGGGTCGGATAGGTTTCGAATCCATATTCAAATTGAATGCATTGGTGTTATCTGTATAATACTTAAGTCTAGTTTTATTTGAATTAGTGGTCCATTACTACTTTTAGCTGTATCTTTCTAGGAGGCATCTGATGAGTTGGGAAGAATGAATTATATCCATTTGGGACCGTTTCTCCCATAACCAGATTCGCGACCAATTCACAAAAAGAAAAAATGGAAAAAGAAAACAACAAGGAGGAGAATGTAAGATAAAAATTTCAAAGTATAGAGCTATCTATTGACAAACCATGTCCCATGGGGCCGGGGACGTTCTAGTATTGTTCATTAAACAACACACAAACCCTATATTGCACGTGATTGCCAGAGTAAAACAAGAGGAGAAATATGTACGTAAGTACCTATATATAAGTGTGGACCTGATTACGAGTGTGTGTATACATACATACATATATATATATATATATGTCGGGTCAAATTTAATCCCCATGACAAAAAATAAAATAAAAATCACATAGCTAAAATAATTAGGTCAACTTTAGTGCATGCATCACCGATATTTCATTGATTAATTCTATGTGTGGATCAAAATAAAACTTTGAACTCAAAGTTTTCTTGGAACTTTTCTTCCATTTCATATTAATTTCAATTTAAATGGAGTTGGAAATTAGTTCCAGTTCGTGGATGTGAAGTGTGAACCATATACGTACAGAAAAAAAAAAGGCTCTGCATGAAAGTAAGCAATTTGCCATGAGGTCCCCTACGTTATCTTATCTATCTTTATGCAACAAATTTGTTCAATCATGTGATTTTCTAGCTACGTACTTTCCATAGTGCTCAATATATATAGGAAATTAATTATACATTTGTCAAATTAAAAAAAAAAGAGTCTCCTGTGTTGACTAGACATGCAAATTGACAAGTAACTCCTATGGGCATTTTGACAAATTATATCTCTCCTATAGTCTGTACTTGTAATTATTTATAGGCTACGTTACTATGTCTAGCCGGCACAAATTTCAACTGATATAATAATTTTCGGCATATCGTCTGATCACTCTACTGATCATTTTAGATTTGTAACACATCACATGACGTACTCTGTGCAACTACATCTTGGGTGGAAAGTAACTCCGTTTGGGAAACTTAATTAATTTTGTAACATTCAAGTTATACAGTTATTAATCAGTATAAATTTTAATGGAAATTCCTTAATTACTCTATACGATTTATACTCTCCAAATTAACTTGAAGATTACTCTTACTGTTGAGCTATAAGTTCCAAATAAGGCACTGACTCATTATATATATATATATATAATCTTAATTGGGGGTTAATTACGTTGACATTCAATTTTGAGTTGAATATAATGTTTCAACAATTAAGATCTAGTAGACAAGCAATTCAATCTAAATGATTTACGCCGTATGTGGGGGCCGGGGAGAGTTTGGAGATACAAACTCTCATATATGATATGACAATTTCATGCCTCGCTAGCGATATGCTTTTGAAGGATACTCCACTCATTGGTGCTAGCTAGAGAAGTCCGTCACTAGGAATGGGACCAGGATCCTCTCCATTTTAAGTGAATGGAGACTTTTCATTTCATGGTCCATATTTAAAATTTGTTGGCAGGGCCGGTCCTAAGAATTTGGAGGCTCTGTGCAAAAAAAAAAAAAGGGGCTCTCTCGCATATAAAAATACTAATTTTTTTATCAGCACCAATATATAAAGCACAATTTATATCAAAATTCATCATTAATTAAAATAATAAATGTCAACGTCGAGTAACAAAATTATCAATTAGAAAGAAAATATAGCTAAAACTTCAATAAATTATAATTAAAAAGAAAAGGTATCTAAAATTTAAATAGACAATAAACTTCACATGATAGCTAGCATCATTCTTGTATTTTTTGTTGCAAAATCATTAATCAAACTTCCATAATCAATTTTCTACATATACACAAAAAAATAAATTCGGAGCCCTGTTCGGTCGCCCCTTTTGCACCCCCTCAGGGCCGGCCCTGTTTGTTGGAATGTGACATCATGCTGACAGGAGAGAGAGATCACACATTTTAAATCTGGACCATGAAATAAAGAGTCTCTATTTACTTGAAATGGAGAGCATCCTAGTCGGTAGGAATGGGACATCAACTTTTCAAGTACTTCGTCACCAATTCAAAATATTCGCTGATTATCACATGAAAACTATTTATATTTATGAATACATGCATATTGGTATGTACACAGTAGAGGTATATATTACACACGTATGTGGATTAATATATGTTATATTCCTTAATCAATAAGTCTACTATCACATAAAAGTCGCTTACATACCATTCACATATATATGCATATTGGTATGACTTACGTGCATAACAAATCATGTGAGTCATACCAATATATATGTAAGTGTATGTGAGCGATTTTATGTGATAATAACATTACTCTTCCTTAATTTGGTATCACATACACCATATATGTGTTTTGACGAATAAAAGGGCGGCGAAGTAAAGCGCGCATGCAGATGAGGTGCCCCTGATGGAACCCAAAGGCCGGTTTAATTGTACTTGGGGTTAAGACCGGATGTCGTACTTATCACCCCATTCCGTATCTATCACCATGCATGCATGTACTTGTTTGCATGAATATGCCAAATTTTCCCTAGTCCATTCTGAACTAGTTAATTAAGTGACGATACATGTAATTAAGAAATTCATTTAATCTTTCAAGTATTGAAAACAAGTCAAATCAATTTTTTTTTATATTTTTTTTGCTGTATTGATTGAAATTAACGGATCCAAGGCCTCATGTACCCAAAATTTTATGAATAATTTTTTTTATCATTGATGGATAAATCACTATTTCTATATATGCACTCTTTCAATCTTGTTATTTACTTAGTTTTGTGTACTAAGTATAACTTTTATTACATCCGTGTGCGTAAGAGAGAAGATATTAGCTCCATACGAAAAAGAAGATGAGTATGGGTGGCGTGGGTGACTTGAAGAAAGACGGTCAACTTGATCATGAGGATAAGATCTAAATTGGAATGGGGGCCTGTGGCATCGCCAGATCATGCGTTTATTGCTAGGTTCAGTGATGTGCAGGGAATGTACAGATTGCTCTCCTAGTTATTCCTTATATGAAGGGACAGATCATGAGAAGGAAAAGCTGATCGATCGAGGAACATGTATACTTCACCTGAAAAAGCTGAGAAATATATGCTCCTAAATCTCTCTTTACAAATTCTGAGCAGAGTGGAAAGAGGAAAAAAAACCGGGGGGGGGGGGGGGGGGGGGGGAGCCATAGATTTTCACATATCCATTATGTTCTTTAAATTAATTTATTTTGAAATAATTCTGTACAATCTCGATAAGTACTTGACGAAATGGAATAGTATGTGATTCCCATTGATGTTTGAAGTATCTCATGAAGTTGGGTGTCCTATAATCTTTAGCTATTGCCGTGCTAAATGCATGCGTCGACTTGTGTATCCTTCCGTATTTGCGCCCAAAAGTATACATATTCTATGTAAGGGCCGTTAATTATGTGCATAGTTTAACTCCTTCATCGTACAATAAACAATAAAAGAGTTTTTATTTGTTATATACTAATTTTTAAAATTAATGACAGTATAAAAAGTATATAATATTTTTAAATTTATTATTTTAATTTAGTTGTTGTGCCATTACTAAATTAATAATTTATTATTTTAATAAATTAAACCGAACAAAAATATACCATCTCAATATTTATAAATTAACAAACAATTTTTTTTTGTGGTACGGAACGGAAGACATATAATTCCAGTAGTATAGCATGCTAATTAAAAAGAATGAATGTGTGTGTGAGAGAGAGAGAGAGATTTATGGAAATTAAGATTTCAAGTATGGAAGTCATGATATTGACGTCCGTCAATATCTTAGGCGGATAAAATGGATAAAGAAGAATTAATGCGTGCATGCGATGGAGGTTCGTGGCATCCGACGGATGATCAGTTTGATGATGAGGTACGTACAGGGAATTTACAAATTGCGCTGCCTCTTTATTTTAATTCCTTTCGAAGGATCGAGTGACAAGGAGAAAGAGAACATATTACGTACGTTCTCACCACCTTTATTTATTACTTTTTCGACTTGTAAAAGAGAATATATATATATATATATATATATATATATATATATATATATATATATATGTTAATGTCAAATTTTGTCGGCGCGTTCAATCACCAAATTTACGAGCTCAAATCTGCACAATAACACGTCACAAACGAAGCTTGACGGCTGGGGCCGCGGGGTGATAGCTCCGGTGTGAGAATAAGTACAGGCTGGTCACAAGGTTAACAATGGAGACAATGGTGTATAGTGCTCAAGTGAATATTATCTGTTACCATTAGATCAAGCCTTGTATTTATAGTCATTTACACCGCCTCTAGAGTCCATGTCCCAGTCGAATTAGGACTCCTAAACATGGCAGTTACCATTGTTTGGGTCCAACTCAATCTCCTTTAAAAGTACAAGTTGGTGGTTATCCAACCACTTGCCTTATAAGAGTTGGTATTGAGATAGGATTAGGGTTAAAACCATTAATCCTTTAGACTCCTTATTGCTCCGGGCTCCATCCAAGAAATAACCTTCGGTATGGGCCTTACAAAATGGTCTGAACCCCGTCCCGAAAAGCTCGGTAGTTCGATCCCGATCATCATTATGTTGGTCTGGGCCTCGGTCTCGTGGGACTAAGATGCCCGATCCGGATAATACCAGCTGGGTCTGGGTTCTGGCCCAAAAAGCTCAGATACCCGATCCCGAACTCTGTTACCCCAATCCTAGCTTCGGCCCATTGGGCCCGGTAAGCTCCTCTCGGCCCAGGCCTTCTGTCCATGTAGGGGTCGGTGAATTATATCCGATTATTTCCCCCCAGTCTCTCATTATAACAAGCCTTTAATGGGATATTTAATGAGAGATTTGAAGAGATGCCTGGGTAATCCAACCGACCTAATTAATGCGGTACACGATACACAAGAAATGAACGGCCCAACGTCATTATTAGCCGCCTATTGAGAATCGTGCAGCATCAGTATAAATACCTCCCCACCCCACGACAGTCACTTTTTACGAACTCTCTTTCTCTAAGCTCATTTCAAAAGACTTTTCGGTGAGCACGATTTCCGGCGAGAGACTTCTCTTACTCCAATCAAGCTTTTTACCACCCCAGATCACCTCATTTCCACCGACTTTTTGTTCTAATGGCTGATTTCGGCATCCTTCCAGCTGCTTCTACCACTGACTTGACCCCCACCATTGAGGTCACTCCTACTTCTGCTGAAATGGCCACCGTCACCATCGCCAGCACTGATTTGGTGCCGGTCAAATTACCGGAAGCTCCCACCGGAGACTCTGCTGATGGAACCGAGGCACGGATCCGGTCCGCCTACCGTTCTGAGACGGAATATTCTCACATCAACACCATGTCTACCATTACTCCGGCCCAGATTTCTGACGCCCGAGCCCTTTTCAATATCCCCCAAGAATATAAGCTTCGGGTACCCAGGGCCGAAGAGAGAATGTTCTGGCACCCCGAAGGCAAATGGGTGGCCATCCCCACTTATGCCCTGAGGTACGGTGTCCGCTTCCCCCTTCACGAGTTTATCGTGTCTTTTCTCTGCTTTGTGGGGATCGGATTCGCACAACTTGTGCCGAACTCGTATATCCACTTGATAAGCTTTATAGCTCTCTGCCAAGAACTAGGGATCGCCCCTGGTCTTGATTTTTTCTTCGTCTTATTCTCGGTCGGAAAATCCAAGGAGCCCGGCTTCCGTCAACTGAACCGTGTATCCGGCTGTGCCACCTTTGCCAAGACTCCCTCAAGCAACAAGGGTTGGCACAATCAGTGGATCTTCGTCAAGGGGACCGACCTTCAACTTTTCCCGAACTGGGCCACCCCCGAAGATCCGATTGTGAAAGTGACCACCTTCCCCACCAACAGAAGGGACGAGTTCCGGGCTTTCTATCGGAAGGTGAAGAAGACCATGTGGAGCCTGGATACTTTAGCCCATGAGGCCTGGCTGTATAGGCACGAATGTAAGTATTCTATCCCGACCTCTTTTCCTTTCGAGCATTAGTTTCTGATTTATTTTTCTATTTTTCTGATGGATCTACTTGTTTCTGCAGTGACCATCTTCAAGCCGAAGGGTTCGGATGAGTCTCTTACCCCCCTCCCCATTCGGTCCGGTCCGATCCTTTTACCCCTCGGGGATGACGCGGCCGAAGGGGAGACAATCCCAATTTCTGAGCTTTCAGCCGACTCTTCTCATGCCGAGCCGAAGAATGTCACGAAGATGACTGCCGCTGAGAAGGTGGCCCAGTTGAAGAAAGGCAAGAAGAGGGCTCTTTCCAAGGGCTCCTCTAAATCGTCTCTTCCGAAGCCGGCCACCCCGAAGCTGACTTTTGTACCACCTCCCCCAGTTTCAGTTCTTGGGGATCCTGAGGAGACCGAGGAGGAAACTCTGAGGCCTCACCTCAAGAAGCAAAAACTTGTACATGAGCCCGACCTTCAGATGGTCGAGGTCCAGCCGGATGCTGCCCCGCAGACTCCTGCGGTCCAACTTTTTGCTGAAGTCGGGCCCTCTGCCGCTGCTGACCCGTCTGCCCAAGCCGGTCCTTCCGAACGGTCTCCGACCTAATCGTTTTGGCCGAGGAGCCCGTCGGAAGCTTTCCTTTCGACCGCTTGGATTACTTCAAGCTTCCTGCTGATGATGCCCGGTTCAAAGGGTATTCTGCCGAAGCCTTGATGCTGGCGTATATCAAAGCCCAGAGTCAGGTATTTCCGAAATTTTTAGCTTGTATCCTCTGAATATCTGCCTGACCATTATTAACCTGTTTCTTTTTCCTCGATGCAGGCTAATGCCATTCTGGCCCGAGCTATCCCCCCTATCGTCAAGGCTACCCGGAAGGAGGCTCAGCTTCGCGCCGAGGTGGAAATGCTCGGGGCGGATGTTCGGGGGTTATCGGCTGATTTGGCCAAGTAGAAGGAAGATCATGCCGATACCCGTAATAAGGTGACCTTCGCTGAACGTCAAGCCAACGAACACCAGAGGCTCCGTCATAATCTGCAGAAGGAGTTCGTTGCTCTTGACGACTATAATAAACAGCTCATCGAGGAGAGGGCTCTTCTGAAAGAGAAGGATCTGGATCAGCAAAACGCACTTCTGATCCTCCAGAGCCAAATTTCTGAAATGCACGCCTAACACCTGGTGCTGATGAGGGAAAATACAGCTCTGGGGGCAGAATGTGCCGAAGCCAAGCAGCGGGGTGCGCAAGAGTATCAGGAATCGGCTGAGCTTCGCGATACCATTATAGGTTAATTCGCCGAAGGCTATGGAGCTCATAAGGAGCAGGCTCAGGCAAAGATGACGGCTGCTGGGCTTGATGCTGCTATCCTAGACTCCTCCGATGATGAGTCCGATGCCGGAGATGATGCTGATGGCGAGGCTCCTGATCCGTAGTTTAGGATTTCACTTGTACTTTTTTGTCGTCTTTATTTCTTTTGTAACTTTGCCCGATCGGATCTGCGTGTAACTTTGTCCGATCAGTTTAAGTTGTTTTGTAACTATTCTGATCGGATCTGTTCATCGCTAGTCCGATGGGTTTTGTAGACTTTTAGAATATAAATGAAGATCAAAAAATTTTGCGAAGAGAACTCCATTTTATTTTATTAATGTATAAAGCAGCTTACATAAGCAGATGAAAAGAATTACATGACTTTACTGATAATATTTTCTAAGTCTTCCAGCATGCCATGTATTCTTTACCTCTGTACCATCTAATGCTCGAAGCCGATAAGTTCCCGGCTTCGGCACTTCAGTTACTTCATAAGGTCCCTCCCAGTTCGGCATTAACTTACCCGTGTTCTGGGGGGTTGATGCCTCTGCTTCCCGGAGAACCAGGTCCCCGACCCCAAACCTCCTTTGCTTCACATTCTGATTGTAGTGTCGGGCCGTTCTCTTCTGGTATATAGCTAGTCTTATCGATGCTGAATCCCGAACCTCATCCAACAGATCTAAATTCAATCGTAAACCATCATCATTGTATAATTCTTGGTACTGACTGATCCGAAGTGTTGGTGATCCGATCTCAACGGGTATCAGTGCATCGGTTCCATAGGCCAGTCTGAACGGTGAGTCCCCTGTTGTGGTCCTCGGGGTAGTCCGATACGCCCATAGGACGCTGAGCAGCTCTTCGGGCCATCTTCCCTTTAATGCATCCAACCTTCTTTTAATTCCTGTGAGCAGGATCCTGTTGGTGACTTCTACCTGTCCATTGGATTGGGGGTGGGCCACTGAAGTCTTTCTGTGTTGGATGCCTAACTCTTTTAGAAAAATTTTGAACTTTGACCCCATAAATTGTCTGTCATTATCCGAGACCAAGACCATCGGAATGCCGAACTGGTAAACAACATACTCCTTAAAGAACTTGAGGCATTCTTGTTCGGTAATCTTCTGTAACGGTTTGGCTTCCACCCACTTTGTCATGTAGTCGATTGAGACGATTACGAAAGTGGCCTGCCCTTTGGCCTTCGGTAATGGTCCCAAGATATCAATCCCCCACATAGCAAATGGAATCGAGGATAAGACCGAATACAACTCCTCGGGAGGTCGATGTGGGATAGAACTATATAACTGACACCTAGGATATTTTTTGACATAGTCCTTTGCTTCCTGAAAGATGGTCGGCCAATAGTATCCCTGCCTCAGAATTTTGTAAGCCAATGACTTGGCCCCCATGTGATCCCCACAGATTCCTTAATGTACTTCCCTCAGTGTGTACTCAGCCTCCGAAGGCGTCAGACACTTCAGTAAGGGAGAGGTGAATGCCCTTCGGTACAGATCCCCATCAATAAGAACGAAGTTAGAGCTCCTGTGTTTGATTTTTCTAGCGTATATGCGATCCGAAGGCAGAATCTCCTTGGCTAAATAAGTGATGTAAGGCGTAAGCCAATAGTCGAGCCGATCCAGGGTCAGTACGTCTGTCCTTTGAATACTAGGTTTCTCTAATACTTCCAAGTATACTTGTAAGACCCCAACTTTTATGAATAAAGATTTAATTTTCTTTATATATTATTTCGAAATAGTAAGGTGTTGATTGATAAATATGAAAGTTATGGGTGAAATGTGCAAATATTTTAAAAAATGAGCAAGTGGTTATAAAATATTCATTGTTGTCGGGGAATATTCGTTTGGTCGTGGAATATTCTTGTTGTCGGGGAATATTCGTACGACGGCGCAGCTATTTGTGGACCCCACAACAGAATAACTGTTGGATATAGAAAGCGACAGAAATAACCTTTTTACAAAATAACGGCATAGTTGTTACCGTTAGTACTGTTGAAATACCCGGTGGTTAAAATACAGTGATACGCGGTGTTGCACAGTAGCACACGGTATTGCACAGTATTTTGAATTATTGAGTCTTACGTGAGAAGGCACTTGCTCAATTATTGTTACAGTAATTACTGTTCAATATTTTATATTATTGACTCAATAATTGCTACGATGATATCTTATATTATTGACTCAATAATTGTTACATTGATATTTTATTGACTCAATAATTGCTACGTTGCTATTTTATATGATTGATTCAATAATGACTACAGTTGATATTTTGTAGTATTGATTCAATAATTGTTATTGCACAGTATTTCGCATTATCAACTCAATAATTCATATTATTTGAATAATATTATTAGATAGCACTATTGATAATGTCTAAGGAAGTTCTGTCTAGGAGGGGTTATTTAATTGCGCGCCAGTAAGGAGAAGTACTTATCGGAAGGCCCCCTCTTTCCTGGGAACGACCTGGTTGTCAATATTGTAGTTCTATAATATTATTTGTGAATAATTAATTATTGATTTATATGATAAGGAAATATTTATTTTGTGGATATTAAAGAAGGAATTAGCACTGATGTGTTTTTATCAGTATTTTGGTGTGAAAAATTATCTGTTTGTGAATTTCGGATAATTTATGTTGGGAATTTGGAAAAACTTTCTTCTGCAAAGTTGTAGAGAATTAAATTTCCTATAGAAGGACATAGAGTTTGTATTTTTCTGACAAAGGGGCTATTTATTATGAATTATTGAAGTTTCGGAAAATAAATATTATTTAATGGGTGGGACCCACTTTTGTTGAAAAATCAGAATTTGGGCAGCA
Source organism: Panax stipuleanatus (assembly GCA_020205555.1). Lineage (NCBI taxonomy): Eukaryota > Viridiplantae > Streptophyta > Magnoliopsida > Apiales > Araliaceae > Panax > Panax stipuleanatus. Next base: position 132,196,647 of record CM035119.1, on the reverse strand, counting down.
GCCGGCGGCTGGAGGATTTTTTATAAAATAATATATTTTATTATTTTAGTCTCCTTTGGCATCCTAAGCTTTTCCTATAAATAGGGTGCTTAGGTTAGAATTGAAAATCACACCAGAATTCGAAGTTTTCTCTCTCTATAATATCGAGCGTATTTTTGTGAGTATTTCTATACTTTGAGTATTAGTATTCAGCGCAAGTTTCCTTCGATATTATATCCGATATTCCAGTCAGAGGTACTGTTCTTTTGAGGTAAGGGATGTTATTTCTTTCGTAAATGATGTTATTCTTTTCAATATCATTATACAGAAATATTGTCATGGATTTTATGTTGAAATTCTTACTTTTTCCGTCGGAGTTACTATTCACGTATACGGCACTATTCACGGAAAAATTAAATTTTCTTCTATTTGTCCAAATTGCTTGATAAGGTTACTATCTTTGATTGTATCCAAGTTTTGAGCTCTATTCTTGAATTTTGCTCCATAATTGATTATTACGAGGTATTTTTGAATTGGATATACTAAAATACGAATCCTTAGTCTTTGTCTTTTATCTCACTGAATTCGTTTTTTTTAAAATGTTTTCATCATCCTCAGTCCTAAAAGGTGATGTAACTGAATATCTTTGGCCTGTAGAGCAAAGATGAATGATTACATGATGAATATCTTTGGCCTGTAGTGCAAAGATGACAGGTGTTGAGATGAACATGACTACTGATGATGCAAATGAATATCTTTGGCCTGTAGTGCAAAGATGAATATTGATTCGAGATGTATATTGATTGATGTTACAGGGATAAAATATTGGTGATGGACTTTTAAATCATAGAAGATAGTAGACTTCATTCTCTGCTTAACTCTTCTAATGATTTGTTATTTCCGCTGCGAATATTGATCTAAAACTTGTTGTCCATAATATTTTATCTGAACTGTTGAAGACTAACGATAATTTATTTTTCATTATCTTAGTCATAATATTCTTTACTGGGCTAGTTGAGCTCACCCTTTTCATCTGTTGTCCTCTTCAGGAAATGAGAATGTTGCGGGGACTAGTCGGGGGACAGAGTGATGGTCCGAGTTAGAGCAGTAGTAGTCTTCACTATTTCTGATAAATAGTGTGATAATAATTGTAATGAGGACTTAGTTTGAATCTTAATATTTTCTACATATTTGTATTGAGACTCACAGTTGTGTGGTCGTATTTTGCACGACCGTATGATATAAAGTTTGTATTTGAATTCTGTACCATGTATTTGGCGACTCAGAATGGGTTGGGTTGAATGGACCTATTCTGGGGGGCGTCACAGTTGGTATCAGAGCTTAGGGATATGATCTCTGGCGGAGATCGGGGAATAGAACTAGGAGGGGAGAGACGAGTAAATCCTTCGCTAGTATGTCCTACCTAAGCTTATGTGGTATTTAATTGGTCAGTCGGAGCATAGGGTTAATATGTGATATGTTAATTTGTTTAATTAACCCTTATTTTATGGCAGTATTTGAGAATGGCAGCTGAGAATGTTAACAACGAAGTGAATGAGACCGTGGAGACACCTTTAATCGTTAACCAGGAGAACGTGCAACAAGAAGGCAATGTTCTTCCTGAAAACAACGCTGGTCAAACGATAAATGATGAGATGTTTAGAAGTTTTTTGCAGTTCATGCAAAACCAGACGAGGGAGACTTGTGTTCAACCTACAGGTGGAGATAATAATAACACGCGAGCTGTCACTGCTAAGCAGTTCAAAGAATTGGGACCACCAGAGTTTCTGGGAAAGTCAGATCCGATCAAGGCGGAGACATGGATTAAACAAATTACCAAGATATTTGATGTCTTGGGATGCACGGAGGAACAGAAGGTTCCATTCGCCACGTTTATGTTCCGTGGAGAGGCAGATTACTGGTGGGAATCCGTGAAGCGTACCCAGCCTGCCGCACTCCAGATGTCTTGGGAAGCGTTCCAGAAACTGTTCAATGACAAGTACTTTCCTGAAAGTATTCGTCATATGAAGGAGGTAGAATTTATTAGACTCGAGCAAAACAACATGACGGTATCCCAGTACGAGGCTAAGTTCGCGGAGCTGTCCAGGTTTGCACCTCATTTGGTGGAGAATGAGGAACGTATGACGCGGATGTTTCTAAGAGGTTTGAAACCCGAAATACGTCAATACCTCATTTCTCATAAGTTTTCTTTATATTCGGATGTAGTAAACAGGGCCCAGTTATTAGAACGAGATAATGATTATGTTCAACCGAGGGACCACAACCAAGGTCGTACTGGTGGCAGCAGTCATCGGAGCAATGACAATCAGCGAGGAGGAAAGTATGACAGAAGCGGTAACCACTCCGGTGGTTATCGTGGCCATGATAGTAGAAGAAGTGAATCGGGGGGAGATTTCAAAAAGAGAAGGTATAACAATGAGAACGCGAAGATGTCAACATCAGCACCAGCATCAACTGTTTCGAGGGGAGGAGAACGACCACCGGTCGTATGCTATAAATGCGGGAAAGAGGGACATATCAGCCCAAACTGCCCACTACTATTCAAAGGATGCTATAACTGTGGAAAAGAAGGACATATAGCTCGAGATTGTCCTATAGCGAAACCAAGTCCAGCTGGAGTTGTGATTCCAAAGGCGGTTGCAGACAAGTCAAAGTCGGTGATTCCTGGAAGAGCGTTTGTCGTGAAATCCCAAAACGCGAAGAATCCGCACGAGGTGATTACGGGTAAGCTGATTATAAACTCTTGCGAAGTTTACACCTTGTTAGATACCGGTGCTACCCATTCCTTTATTTCACCTGCTTGTGCTCAACGTTTGAACTTGACTTCTGATAAGTTAGACTTTGACTTATCTGTTGAAACTCCGTTAGGAGAAACATTCGTTACATCTACAGTTTACAAATCTTGCTTGATTCAGATTGGTACCCTTACCTTACCTGTTGATCTGATATCTTTGAAAATACTTGCATTTGACGTGATTTTAGGAATTGACTGGTTAACCACTTACCATGCCAAAATTGATTATTTTCGTAAGGTTGTTAGTTTTCATATTCCTAATCAACCTGTTGTACGAATTCAAACTACCAAACCACTAAAATCAGTCAATATCATTTCAAATCCCAAGGCTATTCGTTTATTGAAAAACGGATGTCAAGCTTTCTTAGCTCATGTCACTGATCTAAATCAGAATACATCAGATTTGAATGATATTTCCGTTGTTAATGAGTTTCCTGATGTATTTCCCGAAGAACTTCCCGGTCTACCCCCAGAACGTGAAGTTGAATTCTTTATTGACCTTGAGCCCGGTACAAAACCCATTTCTAAAACACCATATCGAATGGCTTCTATTGAACTTCAGGAGTTAAAGATCCAGTTACAAGAATTGTTAGACATCGGTTTTATTCGTCCTAGTACGTCTCCTTGGGGTGCTCCTGTTTTATTCGTAAAGAAGAAAGACGGGAGTATGCGACTTTGTATTGACTATCGAGAGTTGAACCATGTCACCATTAAGAATAGGTATCCGCTACCTCGTATTGATGACCTGTTCGACCAGTTGCAAGGAGCGCAATTCTTTTCAAAGATCGATCTTCGTTCTGGATATCATCAGTTGAAGATTAAAACTGAGGATATTCCAAAGACTGCTTTTAGAACACGGTACGGGCATTATGAGTTCTTAGTCATGTCTTTTGGATTGACTAATGCTCCTGCTGCTTTCATGGATATGATGAACCGTGTATTTAAGGAATATTTAGATCAATTCGTTGTTGTCTTTATTGATGACATTCTCATCTATTCTAAAAGCCGTGAAGATCATGAACACCATTTGAAGTTGGTACTTCAAAAGCTTCGTGAGAACAAGCTATACGCCAAGCTGAAGAAATGCGAGTTCTGGCTTGAGGAAGTAGCATTCCTTGGGCACGTGGTATCGAAACGTGGAGTATCTGTTGACCCGGCGAAGATTGAAGCAATACAAAGCTGGGAGCAACCTAAGTCGGTGACCGAGGTACGAAGCTTTCTAGGCTTAGCTGGTTATTATCGTAGGTTCGTAGAGGGATTTTCTCGAATCGCTACTCCATTAACTCAGTTGACTCGGAAAGATACGAAATTCGTTTGGAGCGAGGAATGTGAGAAGAGCTTCCAAGAGCTCAAGAGGAGGCTCATTTCGGCACCTGTTCTGACAATACCATCTGGTTCGGATGGATTTGTTATCTACAGCGATGCTTCGGGCAAAGGGTTAGGATGTGTTCTCATGCAACATGGGAAAGTCATAGCCTATGCCTCGCGACAACTCAAAGAATATGAGAGGAATTATCCTACTCATGATCTAGAGTTGGCAGCAGTCGTTTTCGCGTTGAAGATCTGGAGACACTACCTGTACGGGGAGAAAGTGGAGATTTATACGGATCATAAGAGCCTTAAATATTTCTTCACTCAGAAGGAACTCAAGAATATTCCACGACCAAACGAATATTCCACGAATATTCTCCGACAACAAGAATATTCCACGACCAAACGAATATTCCCCGACAACAAGAATATTTTATAACCACTTGCTCATTTTAAAAATATTTGCACATTTCACCCATAACTTTCATATTTATCAAAACAACACCTTACTGTTTCGAAATAATATATAAAGAAAACTAAATCTTTATTCATAAAAGTTGGGGTCTTACATATAGTGGCTCCGAGGGGATCGGTTTCATCAGCAAAGGTGCCGAGGACAAGTATTGCCTGATCCCCTGGAAGGCGTCTTCGCACTCGGAGGTCCACTAGAAACTCTTCTCATTATTTGGCCCCTTTAGAGTGTCGAAGAATGGCAAACACCTTTCCGCTGATTTTGATACGAACCTTCGAAGAGCCGCTATCCGACCTGTCAGCCTCTGTACATCTTTGTACGACTTCGGGGATTTCATATCCAGTATCGCTTGAATCTTCTCCGGGTTTGCCTCGATGCCCCTTTTGCTAACCAGATAACCCAGGAACTTTCCTGATCCCAATCCGAAGGTACACTTTGTTGGGTTCAGGCGAAGCTTGTATTTCCGAACCGTTTCAAAGTAGTTTTCCAGGTCCACCAGATGATCTCGGACTGACACGCTTTTTACAATCATGTCGTCTACGTAGACCTCCATGCTTCGGCTTAGCTGCTTTGTAAACACATAGTTCATCATTCGCTGATAAGTGGCCCCTGCGTTGAGCAGTCCAAAGGTCATCTTTCGATATGCATAAATGGCCCGATGCGTGATGAAGCTCGTCTTCGGGATGTCCTCCTTAGCCATTGAGATTTTCTGATATCCTGAGAAAGCATCCATGAAGCTCAGCATGTCGTACCCTGAAGTGGCATCAATCAATTGATCTATGTTGGGCAAAAGGTAGAAATCTTTCGGGCAAGCCTTGTTCAGTTCTGTGTAATCAATGCAGATTCTCCATTTCCCATTCTGTTATTGAACCAACACTACGTTTGCCAACCACTCCGGATAGTCAATTTCGAAGATAAACCCTGCCTCCAGTAATTTAGCAACCTCTTCATCGATGATTTTCTGCCTCTCCGGGGCAAAAATTCTTCTCTTCTGTATAACCGGTCTCTTATTGGGATCCACTTCCAGTCGGTGTAGTGCTACTGACTTGTCCACCCCGGGCATATCACTGGGTACCCATGCAAAGATATCCGCGTACGCCCGAAGCAGATCGATCAACCCGGTCCGGAAGGGTTATGTCAATCCTGAGCCAATCTTTATCATTTTTTTCTCGTTCCCCAAGATCAGTTGTATATCCTCTGTTTTTTCGGCTGGTAATGCAAGTGGCTCTGCGCTACTTTCTGTAAATGGCTCTATCTCGATAGTCATTGTCTGCTTCTGCTTACTTACCCCGGTTCCTGAAGAGATTAATGTATTTCGATAACACCTACGGGCAATATCTAGGTCGCCTTTTACCTCCCCGATCCCGCTTGGTGTTGGAAACTTGATCTTGAAATGAGGTATGGAGGTGACTGCTTGCAAGGCTGCCAGGGTCGGTCTTCCCAATATGGCGTTGTAAGCCGAATCCACCTGGACAACGAAGAATCTGACCATAACCTCCATTTGTTGAGGAGCTGTGCCAAACCTAACCGGCAGTTCGATGGTGCCCGACACATGCACCGGGTCACCACTGAATCCGTACAATGGTTCTTCTCCCCCCAGTTCCATCTTCTTTCCCCCTAGGTCCATCCTCTGATAGACATGTGTATATAGTATGTCGACCGAGGATCCGTTATTTACCATCATCCGCTTCATATCCACCGGTCCGACCTGAGCTGTTATCACCAATGCCCCATCATGTGAATCTATGGGATTCGAAGGGTAATCTTCATCGAAAAAGGAAATAACTGACCCAGGGAAAGCCCTTTCCTTTTTTTCCGTGGACCCAGCAACCGATAAGACCACCTCTAGATGTTCGCTTCTCTTTCGTCCGGTTACGCGCCCTACCGAACCTCCGGAAATAACATCAATCACCCCCCGAGCGGGCTGGTTCTGATTCAGCTGTGTTTATAGGGCCTGAGTCCTATCTTCTTCTCTTAGTTGAGTTCCAGTAATTTCCCTGCCGGCCACATACTGAACCAACGTCCCATTCTGAATGTTCTTCTCGATGAGATCCCCCAGATCCAGGCATTCCTCTGTCGTATGGCCCGCATTCTGATGATAATTGCAACACCTATTTTTGCTGCGCCTCCCAGGTTTCGGCCTCATCCTGCAGGGCTCATAAAAGGGTTTATCCTTGATGTCTTCCAATATTCTAGCTCGATCGGTGTTGAGGGGAGTGAAAACTTTGTTGACACTTCTGCCTGGGAAGGGTGGTCGGCTACTGCCCGATCCCCCACTGTTATAGTTTCTTTTCCCTTGATTATCCGATCTCCCCTGATTATAGTTCGATCGTTGGTTGTTCGGCTTGTCTCTGTCCCTAGACTTGTCGTGTGAAGGTGGCTTGAAATTTCCCATGGCCTCTTCAATGGCAATGAATCCTTCGGCCCGATGAAAGGCTTCAGTCAAGTCCGAGGGTGGGTTGATCACTAGGTCTTTCATCAACTTCTTTGACCTCCCCATATCCAAACCCGTTGTGAAGAATCCCAAGGCCTGCGGTGAATTCAATTCTGCCACCGATCCCACAGATTCCCGAAACCTCTTGACGTAGGTGCCGAGAGTCTCGTCCAAACGTTGTTTCACTTGCATGAGGGAAGCTCTGATCTTTCCCCTTCTCCTGTTGCTTCCGAACCTAGCGTGGAATTTTTCCCGAAGATCGTTCCATGAAGTAACTGTTCCCGATGCCAAAGTTCCCATCCACTCTCTGGCACTCTTCTTCAAGGTGGTTGCAAACATATGACACTTTGCTGCGTCCGAATGCCCATAATATGTCATCAACCTATCATATCCATCCGAATGGTCATACGGGTCTCCCATTCCGTCGTATGTCTCCATCGGGGGCATTTTCTTCTTTGGGTCAGCAGTGACTTGATTGATCTCGGGCGAGAAGGGCGAACTATGGCAGCTCGAGGGTGTTCCCACCTGATTTTTCACGGCCAGAAGCTTCTCCAACTCCGCGACTCGTCGAGCGAGGTGGTCGGTATCTTCCTTACGGCAGGAAGGTCTGCACCTGTCCCCTTCATATTCGGGAGATCCGATTTTTGCCCTCTGTCCCGATCGGCCCAGGCGTTCAGATCTTCGTTCGGGGGAACGACTCCTTCTTTGGCTCCTCCTTTCCCGAGAATGGCTTCTGTATCTGCTTCTGTTCTTTCCCGTCTCACCTTGTCGTGGAGATCTGGATCGGCTCCGATGTCTGTGCTTCCTCGAAGAAGCCTCCTGTTCTCCAGCCACCTTAGCCATCTGTAACTCCAATTCTTCTTGCTGGAGACGCAAGGCCAGCATGGCGTCCTTATTCTGTTGTATTTTGGTCAACAGAATAAACTGACGCTGGTCTTTACTGTTCTCCACCCGATCCTTATCCCGTCGTTCATAGGCCCGAGACTGGTTGTCTCCCACGTGGGTGTGCTGAGGGATCGGAGTATGTTGACTGGGGACGAACAGCTGCCTTCGTACCGACTGGACCTGCACCGAATTGCCCCCCTGGTTGCTAGGTCCCAATCTATCTTTGATCGATGCCCTTACTAGGGTCGTCGGGTGGGTCTTGGCCTTTTCCTGGTTGGAAGCTCCACCGTCCTTATTGGCCATGTCCTTTCTACCGAAAAAGTACAAACGTGATTAATTAAGGCACTAATTGCCCTCCTTCTAGCGCCAATGTTAACGTCAAGTTTTGCTGGCGCGTCCAATCACCAAATCCACGCGCTCAAACCTGCACAATAACACGTCACAAACGAAGCTTGACGGCTGGGGCCGCCGGGTGATAGCTCCGGTGTGAGAATAAGTACAGGCTGGTCACAAGGTTAACAATGGAGGCAGTGGTGTATAGTGCTCAAGTGAATATTACATGTTACCATTAGGTCAAGCCTTGTATTTATAGTCATTCTCACCGCCTCTAGAGTCCATGTCCCAGTCGAATTAGGACTCCTAAACATAGCAGTTGCCATTGTTTGGGTCCAACGCAATCTCCTTTAAAAGTACAAGTTGGTGGTTATCCAACCACTTGCCTTATAAGAGTTGGTATTGAGATAGGATTAAGGTTAAAACCCTTAATCCTTTAGACTCCTTATTGCTCTAGGCTCCATCCAAGAAATAACCTTCGGTATGGGCCTTACAAAATGGTCTGAACCCCGTCCCGAAGGGCTCGGTAGTCCGATCCCGATCATCATTATGTTAGTCTGGGCCCCGGTCTCGTGGGACTAAGATGCCCGATCCGGATAATACCAGCTGGGTCTGGGTTCTGGCCCAAAGAGCTCAGATACCCGATCTCGAACTCTACTACCCCAATCCTAGCTTCGGCCCATTGGGCCCGGTAAGCTCCTCTCGGCCCAGGCTTTCTGTCCATGTAGGGATCGGTGGATTATATCCGATTCAATCTCAATCTTAAAAGCAGGGCAAAAAATCTTTTGTTTTTTTGTTTATGAATTTTCCTATACGATAAAGAAGAAAAAAGTTTTAGTAGCAACTGGATAAGCAATAAAATCCAATCAATTGAACCACTCATCCGCTCCAAAATTATATATATAATAATAATAATAATATGTAATTTTTAGTGTGTCATTATTTTTATTATATATGTAGATTAAGTACTATATATCATGTGACCGGAATGACAATATTTCTACATTCGAACAAATAAAATTATTCATAAAAGCGGTTATATTAAAAAATGTACGTATATCTAGTTTTGAAACTGAAGGAATAATATTACTAACTTTAATATTTTCATTTCTTAAGATTTAGAATTATTCCACCCCAATCTATGAAGATTGATGCATGATAATTAATTTGTTTGATTCTTCAACTACTTGGTATTCTACGTTGTGTTATTCTTTTTAATTAATTATACGCGGCGCGCGCCAGACGACATGCATGGATTTGCTTTGTAATATCATGCAGCAGCATTAATATGCATATACCATCAATCGATCCTCAATCCCATCGTACCATTTAACTTAAAGCAGCAGAAATTAATTATCTTTTAAATTGTTTTTCAGATTAGACAAATTAATAAGTTAAGATATGGCATTACACAAGTCTTTAAAGTGCATGCTTATGGCTAATGCATGGCCTTAACTTTTCCCGCCAAACGAACCTGAAATCTGGCTCGCGGCTGGTGATCAGAGATATATAAAACAACTCAACAAATTATGAAAAATCGACAGGCTTTAAGCCTTTGTATTTAATATTTATACTATGACTTTGTTACCAGAGATAGAGATTGTGGATAAGGAAATCGTACTTTGCTAGGGTTAGAGTTTCGTGTTAGTTGAGTAGGAGAGAAATCTATGAAGAGCACGGAAGTGATTGATTGATTGAAGAGGGGAGAAGAACGTAACAGGTGAGCGATTACTCCAATTACACGTGGCAGAACTCTTAGAATTCGTAAACCTTGTTAGGTAGCAGGGATTCCAAGAGCCTTCTTGAGTGTTTCGGGTTGAAGAACTCTTAGAATCTGAAAACCTTGTTAGAATAGCATGGATTTAAAGAGCCTTCTTAGCTTCTTGAGTGCTTCGGGTTGAGAGAGAAATGTCCAAGTCCTCCAATCTTCCAAGAGTCCAAGTCCATAAGTACAAAGAGAGGTCCCTTCCTTCATAGAATGGAAGGGGTATTTATAGAGTTTCATGAAATTAAGTAGTCACATGCCAGACACATGTATTTAGGAAAATTTTAAAAATACCCTTTAGTCATTAGAATAATGCTCGTATCGTTCTGTCCTTCTAGCCACCAATCCAATTTCTCAATCAATTCCCAAAATGAGTCACCTCCACGTGTCTTCTTCATCGGGACACGTGAAAGATTCGCTCAGGTGTTGCTTCTTTATTTCCGGCTCTTCCGTCTTTTCATTTAATCATAATTATGTGAATCTTAATTTGTGCATTTAATTCAATTAGGTCAAGTGAACCTTAATTTGTATTTGAGCCCACAGAGATTATATGGGATAAAGAATTTAGGATATACATAACAAAAGAAGGCTGTTCCATAGGAGATAAAAACATATCAGCTGCTCAACTTGAATTTGAATTTCGATCATTATTTTATCTCTATCAAGAGATCACATGCACACATATAAATAAAAAGCTCGATTGGTACTCAGTGAATTTGTCACTCGGTTAAGTTGGTCAGCTATAATTAGTATACAAGCAAGTGCTATTATTAGCACAGAGTTGCATAAACAATGTCAAGCTAAGAAAATGCATCTATTGTGCTAAAAATGCAGCTTGACAAATGATCAAAAAATGTGTCTACTTCATTGAGTCCGAATCCTATAAAGCCCATCCAGTAACTACAGCATGCATGCATGCATGTAAACTACCTGCACACATATGAAATCTGCTTAATTATATAATTAAGAACTTAAAAATTCAAAAGGTGGTGTTAGGGATCTCAAATTTTTTGTCTTAAAAAGTGTTGTGTCACCATAATATTGGTTGAATAGATCTCATGTGATTGACCATGTAATAAGTTCTTACTAAAATATTCAATGTCATGTCATTTGAGACTCCTAACATTACTGATCAATTCAAAATATGTAGCCTAAATGTTTCAAATTTTATGTAGACCTTGGAACATATCGATTCATTTCCAAATTAGAGACTCCTTAAGAGTACTAGACCAGATTATTTCTATCAAAGTGGCCACTATTACTAATTTGTTCTTATTGGTTTATCGTACAAAATACAATCAGCTATCTTACAGCTAGCTAGTAGTCTTAGTTGCATCAAAGTTCTCAGCCATGAACATCAACTGTGATACAATTAAACTTGCATTGGAAAAATTAAAGAATTGTACGGTACATATACCATATATGTAGCTAGGTTCCTTCTTGATCTCAAATCCGATTTCGAGCTACTTTCGGCAGGCCGGTTAAGTTTATCATGTATTATATTTGTCCCATAGATTCCAAGCACAACTTGGTAAACTGTATATCACAAGCACTTTGTGTATAATATTATTAGAGTCTATCCACATTAGTCAGATGGTCGATCTTCATCTTTTCATCTACTTTTCTTCTTTGCTTTAATTAGAAATTTAAAGTAGTCAAGTTCAACCCCCAGCTTGCACCCTTTCACTAGCCTTTATAAATACAAGGTCAGAGCTGCAATATATATTCATCTCAGACCAAGCATATATATATATATAGTTGTAGCAACCGCATTATAATTTCCACCATCAAATATATCCAAGTTTTTATAGAAGTTTCATCGATCGTGATCTTCGAATTAATTGCATTGTACGTGTATTAGGATTAGGCTACTTGTGTTAACTTCTCAAGTTAGTTAGTACCCACTTTTTAGCTTATAATAATCAAATTAAGAAGGTACATTTTTTAAATGGATCGAGTAGCAAAATTGGCGTCAGAGAAGGCGGTTGTGGTGTTCAGTAAGAGCTCGTGTTGCATGTCACACGCGATTACAAGACTATTTCAAGAACAAGGAGTGAGCCCCATGGTTCATGAGCTCGATCAAGACTCGAGAGGTAAGGAAATGGAGTGGGCGCTAAAGACAATGGGCTGCATCCCGGCTGTGCCGGCAGTGTTTGTTGGGGGAAACTTTGTAGGTTCTGCTAACAATGTCATGACTCTTCATCTTAATGGCACACTGAAAAAGATGCTCAAAGATGCTGGAGCTCTATGGCTTTAATGTTTAAATCATATAATTTTTAAAATTAATTTTTTTTTAAAAAGGCTCTACGATTAGGATTAAACTCCTTTTTCGTACTTAATTATCCTATAGAGGTGACTTAATTCAATTAGGAAAATGTGAGGATATATATGGTCCATTATTCTCCAAGGACTTCCTCTAAGTATATACTAAGGTAGATTAATTAGAAAGTAACGGGTCCATGTGTTTTGTTAATTAGTCACCTCAAATAGTACTTCTTTTTGAATGATTAATTCCTCAGTACTGTGTTATTTTGTGTTTAATTATTATGAAAGTGCAAATTTTAAAAAAATAATGCTATTATCACATAAAAAATTACACATAATGTTCACATGCACACATAAATATATTGCGGGTCCTGCCTGTCCCGCATATCAGGCAGGACTCCACAGTATGCATGTGTATGTATGTGAGCATTATGTGTAATTTTTTATGTGATAATAGCATTGTTTATTTTAAAACAATTAATTATCATCTTAAGTATATATATATGTTTGCAATTATTTATCAAAAGAGGAGATTAAAGAAGCAGAAAAAAAGTCGTCAATTAATCCAAGTAAAACAAAGAATTTTCGCACACTACTGCACTTTTGTAAGAAATTTGATCACATTAAAAGGAACAACTTAATTATTAACATTAAAAAAATTGGGAATGTGATCCGATTACTGTTCATGTTGCATCACAACATGCAGTTGATGATTCGGAGTCACCAATTAAGAACAGTGTCACACATGCTTCCGAATAAACTTTTATTTAATTTCCCGCCATTTTTGTGCATGGATTATTATTAAAGTCGCATAACTGTGTGATGTCATTTCAAACGGTTGTAACAGTAAATATACATAACCGAATCTACAAATAGAATAACATATATATAATAATTAACAAAATTCTTGATGGATGGTGTTGTTAAATCTCATGATTGTGCGGATTCTAATTAAATCCTCTTTGGGGATTATATATAAATCCAAAGTTATGCCAAATCTCTCTGCATTTTATGACTACCTTTTGCTTTCTGATTTGATGGCCATTGCCCCCATTAAAAACGATTCTTTTGCCTCATAACATGCATACTTTCCCTCTACTACGTGACAAACTAATGTTTCTTTAATTATCCTACAGTAGCTTAAAGTTGGACTTAATTGTTCCAATTATTTACTAATACCTTTGATTCAACAAAAATAGTTTTGTTTTTACTTTTGAAGTTAATTTTTGTAATTTCTTAAAATTCAAAATTAACGTAAATTTATATAAATTAAGAGAATAACAAATTTAATAATTAACAGTAGCTTTTAGATAATCGTATTAACTAAAATAAATTAATTCACATCAATTCTTAGTTTTAAAATTTTGCAATTCGAAAACTGTGAATGAGAATTTTTCGTGTTGTGAGTTTATATCTAGTTTTGATTAAACTAATTTGGCTGCACTTGCCAAGGCTCGAGTGAGTTTATGCTACAACAGACCAGCCCTTCCATGTGTTGTTTGCATCCCTAAATCATCTTCAAGATCATTATAATAATAGTGATCAAATTTTTTCAAGGCACCAGCCACTCAAATATAGCAAAGTTCGTTGCCATTTTTAATTTGCAGACAAATATTGAAGTTAGACTAATGAAAAATAAAATAAAAAATCGGCTGAAGTTGACATTCCCATCTAATTAACCTCACATAATCCTAAATTCCTTATGCAAAAATGAAAAAAGAAATGTGAAATATATCATGTCAATCGTCATGCATACATTTGTTTTTGACATACTTGTTACGGATTCTTATAGGACATACACTATCTTTATTATCCATTTTAAACATCAACAGATTAGATTAAAAAAGCTAAAACTGTCGTCCACTACTAATTAATAGTAGTGTAGACGGTTAAAAAACACATATCATCCGTTACTAACGGTAACGGATGCTAATCAGAATTCTTCATCCCTTTCACACGAGTAAGTGTTTGACTTTATTAATTATGGTTTAAAATTTATTAATCAGAGTTAAGAGTTTATTAATCAAAATTTAGGGTTTATTAAGTACTTTTTTATTAACCAGAGTTTAAGATTTATTAATCCTGGTTAATCCTAAACCATGATTAATAAACCCTTAACCCTAATTTATAAACCTTAAACCCTAAATCCTAATTAATAAACATTTAACCCTAGTTTATAAATTTTAAATCCTAATTAATAAACCCTAAACTCTAGTTAATAAAGTCAAACACTTACTCGCGTGAAAATTTGTTGGCGTATGCTACTATAGGTAGCAGTTGGATTGTGTTTTTTTAACCGTTCGCTACTGGCGACTGATTTAGCTAATTTTTGAATACCGTCGGTTGATATTTAAAATAGATGATAAGGATGGTGTATTCCTTATAAAAATTCATATATAACTATAGATTATTTCTAGCACACACACACACACACACACATATATATATATATATATATATATATATATATATATATATATATATATAATGTGGTAGATTCGAGGCATTTCTAGGTAAATATAATGTCGAGAACCATCCATATTGCTCTCGAATCTAACCAGCATTACACAACTTTAGCATATCTCTATCTATTACCTAAAGATTGAAGAACCTTCACCTTTTTTCATCTCCTTGTGTTCTTCTTTTCCATTAAAAAATTCATCCCACCGCCTTCATATTTGTCTCTATAAATACAAGCTCGTCAGAATTTCAATTAAATTCCATCACAAACCAAATCTATTAGCATCAAACAAAATATAGTGTACCAACATTTCCTCTTCCCATTAATCAAAAGTTTATAAATTTTATTTTAACCTAAGATCGACTATATATACCTGGAAATTGCATTGTGCGCAAATAGAATTATTTTAGCTAGCGACGCTAGCTTTTATTATAAGTTCGTGAGAGTTGGAAAATTATGGATCGTGTAGTGAAATTGGCGTCACAAAAGGCAGTGGTGATCTTCACCACGAGTTCATGTTGCATGTCCCATGCAATCAAGAGACTGTTTTACGAGCAAGGAGTGAGCCCTACGATTCATGAGCTGGATCAGGATGCGAGAGGAGGGGAAATGGAGTGGGCGCTCAGGAGGCTAGGGTGCAATCCGTCGGTGCCAGCCGTATTCATTGGGGGTCAATTTGTAGGCTCTACCAACACTGTCATGACGCTGCATCTCAATGGCTCCCTTAAGAAGATGCTCAAAGATGCAGGAGCTTTATGGCTTTAGCGTCGACGGTTAGTTAGTTCATTCAGTCGTACGTACGCGCGCGCGCGAGAATAAGATCATCATTTTAAAAACTCTCGTCCCTCCCATGCACACTAGCTACTACTTTTCTTTCCATTTCTTCTTCTTAGGCAGTGCATGGCGGCTTTTAATTTGCGAGCGACTAAATTGTATGGAGATGAGCTATATACAATTAAAGTTAATTTGTGAGATTTATTATGCTAATTAATTGCGTTTTTTCACTAATTAATTATAAAGTTTTTGTTAGCCATATTATGAAATTAAAAGAGCAAATCAGGGACCTAGCTTTATGTGTATTTCCATCAATCAAATCAACAATGTAGATAAATGGAAAATGCAACAAAATTTAAGTACAAGTGACAAAACTTTTAGATTTGTCACATCTTTATTATTTTGGGTTATTAATAATAAAAAAAATCCGTTCAAAAACCAATTTCTTCTCCCGCATAAATAATCTTCTTCTTCTTATGATATAAATTGTATGATATAAGTTCAAGACTATATATCCCGCGTGAATAAGAATTATTATTTGAATATATTGATAGTACGTATAACTCAATATATATTAATTAGTTGTTCACCGCCTACATCAGATCTACTACATACAATTAATTAATGATCATGGTAACTAATTTAATTAAAAGATCAAGATGCATGCGTTACATGGAAAAGAAAAAAGAATAATTTTATTTCAGTGAGATGAATCTGCAGATTCTTCTTGCCCCATATATAGATGCGAGGGTCACACAATGTAATATATAAGGGTTTTTTGTGTGGCAGGTATATTCATTAATCACTAATAATTGGAATTTCTTTTTTTTTTTGCTAAATAATAATTGGAATTTCTTTGTACTATATACTATATATGTATTCGCGTTAGTGTGGTTCCATCATATATATATATATATATATATATATATATATATATATATATATATATATATAAGTATGTGTGACCTTTCAAGCTAGCTATGGGACTATGGGAGCGTGTGCAAAAAATAATTTCGAATTTTTCATAGCTAATCTATATGGGAAAAAAATCACACGCCATACAGCTAGCTACTAAATGATTCTTTTGCGTCACACACACATGTATACATGAATCCCTCCACATTGTTTTTTATTTTTTAATCTGCAAAAAAGTTTTAATTAAAATTAAATTAGATTAAAAATGTTCTCACGTGTAGCTAGGATATCTGGTTATATTGTTTATATATATAATCCGTTTTTGATGCATACCCCTTTATTTTACGTACCCTGCTCATCACCTTTAGTGACGGAACGGACACAACGGTTTGGTCCGTCGCTATAGAATAGATAAACAGTTTTATATGTTATGGCGACGGTTCGATGCGTTGCTAAAAACTAAGATAATGATTCTCTGATTCGTCCGGTTCGTCGCTAATGGTGGTGAGCAGAGTATGTTAAATAAAGGGGTATGCACTTGATACTCTCCGTATATATATATATATATATAGGATATATGTATATACACAGCTGTGTATTACCAGTCGGAATATGGTGACGGTTCACCCATCACCGTAGCCCAGAATAGCTATGACGACGGGTAAAACCGTCGCTACAGTCCAAAAAATCGTCGCCATAGCCGACTGTGTACTACACAGCTGTGTACATAAATTTTTTCCTATATATATATAACTGAACATTTTTTCCTATATATATATAACTGAAAAAATTATTGCTCCATCATTTTATACTTTTGTGGTATGTATCAATTGTTCATAGATATGGCTTGAAGGAATTACCAAATTAAGCCTTTCGAACAAAACATTCCATGCGTTAATTACACAATCTAATTTGGGAAGAAATGTTTAATAATATAAGCATGTTTCCTTGTGCAAATGAGATCTTATTTGAAGAAGATTACTAATTCAAAATGATTCATTTATTGTTGTTAGATCGTATTTTATTTTATATTGAAAAATAAATTTCACTAAAATCAATTATTAATTAGAATACAAAATTGGCAAATTTTGTTGTAGATCCTTTGTAAATAATTTGTTGGCCTATACTAATGAAAAGAAAGCAAACTGCCACGTGTTGTAATATCTCCTCAATCAAAATTGTTCCATATCTTGTACAACCCTATCACTAAATTTAATCATAAAAGAGAATTAATTCAGATTCTAGAGATTTCGCTAGCACTATCCAAATTGTAAGACATTAATATCATCTGTGACGCAGCTATGTGTATACGCAGGGGCGAAGCCACATTTTAAATTCACCCCACTCAAAAAAATACTTGCTTTATAATGTATGGTAAATTATAAAAAATGTAAGTATTATATATAAATTGACCTCACTAAAATTTTATAAATTTTTTATTATACGGTGTCAAATTAAAAATTTATAATTTTGTTAATCAAATTTTAACCACATATGACTCATATCCTCTTAATATATGTATTTTTCTCTATAATATTTTAAACTAAATAATAATCTAAGTTATATTATTTTTAAAAATAATTAATGAATTAATTACTTATGAACAATTGTAATTAAAAAAAGTCTATTATGAGTCAATATAGTGCATATATACCATATATTATTACTTATTATATTATCATTGTAATATAGTATATATTATATATGTATATATATAAATATATATATATATATATGTGTGTGTGTGTGTGTGTGACCCGAAAGAACAAAAAATATTAAAAAAAAATTGGCTCGGGGGCACTGAAAAATATTTCTGACTTCGCCACTGTGTATACGTATGCACCTATATATATATATAAAGCTGACATATATTTCTATAAAGCTGACATATATTTCCCATCCGATCTTACAATCACAAAATAAAATTACTTGCCTACGTTTACTAAAATCATAAATCACAAGTGTAAAAGAAGGTACAGTATATTGTTAGGATCGATTGATCAATTTTATGTTTAATTGTTTGTTTAACCAGCTAGGTTCACATGAATCTACTTTCGGCATCATTTTGTAAATTTAGCTGATAGTATATATTATTTTTAAATGTAAATAGTACAAAGACGTACAGCCACACAAGTCGCCGTCGAATCAAGTTTTGTAGCATCTATATCCCAATATCTTAAGGAACCTGCACCTTTTCCATCCTAGCTCCTAACTGAGATGATGTCCTTAATTTTGTAATTTATTTATTTTTCTAGAAAAAAAATTCCAAATTTGATATCCACCTACACCTTCTCATACGTTCGGTATATATAAATGCAAGTTCACGAGAGCTCCATTACCAACAAAAACCAAGCATAAATTAAAACCATCACTTTCTCTACTTATTTTGTCTTTCATTTCCAATTTTCCATATATATATATATATATTATATTATATCATAAAAAAATTACATTTAGGATGGATCGGATTGCAAAATTGGCATCACAGAAGGCGGTAGTGACTTTTAGCAAGAGTTCATGTTGCATGTCCCATGCAATCAAGAGGCTATTTTATGAGCAAGGTGTGAGCCCCATGATTCATGAGCTCGACCAAGACCCGAGAGGGAATGAAATGGAGGGGGTGCTTATAAGGAAAGGGTGCAACCCGTCGGTGCCAGCCGTGTTCATTGGGGGCAAATTTGTGGGATCTGCTAGCACCGTCATGACTCTTCATCTCAATGGCTCACTAAAGAAGATGCTCAAAGACGCTGGAGCCTTGTGGCTTTAGCCACAATTAATCATCAATTAGGCCGTATGAATAATTAATTAACATCATATCATGCATGCATGCATCATCTTCTTTCTATTTGAGTAGGTGCGACTTTTTGAGTAAACTATATATATATATATATATATATATATATATGGTGATCAACACAGTTTTTGGTAGTTGCTAAAGTTAGATATAATATAGTGAATTAAGATTCTCTCCACTTCAAATGAAATAAAGAATCTTTATTTCATAGTCCAGTTTTAAAATGTGTTGGAATGTAATGTCATGTTGATAAGAGAGATGTGATAATGGAGAATATACAAAGAATGAATACTCTCCATTTTATTTGAAATAGAAACGTTTGGCATTGTTAGCCACCATAAAGAGTATGTAATGTTCTTTGTAGGTAAGCAAATGAAATTCCTGCGTACTTTCTTTAATATTTATCAAACAAATTCTTGTTTCTAGATATGGAAATTATAATATATCAGGCATGCAATAAATACAAATTAATGTAATAAGATCCTACATGCACACGCATACATTTTAGTCCCACCACCCGGTGTTATATAAAAATCAAAACATATATATATATATATATATATATATATATATATATATATATATATATATATATATATATATATATATATATATATATATGGTGTTCATCATGCATGTATGTTATATAAATGGTTTCCAATTCTAGACCTGGATTCGGAAAATTTTATTCACATGTATAAGCGGTCTACATTTTCATGCAAACTGAGGCTATTGTTTAAAATCACGTATTCATTAATTAATAATGTCTTCATTACAAATTCTCACTGATTATATATTAACTTTTGAAAATTAATTTAAAATATTTTTAAATTCAAATTGATTAGATTTATTAAAAATTATAAATTAAGCACTACTTTTCTAGATAGATATTTTACAATTTTTTTTTATCATTTATTGATTAAAATTAAATGAATATGTCAATTTTGAATTTGAAAATACAATAATGTTGCTATATTTTATAGGGAAGGAGGAGTATATATCTTTCTTTAAACTTCTGTTTTTTTTAAAAAATCAAAACCGTATCTTAATTAATTGTTAACCGCGAAGGTTTGGGCTATGGCTGCTTCTTGCATGCGTATCATTCTCAAATGTGACGCAGCAAAGCGAACATGTCATGTCTGCAACTATATATATATATATATATATATCACTTTCTTATCTTTCATTATCATCCATCACCCAAATATTAATGTTGACATTCCCCATCCCAAATCAAGTGGAAAATAAATAAATTTTATTCCTTCTGCGAAACCACGTGATAGTTAAAAACAATGTAGCTGACAATTATAATAATTTTTGTTTTTTCCATTAATATATATATTCACATGAATCTAGCTAAGTACTTTCGGCAGCGTTTGGTAAATTTAATTATTACTTTAAGTGTCACATGCAGATTCTGATTTGGAGGCACAATTAATGCAAGTAAGCAAATTAACAACCACACAAGTTGCTACCGAGTACCGAATTAAGGTTAATCTACATCTTTAGCATCTATATATATATATACTCCTATTTCCGAAAGAACCGTAATCTTTTTTCACCTTTTTTCTTCTTTTGCATTAATTACTATATATATATATATATATAAAGAAGAGGCTAAATTATATATGCTGACTCTATAAATATAAACATATATTTTGTTTGGAGATGTTTTGTGATTTTCAGGTTATGGAATAAGTATGTATGTAAATCAGCAGCATAAATTAAAGAATTAATGTCACATATTCACATGAATAGTAATTAACATAGTACTCTCTGACAGAGCTTGTAGAATTATTATAAAAAATATATTTGTGAAACCAGAAATTTTATAAAACTAAAATGTTACAACCGAACCCAATAATAGTTCCCCAATCACAATGGGCTTCTTCCGCTTTTGGCATCAAAACTCCAAGTCTTAGTTGTTTTGGGCTTTTTATGGGCTACCCAGAGTTACAATTTAAGAAAACATTTTCTTTCCAGATAAGCGTAGCCCAATATGGGAGGGGACGGGAGGGGAGCTAGTTAAATCAGCCCAAACAATGACGGAATCAGCGTGTTGAATTAATAAAGTAGTAGTAGTACTAGTCATTAGTCAATTTCAAGAATTCGGTTGATTAGTCATATCTAACGGCCTACCAACCTCAAACACCGTGGTCCGACCAATTAGACCGTTCCGTTTGATTGAGAACCTTTCAATTTCTCAATAAATACGTAATAAATATCATTGGTTGCATAAGGGCACGTATGAGAAAATATTATAAAAATTGTATTGAAATTCTAATACATCACTTATTTTGAAAAAAAAATATTAAGCCTAAAAAATTATTTATTGTGGGACTGAGATAGTATTAGATTTTAGTACTTAGGAGGAAATTTTGAATACTAATTGTTTAATTTTATTAGGTCAATGGCATAGCATGGCATGGCATGGGATGAAAGAATTATCCACCGTAGATAGTGATTGATTGATTGTAAGAAAAAGGACCATCCAAGGAGTCAAATTGTTCCCGTGCGATCAGGGGCGAATTTAGACTCTTTGGTTACTAGGGTCAAATTTGAAATAAATAATTTTTATAAAAAAAAAATATACAGTAAAATAAATTATAAAATTAAATAATATTCAAATATTATTTATAGTAATTTTTTTTTTAAATTTCATTACTTAAAATTATTTTATGATAGTCTCATTTTTATTACATACAAAAATCCACAAGCAATTACAAAAGAAAAAATTACAAGTAATTATAAAAAATCTCAAATTAATTGCTAAATTTATGAAATTATAAATAAAAAAATACAACATATCGAATTTTCTCTAAAGTCGAACTAGTGAGAAGAATTAGGTCAAGCTGCTAGATGAGAAACGGAGAGACAAAAAGTATTGTAGTGACCAAGATAGTATAGGATATTAACTTAATTTGAAGAATTTAATACTACCTCCAATCTAAAATTAGATATACATTTTAACTTTTTAAAGTCAATTCGCAAAATTTTAAAACTCAAATTGAATTGATATAAATTCGTTTAAGTTTTGAAAACAACAAAGATAATAATTAATAGTGTTTTATAATTAGTTTACAAATGTTATATATGTTCTATTAAAACTAAATAACTTTATATCAATTTTGAATTTTAGGATTTCGCGAATTGATTTTAAAAATCAAAATGTATCTCTAATTTTGAAACGAAGATAGTATTTTTCAATTTAAACTTTAAATTTTTTATTAAACACCCTAAAATTTTATTCTTTTTTTTACCCCTAAAAATTCAGTGGAGTCAATTGACCCCACTGTCCCTAACCTAGGTCCGCCACTGTATGCGATAATGAACATGTGTAACTCAAAAAAATATTATTATATATTGTGAAAGTTTTATGTCGAGTTACAATTACGAAACATATCAATACACGATATTGAATATTATTATTAGGATGGCCTTCTATAATACTTCGTCCGTCCCTTAATATAAGTCGTTTTAGAGTTGTGCACAAGTATTAAGGAAATGATTGTATACCATTAAATATAATATCAATTGTCTATATTGTCCTTATATTGAAAAAAGATAGTGTTAATTATTGGGCAAAAAATAGTGAGATATTATATTTAATACTTGGGATAATATTGAAAACTAAACTGTTAACGTCTGATTTTGTACGCTTGACGAAATCACCAAAACAGCAGGCCAAAATCGAGCTAACGATTGATTGTATTGTTGTGAAATCAAACTCACAAAATACACTCACATAAACATAAAACAAAGAGATATAAAATTGAACACAAGAATTTACGTGGAAACCCAATTGAAAAAAAACCACGGAGAGAGAGAGAGAGAGAGAGAAAGAGAAATCCGCTATAATAATGAGAGTACAAATCGTGTATTTATGTTGTATGTAATTGTCTCTTATGTCTTATGCTATATCGTTTTCCCTCCAACCCTTGCTGCTTGTTGTATTTATAGAAGTTTTGTCTGCCCAAATCCAACTAGGAGTAGGAGTCTTCTTCATAATCACCTTATAACTGCAATTAATGATTGATTGTTCCCTTCCCAAGTTATATCTCCTTGTCCCACCAAATAAGGAAACACAATCTTACTCTAATAAGGACTCTCCCACTAAAATAGATAATAAACGTATATGGGCCAACATTAAATCCGGTCCATTAAATAGATTGGGCTACACCATGGCCAGACCCAAATAATCACATCCCAACATTGTCCATCAGTCTCTTATTTATAAGAAACTTAAAATAAGAGAGTATACAGAATAGATTGGGTTGCATCATGGCTAGACTCAAATAATCACATCTCAATATTTTTCCTCAGTCTCTTATTTATAAGGAACTTAAAATAAATGGGTATACAAATTTATACCAACAAAAGATCCGCATTCGCCGAAAATGAATTGTTACACCCAAACACCATACGCCGAACATAAACATTTGGCTATCCATATTGTTGCCCCTCCACCGAAGATAGATAAATAATAAACCTCATCACAATCGAAGATAAAGATACCAACCTTATACCAACTGAAGATATAGAGAACCAGCTTTATTACAATCGAAGATATAGATAACCAACCTTATTACAACCAAATTGCTTTCCTAACCAGGGAGGAATGCAGCCTTCCAGAAAAATCATCCGACCTTATACCGCCATAACATCCTTTCGGGAGGAACGCAGCCTTCCTGAAGGATCATCCGACCTTATAGCGCCACAATATCCTTTCGGGAGGAACGCAGCCTTCCCGAAGGATCATCTGACCTTATACCACCATAACATCCTTTCGGGAGGAATGCAGCCTTCTCGAAGGATCATCCGACCTTATACCGCCATAACATCCTTTCGGAAGGAACGCAGTTGTGACGCCCCCAAAATAGGTTCAATACTCAACCCATTTTGAGTAGCCAAATACATGGTACAGAATCTAAATACAATCTTTTATAACATACGGTCGTGCAAAATACGACCACACAAACTGTGAGTTTTAATACAAATCGTATATAATACGAAATATAAACATTCAAATTCAGTCCTCTTTTATTACAATTATTATCACACTATTTTAAAAAAATAGTGAGGACTACTACTGCTCTACTCTGACCATCACACTGATCCCCGACTAGTTCCCGCAACATTCTCATTCCTTGAAGAGGACAATAGATGAAAAGGGTGAGCTCAACTAGCCCAGTAAAGAATATTATGACTAAGATAATAAAGAACAATTTATCATTAGTTTTTAACAAATTAGATAAAATATTATGGACAACAAGTTTTAGATCAACAACTGCAGCAGAAATAACAATTCATTAGAAGAGTTACGTAGAGAATGAAGTCTACTATCTTCTATGATTTAAAAGTCCATCATCAATATTTTATCCCTGTAACATCAATCAATATATCTTAACTCAAATATTCATCTTTGCACTACGGGCCAAGGATATTCATTTATATCACCAGTGGTCATGTTCCTCTCAACACATGTTCATCTTTGCACTACGAGCCAAAGATATTCATTAGTTAATCATTCATCTTTACTCTATAGGCCAAAGATATTCAGTTATATCACCATTTAGGACTGAGGATGATGAAAATAATATAAATAACGAATCTAGTGAGATAAAGGACAAAGATTAGGGATTCGTAATTTAGTTTATCCAAGTTCAAGAATACTCCATAATAATCAATTGTGGAGCAAAATTCAAGAATGAAGTTCAAAACATGGATACAATCAAAGATAGTAACCATAACAGTCAACTTGGACAAATAAAAGAAAATTTAAATTTTCTGTGAATAGTGTCGTATTTGTGAATAGTGC
Organism: Panax stipuleanatus; assembly: GCA_020205555.1. Taxonomy (NCBI): domain Eukaryota; kingdom Viridiplantae; phylum Streptophyta; class Magnoliopsida; order Apiales; family Araliaceae; genus Panax; species Panax stipuleanatus. The sequence continues at coordinate 132,171,626 of CM035119.1, read as the reverse complement.
CGTATACGTGAATAGTAACCTCAACATTAAAAAGGTAAAAATTTTATAATAAAATTTTTACCAACATTCCAATGAAATGATACTAGATGAAACGCAAAATTCGATTAACTTCTTGCCAAACCTTTCCTACCTAATTTTTTTTCCTTGTTTCATGCCTAACCTTTCCTTTTCATTCACTGCCTAATCTCTTATTTTTTCAATAGGTGAGGCCCACAAGTTTGAAAAAACAAATGCTTTGCAGAAAAATTTTCCCATCCATTAGCAAAGGTGGAGTGCACGGAAAGAATTCAAAATAAAAATGATAACCTTCACTCCACTTTTATTCACATGCTGAAAATTATATATTATTATAATAATATTACCATTTAAATTATAAAAAAAATTATAATATTATAATAATATATTTAAATGAATATTTTATCGGAGAAGATAATTGCCAAATTTTCAACAAATATTTCATGCTAAATTCCTTTAATTATATCAAAATTGGATAAATATTTACTCATCATATAATTATTCACAAATAATATTACAGAACTATAATATTGACAACCAGGTCGTTCCCAAGATAGAGGGGGCTTTCCGATAAGAATTTCTCCTTACTGCCGCGTAATTAAATAACTCCTTCTAGACAGAACTTCCTTAGACATTGTCAATGACAATTATTGAATCAATAATATAAAATATCAACGTAGCAATTATTGAATCAATAAAATATTATTCAATTATCAATGTAGCAATTATTGAATCAATAAAATATTAAACAGTAATTATTGTAACAATTATTGAATAGTGACTTTTTACGTAAGAATCAATAATTAGAATTACTGTGCAATACCGTGTGCTATTGTGCAACACAGCGTATTACTATATTTTAATCAGCTGGTATTTTAACAATTTTAACGGTAACAGTTCTGCCGTTATTTTTAGAAAACTTATTCTTGTCGTTTTATTCATCCGACAATTTTCCGTTATGGGGCCCATAAATGATTGCGTCGTCGTACGAATATTCTCCGACCAAACGAATATTTCCCGACACAATGAATATTTTATGACAACTTGCTTACTTTGCAAAATTTGCACATTTCTCCCATAATTTACCACATTTATCAAGACAACACCTTACTGTTTAAAACAATATATAAAGAAAATTAAATCTTTATTTATAAAATTTGGGGTCTTCTAACCTCCCATTCTTATGATATTTCGTCCTCGAAATTGACGTACGTACCTGGTATGTCAAAAAACTGAGGATACCTCGCTTTTATTTCTGATTCCAACTCCCAGGTCATTTCCTCAATAGCATGGTTTCTCCACAAAACTTTGACTTGTGGTATAACCTTTGTGCGTAGGACATGTTCCTTCCTATCCAAGATCTTGACAGGTACCTCCTCGTATGTTAAATCTTCGGCTATCTCGTCCGGTTCTAACTCAATAATGTGGTTTGGGTCTTTCACATATTTACGAAGCACGGATATGTGAAAAACGTTATGAACACGAGACATGCTTGGAGGTAAAGCGAGTCTATAGGCCACATTTTTTACTCGGTCAAGAATCTCAAATGGGCCAATAAATCGTGGATTGAGCTTTCCTCTCTTGAAAAACCTCGTAACTCCCTTCCACGGAGTAACACGTAATAATACATGATCCCCAACATTAAATTCCACGTCTTTTCGATGAAGATCCGCATAACTCTTTTGTCGATCCTGTGCCGTTTGTATACGTTGTCGGATTATTTGAATCTTTTTCGTAGTCATACGTACCAACTCTGGTCCCAACAATGTTGCTTCACCCACCTCATCCCATCATACTGGAGAGCGACACTTTTGTCCATACAACGCTTCGAATGGAGCCACGCCTATACTTGCTTGATAACTGTTGTTGTAGGAGAATTTCACCAATGATAAGTACTTATCCCAACTCCCTTTGAAGTCTAGAACACAGAGTCTCAATAGATCTTTAAGAGTTTGGATAGTCCTTTCTGATTGCCCGTCCATTTAAGGATGATAAGCCGAACTGAATCGTAAATCCGTGCCCATAGCTTTCTACAAACTGACCCAAAATCGTGAAGTGAATCTTGGGTCACGATCCAAAACTATGGATACTGGCATGCCATGCAATCTCACAATCTTATTTACGTACATACGAGCAAGACGTTCCAGTGAATAAGTCTCTCTTATAGGCAAGAAATGAGCAGACTTGGTTAATCTATCAACAATAACCCAAATCGCATCTATGCCTTGAGAAACCTTGCGAAGACCAGTAACGAAATCCATGGTAATGTGTTCCCACGTCCATTTTGGAATCTCAAGTGGTTGCAATGGACCCTTTGGCACTTGATGCACCGCCTTGACACGTTAAACACCTCGAGATAAACTCCGCGATCTCTCTTTTCATATTGCTCCACCAAAATGTATATCGAAGATCACGATATATTTTGGTACTCCCAGGATGGATTGCAAACGGTGTGTTGTGTGCCTCCATCATGATTGTATACTTCAACTCAGAATCGTTAGAAACACAAAGTCTGGAGTTGACTCGAAGTATTCCTTCTTCATCGATTCTTGCTTCTGGAATAGCACCTTCTTGCACCTTCTTCTTCATCTTTATCAGCTCCGGTCTGTAGCTTGAGCAGCTTTAACTTTATCAATCAAAGCTGGTTCTACGTGTATACTTGACATCATCGCATGGGTCCCCGAAGTTTTGTACTCTATCTTCATCTTTTGTAAATCACACAAAATGGGCTTTGATAGCATCGCATTCGTTCCCACATATGATCTTCTACTCAACGCGTCAACTACCACGTTCGCTTTTCCAAGATGGTATTGGATGGTATGATCGTAATCTTTCAATAGTTCAAGCCAACGTCGTTGCCGCATGTTGAGTTCCTTCTGAGTGAAGAAATATTTAAGGCTCTTATGATCCGTATAGATCTCAACTTTCTCCCCATACAGGTAGTGTCTCCAGATTTTTAACTCGAAAACGGCTGCTGCCAACTCTAGATCATGAGTAGGATAATTCCTCTCATATGCTTTGAGTTGTCACGAAGCATAGGCTATGACTTTCTCATGTTGCATGAGAACACATCCTAACCCTTTGCCCGAAGCATCGCTGTAGATAACAAATCCATCCGAACCAGATAGTATTGTCAGAACAGGTGCCGAAATGAGTCTCCTTTTGAGCTCTTGGAAGCTCTTCTCGCATTCCTCGTTCCATACGAATTTTGTATCTTTCTGAGTCGCTGAGTTAACGGCGTAGCGATTCGAGAAAATTCTTCCACGAATCTCCGATAATAACCAGCTAAGCCCAGAAAGCTACGTACTTTGGTCACCGACTTTGGTTGCTCCCAACTTTGTATTGCTTCAATCTTCGTCGGGTCAACAAATACTCCATGTTTTGATACCACGTGCCCAAGGAATGCTACGTCCTCAAGCCAGAACTCGCATTTCTTCAACTTGGCATAAAGCTTGTTATCACAAAACTTTTGGAGTACCAGCTTCAGGTGGTGCACATGATCTTCACGGCTCTTGAAATAGATGAGGATGTCATCAATAAAGACAACCACGAACTGATCTAAATATTCCTTGAATACATGGTTCATCATATCCATGAAAGCAGCAGGAGCATTAGTCAATCCAAAAGACATGACTAAATATTCATAATGCCCGTACCGAGTTCTGAAGGCAGTTTTTGGAATATCCTCAGTTTTAATCTTCAGCTGATGATATCAAGAACGAAGATCGATCTTTGAAAAGAATTGTGCACCTTGAAACTGGTCGAACAGGTCATCAATACGAGGTAACGGATACCTATTCTTGATGGTAGCATGGTTCAACTCCCGATAGTCAATACAAAGTCGCATACTCCCGTCTTTCTTCTTTACAAATAAAACAGGAACACCCCAAGGAGATGTACTAGAACGTATAAAATCGATGTCTAACAACTTCTGTAGTTGGACCTTTAACTCCTGAAGTTCAATAGCAGCCATTCGATATGGGATTTTAGAAATGGATTTTGTGCCGGGCTCAAGGTCAATAAAGAATTCAACTTCACGTTCTGGGGGTAGCCGGGAAGTTCTTCGAAAAATACATCAGGAAACTCATTAACAACAGAAATATCATTCAAACCTAACATATTCTGGGTTAGATCTGTGACATGGGATAAGAAAGCTTGACATCCGTTTTTCAATAAACGAATAGCTTTATGACTTGAAATGACATTGACTGATTTTAGTGGTTTGGTGGTTTGAATTCGCATAACAGGTTGGTTAGGAATATGAAAACTAACAACCTTACGAAAATAATCAATTTTGGCATGATAAGTGGTTAACCAGTCAATTTCTAAAATCACATCAAATGCAAATATTTTCAAAGATATAAGATCAATAGGTAGGGTGAGGGTACCAATTTGAATCAAGCAAGATTTGTAAACTGTAGATGTAACGAAGGTTTCTCCCAATGGAGTTTCAACAGATAAGTCAAAGTCTAATTTATCAGGAGTCAAGTTCAAACATTAAGCACAAGCAGGTGAAATAAAAGAATGGATAGCACCGGTATCTAATAAGGTATAAACTTCGCAAGAGTTTATTATCAGCTTACCCGTAATAACCTCATTCGGGTTCCTTGCTTGTTGAGCAGTCACGACAAAAGCTCTTCCAGGAACCACTGACTTTGACTTGTCCGGAACAGCCTTAGGAATCACCACCCCCGCTGGACTTGGTTTCGTTACAGGACACACTCGAGCTATGAGCCCTTCCTTTCCACAGTTATAGCACACCTTGGATTGCTATGTGCAGTTGGGACTGATATGTCCCTCTTGCCCGCATTTATAGCATACGACCGGCAGTCGTTCTCCTCGCCTAGAAACAGTTGATGTTGGTGCTGCTATCGATGTTTTCACGTTCTCATTATTGTACCTTCTCTTCTTGAAATCTCCTCCCGACTCACTTCTTCTATTATCATGGCCACGATTACCACCGGAGTGGTAATCGCTTATGTCATGATACTTTCCCCCTGCTGGTTGTCATTGTTCCAATTACTGCTGCCACCGGTACGACCTTGGTTGTTGTCCCTTGGTTGAACATAATTATTATCTCGTTCTAATAACTGGGCCCTGTTCACTACATCCGAATATAGAGAAAATTTGTGAGAAATGAGGTATTGACGAATTTCTGGTTTCAAACCTCTCAGAAACATCCGCGTCATACGGTGCAAACCGGGATAACTCCGCGAACTTAGCCTCGTACTAGGACACCATCATGTTGTTTTGTTCCAGTCTGATAAACTCTGCCTCTTTCATGTGGCGAATACTTTCTGAAAAGTATTTGTCATTGAACAGTTTTTAGAATGCCTCCCAAGATATCTTGAGTGCGGCAGGCTGGGTATACTTCACATATTTTCACCAATAATCTGCCTCTCCACGGAACATAAAGGTGGCGAATGGAACCTTCTGTTCCTCCGTGCATCCCAAGACATCAAATATCTTGGTAATTTACTTAACCCACGTTTCTTCCTTGATTGGATCTGGCTTTCCCAAAAATTCTGGTGGTCCCAACTCTTTGAACTGCTTGGCAGTGACAAGCCGCGAGTTGTTATTATTTCTACCTGTATTATGAACACGAGTCTCCCTCGTCTAGTTTTGCATGAACTGCAAAAAGCTCCTAAACATCCCATCATTCATCGTTTCTTCGGTAGGGTTGTTTATAGGAGGAATATAGCCTTCCTGTTGCACGTTCTCCTGGTTGGTGATTAAAGGTGTCTCAACGGTCTCATTCACCCCATTGTTTAAATTTTCAGCTGTCATTCTCAATTACTTCCATAAAACAAGGGTTAATTAAACCAATTAACATATCACATATTAACCCTATGTTCCAACCGACCAATTAAATACCAAATAAACTTAGGTAGGACACACTAACGAAGGTTTTACTCGTCTCTCCCCTCCTAGTTTTATTCCCAGATCTCCGCCAGAGATCATATCCCTAAGCTCTGATACTAACTGTGACGCCCCCAAAATAGGTTCAATACTCAACCCATTCTGAGTCGCCAAATACATGGTACATAATTCAAATACAATCTTTTAGAACATACGGTCGTGCAAAATACGACCACACAAACTGTGAGTTTTAATACAAATCGTATATAATACGAAATATAAACATTCAAATTCAGTCCTCTTTTATTACAATTATTATCACACTATTTTACAAAAATAGTGAGGACTACTACTGCTCTACTCTGACCATCACACTGATCCCCGACTAGTTCTTGCAACATTCTCATTCCCTGAAGAGAACAATAGATGAAAAGGGTGAGCTCAACTAGCCTAGTAAAGAATATTATGACTAAGATAATAAAGAACAATTTATCGTTAGTCTTCAACAAATTAGATAAAATATTATGGACAACAAGTTTTAAATCAACAACTGCAGCGGAAATAACAATTCATTAGAAGAGTTACGTAGATAATGAAGTCTACTATCTTCTATGATTTAAAAGTCCATCATCAATATTTTATCCCTGTAACATCAATCAATATATCTCAACTCAAATTTTGTTCTTTGCACTATGGGCCAAAGATATTCATTTGTATCACCAGTGGTCATGTTCATCTCAACACCTGTTCATCTTTGCACTACGGGCCAAAGATATTCATCAGGTAATTATTCATATTTGCTCTTCAGGCCAAAGATATTCAGTTATATCACCATTTAGGACTGAGGATGATGAAAATAATATAAATAACTAATCTAGTGAGATAAAGGACAAAGATTAGGGATTCGTAATTTAGTTTATCCAAGTTCAAAAATACTCCATAATAATCAATTGTGGAGCAAAATTCAAGAATGAAGTTCAAAACATGGATACAATCAAAGATAGTAACCATAACAGTCAACTTGGACAAAGAAAAAAATTTAAAATTTTCTGTGAATAGTGCCATATTTGTGAATAGTGTCGTATACGTGAATAGTAATCTCAACATGAAAATGTAAAAATTTCATAATATAATTTATACTAACATTCCAATGAAATGATACTAGATGAAACGCAAAATTCGATTAATTTTTTGATCATTTCAGGAATTATAGAAGCAATGCTTACCGTAGTAAGTTTTAATTTAGGTATATGAAATAAAATATTATCGCTTTTAGAATATGGAATATGAAAGAAGATAATATTATTTATGAATATTGAAAGAAAGTAACATCATTTACGAAAAAAATAATATCCTTTACCTTAGAAAAAATTGGATTTGACTGGAATATCGGATATTATTATGAGAAAATCTTGCACAAAAGCTACACTTAAAGTATCCTTATACTCAAGAAAAATACTCGCAATACTATAGAATAAAAATTTTTGATTTTGAAATGGTGTGTTGAGGAAAGAGGGGTTACCCCCTATTTATAGCGCAGCTTCGGAGGAAAAAATAAACAGAGTGCCTAACTTCCTGCCAAACCTTTTCTGCCTAATTTTTTTTTCTTCCTTCATGCCTAACCTTTCCTTTTCATTCACTGCCTAATCTCTTTTTTTTCCAATAGGTGAGGCCCACAAGTTTGGAAAAACAAATGCTTTGCAGAAAAAAAATTCCATCCATTAGCAAAGGTGGAGTGCACAGAAAGAATTCAAAATAAAAATGATAACCTTCACTCCACTTTTATTCACATGCTGAAAATTATATATTATTATAATAATATTACCATTAAATTATAAAAAAATTATAATATTATAATAATATATTTGAATGAATATTTTATCGGAGAAGATAATTGTCAAACTTTCAACAAATATTTCATGCTAAATTCTTTCATTTATATCAAAGTTGGACAAATATTTACTCATCATATTTATCAATAATTTATTTATTCACAAATAATATTACAAAACTACAATATTGACAACCAGGTCGTTCCCAGGATAGAGGGGCCTTCCGATAAAGATTTCTCCTTACTGGCACGCAATTAAATAACCCCTCTTAGACAGAACTTCTTTAGACATTGCCAATAATGCTATCTAATAATATTATTCAAAGAATATGAATTATTGATTTGATAATTTGAAATACTGTGCAATGAAAATTATTGAATCAATAATATAAAATATCAACATAGCAATTATTGAATCAATAAAATATTATTCAATTATCAATGTAGCAATTATTGAATCAATAAAATATTGAACAGTAATTACTGTAACAATTATTGAGTAGTGACTTTTTACGTAAGAATCAATATTAGAATTATTGTGCAATACAGTGTGCTACTGTGCAACATAGCGTATTACTGTATTTTAACCACCAGGTATTTCAACAGTTTTAACGGTAACAGTTCTGCCGTTATTTTTAGAAAACTTATTTTTGTCGTTTTCTTCATTCGACAGTTTTCCGTTATGGGGCCCACAAATAATTGCGTTGTTATACGAATATTCCCCGACCAAATGAATATTCCCCGACACAATGAATATTTTATGACCACTTGCTTACTTTGCAAAATTTGCACATTTCTCCCATAACTTACCACATTTATCAAGACAACACCTTACTGTTTAAAACAATATATAAAGAAAATTAAATCTTTATTTATAAAATTTGGGGTCTTACAGCAATCTTCCCGAAGGATCATCTGACCTTATAACGCCAAAATTTCCTTCTCAACCCGATGGGAGGATTTTTTCCGACCTTATAACACCATCCGACCTTATAACGCCAAAATTTCCTTCATAACCCGATGGGAGGATTTTGTCCTATCTTATAACACCATCCGACCTTATAATGCCAAAATTTCTTTCCCAACCCGATGGGAGGATTTATATTTCCAAATGCAGATAGCCGAAGACATGATGAAGTCGTTGTGATATATTCCGAAGCAAACTTATACAAAGGCCCAAAAATATTTCCTCCTCCGACAACAGTTAGCATGCCGAAGACGATAGATGACTACCAACGAGAGCACTGAACGTATTATGCTGATGTGTTCGCCAAGAAATTGGATACCGTCATCCGAAGATAGAGTTTGGTTTTGGCAGCTGATGAGAATGTAGATTGGCCGATGTCAAAGATGAGCACTTTTTATTGTATCGAAAACCTGAAGATGATCGAATCCATGCCAAACACTTTTGTCCACGCCGATGCTAAAAACTTGTTGTAGAGAAAATGATCAGTAGAGACAACGGGCCAAAAAATTCTTGAGTTCAGAATTGACAGAATTTGCTCCACTCTGAACAGCGTATGAAAGCTCCATTCATGATAGGTTGTTGCTATGAAATGGCGAGGCAATTTCCCCGGTGACAAAAACATAAAGGCCGAAGTCTTGTATTATCAGTTGGCCTTGAGAAGCAGATATTCCAATGTCATAACGAAAGACGAGGTGTGTTTCTTGTATCCACAGCATTTGTCTCTGTAAAGCAAAGATTTGAAGCTCTATTCACCGGCACCATCAACCCTGCACTTGTAATTTCTCCAATCCACCTGTATCGTCATTTATTGCAGTATGAACTCGTCGGTTGGAGAAATTAGTTGAAGAGTCTGGTAATGAAGAAGGTGACAGCAATTATGGCTAAGGCTCCAATCTGGTGAGTGCGGGTGCAACTTTGGTTATTGTGGTATGATCCCCACTTTTTCAGTAACTGCCCAGAATGAAAGTATTGAGTCTACAACATTAAATATTCACAATATGTATATATGTAAAGTATCAATAATATTAACAATATTATGATGAAACTAGCTTTAAATATTATGAATTGATCAGGTTAATGACAAAAATCTCATGCAAACGTTTAATATATATTGTTGATCAAATAAAAGGAGTAACTTAGCATTATGCGTTGGCTCTCCTTCTTGATGAAGCGGTGATTTTAATATGACATTAAAAAATTTTCACAGATGGCGCCAATGTTAACGCCTGATTTTGTACGCCTAACAAAATCACCAAAACAGCATGCCAAAATCGAGCTAACGGTTAATTGTATTGTTGTGAAATCAAACTCACGAAATACACTCACATAAACATAAACAAAGAGATATAAAATATGAACACAATAATTTACGTGGAAACTCAATTGAGAAAAAACCACGGAGAGAGAGAAATCCACAATATTAAGAACATTCACAACAATTTTCTTAATCAACTCCATATCCCTAATTTTGAGGAATACATCAACAAATCATTATCCAACAGTTTTCTTATCCTTATTTGACTCTCTATTTTAATCCCTATATAGGATTTTACTCCCAAGTATGAGGGAGTCAAAATACCGCTCTCTATATATACAAAATGACATTTCAGACCCTCATTTAAGTGGACAAATCATCAATCACACATCTTGATATTTTTTTACTACTTCATGTTCAAATTATAAAATTAATATTAATTTATTTTTTAAAAAATTAATTTCAAACATATTTAAATTTAAAATTGATATAAATTTATTTAATTTATATCAATATAATTATAAATATTATAAAAGTACTATTAATTATAAAATTTATTATTTTCAAAATTTAAATGAATCATATTAAATTTAAATTTAAAAATATCACAAATTAACTTTTTTAAAGTTAATATTGATCTTATGTACATTTGCAGATACAATCCATTCAATACTCACTCCATAAATTACTTCAAATTTAAAATAAAATAAAAATTATTTTACAGTGAAATACAATTGATAAATTATAAGATTATTATTACTTTGATATTTTGAGTGTTGGAACTTTCAAATTTTAACTTTTAACTTTTAAATTTTATTATTTAAAGAATTAATATAAGGAACCTGTTGGGTACATATTAAAAAAATTGAATCCCTATTTTGTAGAAGGACCTAATAGACTGCAGAGTAGGAATAGAGATAAGGAAACTGTTGTGAATGCTCTAATGAGAGTATAAATTGTGTATTTGTGTTGTATGTAATTGTCTCTTATGTTGTATGCTATACCGTTTTCCCTCCAACCCTTGTTTATTGTCGTATTTATAGAGTCTTGTCTGCCCAAATTCAACTAGGAGTAGGAGTCTTCTTCAGAATCACCTTATAACTGCAATTAATGATTGATTGCTCCCTTTCTAAGTTAGATCTCCTTGTCCCACCAAATAAGAAAACACAATCTTACTCTAATAAGGACTCTCCCACTAAAATAGATAATAAACGTATATGGGCCAACATTAAATCCGGTCCATTAAATAGATTGGGCTACATGATGGCCAGACCTAAATAATCACATCCCAACATAAACAATTAATGTTTACTTGAAATTTTCAAACGACTTATATTAAGGGACAAAAATACTTCTCTAAAACGACTTATATTAAGGACGCAGGAAGTACATAACACTTTAATAAAATTATCACTTATATTTATTTACGTAACTGATAATAAAAAAAATAAATACATTAAAATATGTATTTCACCCGTTCTCAAAAAGATGACTTGAGGATAATTTTCATACAAACTAAAGTGATAAGATAATAGGAGAGAGTAAAAAATTATTGTCCATTGGTATATGTGTTAGTTGTTTTAATGGGCTCTTAAGTTTGCGGAGAGAATTGAATTATTCATTTTTTATGTGATTAATTTAATGTTTGGGTAACATGTAAAATGGTCCGCTGTAAATTAAATAATTTTTTATGTCATTTAAGTCGTTCTTTAGCAGACGGAGAGAGTATTATTTTTCAATGAAATTATACATCAACTCGCGTTTAATTAATTAGATGGTATGTGAGAGTTTTTTTTCTTCTAATTATTATTATTGTTATCGTGTTTAGTTGACTGAAAAGTCATATGTTTTTCGATGAGTATTATGTAATAATCACTTAAAATTGATTTTTTTTGGAGGAGCAACTACATTTAATTAAAATAATGGCTAGACATGGGCCTTTGGTTAAGTACTTAGGTTATGTTGTTGTCCAAAAATTCAAGGGTCCTTTACATTACTATACAACAATTAAAAAGTAATTACAATAACAGTACATTAATAAAATAATTACAAAACTAACGCAATTCACATTAATAAGGAAATCTAAAATCATGAAGAAATAACTGTTATAATTAATAATTCAAATTCAAATATTTGGGATTCTAACAACAAAAAATAAATCTATAATTCAAAATTCAAATCAAAAAGAGTAAAACCAAAAAATATAATTTTCTCGTCATCTTCCTCCTCCGCCGCCGCGCCCTTCCTCCGCAGCCGCCGTGCCCGGAGTTTTCGTTGCACCCAGTTATTCCACGCAATTCTCCTTCTTCAGGTTTCTCTTTTTCTTGTTTGATTTTTCCACCTCCTCCTTCACCATCAGGCTCTGCAAAATGATGATAAATTCTTTAGTCTTAAAAGTGAAAGAGATGGCTTCAAAATTGTAAGACCCCAACTTTTATAAATAAAAATTTAATTTCCTCTATATATTATTTTGATATAGTAAGGTGTTGATTTGATAAATGTGGTAAGTTATGGATGGAATGTGCAAATTTTACAAAGTAAGCAAGTGGTCATAATATATTCGTTGTGTCGGGGAATATTCTTTTGTCGGAGAATATTCGTACGACGGCGCAGCCATTGGTGGACCCCACAACAGAATAATTGTCGGATATAGAAAGCGACAGAAATAACATTTTCACGGCAAAACTTTTACCGTTAAACTGTTAAAATACCCGGTGATAAAAATACAGTAATACGCATTGTTGCAAAGTAGCACACGGTATTGCACAATATCTTTGATTATTGATGCTTACGTAAGAAGTCACTCAGTATTTAATAATTGCTACAGTAGTTGTTGCACAGTATATCATATTATTGATTCAATTATTGTCACAGTATCATCTGCACAATATTTTATATTATTAAATCAATAATGGTCAGTCATATTATTTAAATGATATTATTAGATAGCATTATTGGCAATGTCTAGAAAGTTCTGTCTAGGAAAGGGGTTAGTTAATTGCGCGCCAGTAAGAAAAAAATCTTTATCGGAAGGCCCCCTCTTTCCTGGGAACGACCTGGTTGTCATTATTGTGATTCTGTAATATTAATTTATATAATAATTGATGAATGGTTGATAAAAATATTTTCATTGTGTTGGAAATATTAATGTTAGTAGAAATCGACATTTATTTCGATAATAGTTGATTTTCGGATGTTAAATTGACCTAACGGAGAATTAATCAGATAAATGAGCAATTAATGGGTGGTTAACATGTGGGACCCACTTATTGGTGGATAATAAATAGTTGGTGGGTAGTTGCAGGGGTGGAGGTGCAAGATTTATAAACTTGAGGGACTAAATTAAAAATTTAGGCAAAGATGGAGGTACTAAAGTGTAATTGTCCAACCTTTTTCTAGCCTATAAATAGCAAGCTAATTTCATTCATTTCTCACCATTCTTGAAGAACAAAGTTATTATAGTGAGAAAAATTATAGAGAGAAAAAGAAGAAGAGTATTCTGCTACTACACTACTCCAGTATCCAATCTTCTACTGAGGTAAGGGGTATTATTTCTTTTATATTCATAAAGAATGCTATTTTCTTTCAATACTCGTAAGGGTTGTTACTCTATTCTTTATTGATCTGTGGGAGTAACCTGTCTACGCGGATTACCGCATGCATGGTGAATAACCCTTTATATTCATTCTTTATTGATCTGTGGGAGTAACCTGTCTACGCGGATTACCGCATGCCTGGTGAAAACCTTTTGTATTCATTCAATTCCTTAATAATCTGTGGGAATAACCTGTCTACGCGGATTACCGCATGCGTGGTGAATCACCCTTCGTATTCATTTCTATTAAATTGTGGAAATGATCTGTCTACGCGGATTACCGCATGACGGGTGAAAATCCAATTACAGTTTCGTATATTCATTCATACTCGTACGAAATATTATTTCACTGGAATATTGGTCTGAACTTGTTATGAAATTTTTATTTTTTTTATGACAAGTTACTATTCACGGGTTACTATTCATGAGTTACTATTCACGGTAAAAAAAAAATATTTTTTTTTTTATCTTTGATTGGATCCAAGTTGAAACTTCATTCTTGAATTTTGCTCCACAATTGATTATTACGGAGTATTCATGAACTTGGATAAATTAAATTACGAATTCCTAATTTTGTCCTTTATCTCACTGGATTCGTTTTTATATTATTTTTCATCATCCTCAGTCTTAAATGATGATACAAATGAATATCTTTGGCCTGTAGTGCAAAGATGAATGATTATTTGATGAATATCTTTGGCCTGTAGTGCAAAGATGATTACCTGATGAATATCTTTGGCCCGTAGTACAAAGATGGACAGGAGTTGAGATGAACATGATCACTGGTGATATAAATGAATATCTTTAGCCTGTAGTGCAAAGATGAATATTTGATTCGAGATATATATTGATTGATGTTACAGGGATAAAATATTGATGATGAACTTTAAATCATAGAAGATAGTAGACTTCATTCTCTGCTTAACTCTTCTAATGATTTGTTATTTCCGCTGCGAATATTGATCTAAAACTTGTTGTCCATAATATTTTATCTGAACTGTTGAAGACTAACGATAATTTATTTTTCATTATCTTAGTCATAATATTCTTTACTGGGCTAGTTGAGCTCACCCTTTTCTTCCATTGTTCTCTTCAGGAAATGAGAATATTGCGGGTACTAGTCGGGGAATGGAGTGATGGTCCGAGTTAGAGCAGTAGTAGTCCTCACTATTTCTGATAAATAGTGTGATAATAATTGTAATGAGGACTTAGTTTGAATCTTAATATTTTTTACATATTTGTACTGAGACTCACAGTTGTGTGGTCGTATTTTGCACGACCGTATGATATAAAGTTTGTATTTGAATTCTGTACCATGTATTTGGCGACTCAGAATGGGTTGGGTTGAATGGACCTATTCTGGGGGCGTCACAGTTGGTATCAGAGCTTAGGGATATGATCTCTGGCGGAGATCTGGGAATAGAACTAGGAGGGGAGAGACGAGTAAATCCTTCGCTAGTGTTTGTCCTACCTAAGCTTATGTGGTATTTATTTTGTCGGTCGGAACATAGGGTTGATATGTGATATGTTAATTTATTTGATTAACCCTTGTTTTATGGCAGTATTTGAGAATGGCAGCTGAAAATCTTAACAATGGAGTGAATGAGACCGTTGAGACACCTTTAATCACCAACCAAGAGAACGTACAACAGGAAGGCAACAATTCTCCTGTAAACAACCCTACCGAAGAAATGATAAATGACGGGATGTTCAGAAGTTTTTTGCAGTTCATGCAAAACCAGACGAGGGAGACTCGTGTTCATAATACAGGTGGAAATAATAACTCGCGGCTTGTCACTGCCAGGCAGTTTAAAGAGTTGGGACCACCAGAGTTTCAGGGAAAGCCAGATCCAATCAAGGCAGAGACGTGGGTTAAGCAGATTACCAAGATATTTGATGTCTTGGGATGCACGGAGGAACAGAAGGTTTCATTCGCCACGTTTATGTTTTGTGGAGAGGCAGATTACTGGTGGGAATCTGTGAAGCGTACCCAGCCTGCCGCACTCAAGATGTCTTGGGAGACGTTTCAAAAACTGTTCAATGACAAGTACTTTCCAGAAAGTATTCGTCACATGAAAGAGGTAGAGTTTATCAGACTAGAACAGAACAACATGACGGTGTCCCAGTACGAGGCTAAGTTCGCGGAGTTATCCCGGTTTGCACCTCATTTGGTGGAGAATGAGGAACGTATGACGCGGATGTTTCTGAGAGGTTTGAAACCCGAGATTCGTCAATACCTCATTTCTCACAAATTTTCTTTATATTCGGATGTAGTGAACAGGGCCCAGTTATTAGAACGAGATAGTGATTAAGTTCAACCAAAGGACAACAACCAAGGTCGTACCGGTGGCAGCAGTCATCGAAACAATGACAACCAGCAGGGAGGAAAGCATCATGACAGAAGCGGTAACCACTCCGGTGGTAATCGTGGCCATGATAATAGAAGAAGTGAGTCGGGGGGAGATTTCAAGAAGAGAAGGTACAACAATGAGAACGTGAAGACGTCAACAGCAGCACCAACTGTTTCTAGGGGCGGAGAACGACCGCCAGTCGTATGCTATAAATGCGGGCAAGAGGGACACATCAGTCCTAACTGCACACAACAATCTAAGGTGTGTTATAACTGTGGAAAGGAAGGACATATAGCTCGAGTGTGTCCTGTGGCGAAACCAAGTCCAGCAGGGGTAGTGATCCCTAAGGCTGTTCCGGACAAGTCAAAGTCGGTAGTTCCTGGAAGAGCTTTTGTCGTGACTGCCCAGCAAGCAAGGAACCCGAAAGAGGTTATTACGGGTAAGCTAATCATAAACTCTTGCGAAGTTTACACCTTGTTAGATACCGGTGCTACCCATTCATTTATTTCACCTGCTTGTGCTCAACGTTTGAACTTGACTTCTGATAAATTAGACTTTGACTTATCTGTTGAAACTCCGTTAGGAGAAACCTTTGTTACATCTACAGTTTACAAATCTTGCTTGATTCAGATTGGTACCCTTACCTTACCTGTTGATCTTATATCTTTGAAAATACTTGCATTTGACGTGATTTTAAGAATTGACTGGTTAACCACTTACCATGCCAAAATTGATTGTTTTCGTAAGGTTGTTAGTTTTCATATTCCTAATCAACCTGTTGTGCGAATCCAAACCACCAAACCACTAAAATCAGTCAATATCATTTCAAATCCCAAGGCTATTCGTTTATTGAAAAACGGATGTCAAGCTCTCTTAGCTCATGTCACTGATCTAAATCAGAATACATCAGATTTGAATGATATTTCCGTTGTTAATGAGTTTCCTGATGTATTTCCCGAAGAACTTCCCGGTCTACCCCCAGAACGTGAAGTTGAATTCTTTATTGACCTTGAGCCCGGTACAAAGCCCATTTCTAAAACCCCATATCGAATGGCTCCTATTGAACTTCAGGAGTTAAAGGTCCAATTACAAGAGTTGTTAGATATCGGTTTTATTCGTCCTAGTACGTCTCCTTGGGGTGCTCCTGTTTTATTCGTAAAGAAGAAAGACGGGAGTATGCGACTTTGTATTGACTATCGGGAGTTGAACCATGTCACCATTAAGAATAGGTATCCGTTACCTCGTATTGATGACCTGTTCGACCAGTTGCAAGGAGCGCAATTTTTTTCAAAGATCGATCTTCGTTCTGGATATCATCAGTTGAAGATTAAAACTGAGGATATTCCAAAGACTGCTTTCAGAACACGGTACGGGCATTATGAGTTCTTAGTCATGTCTTTTGGATTGACTAATGCTCCTGCTGCTTTCATGGATATGATGAACCGTGTATTCAAAGAATATTTAGATCAGTTTGTGGTTGTCTTTATTGATGACATCCTCATCTATTCTAAAAGCCGTGAAGATCATAACCACCACTTGAAGATGGTACTTCAAAGGCTTCGTGATAACAAGCTTTATGCCAAATTGAAGAAATGCGAGTTCTGGCTTGAGGAAGTAGCATTCCTTGGGCACGTGGTATCAAAACATGGGGTATCTGTTGACCCGGCGAAGATTGAAGCAATACAAAGTTGGGAACAACCTAAATCGGTGACCGAAGTACGTAGCTTTCTGGGCTTAGCTGGTTATTATCGGAGATTCGTGGAAGAATTTTCTCGAATCGCTACTCCATTAACTCAGCTGACTCGGAAAGATACAAAATTCGTATGGAACGAGGAATGCGAGAAGAGCTTTCAAGAGCTCAAGAGGAGACTCATTTCGGCACCTGTTCTGACAATACCATCTGGTTCGGATGGATTTGTCATTTACAGCGATGCTTCGGGCAAAGGGTTAGGATGTGTTCTCATGCAACATGGGAAAGTCATAGCCTATGCCTCACGACAACTCAAAGAATATGAGAGGAATTATCCTACTCATGATCTAGAGTTGGCAGCAGTCGTTTTTTGCGTTGAAGATATGGAGACACTACCTGTATGGGGAGAAAGTGGAGATCTATACAGATCATAAGAGCCTCAAATATTTCTTTACCCAGAAGGAACTTAACATGCGGCAACGACGTTGGCTTGAGTTGTTGAAAGATTACGACCATACCATCCAATATCATCCTGGAAAAGCAAACGTGGTAGCAGACGCGTTAAGTAGAAGATCATATGCGGGAATGAGTGCGATGCTGTCAACACAAAGGCCCATTTTGTGTGACTTACAAAGGATGGAGATAGAGTTCAAGACTCTGGGGACCCACATGATGATGTCAAGTTTACGCGTAGAACCAGCTTTAATTGATAAAGTTAAAGCTGCTCAATCTACAGATCCGGAGTTGATGAAGATGAAGAAGAAGGCGCAAGAAGGTGCAATTCCAGAAGCAAGAATCGATGAAGAGGGAATACTTCGAGTCAACTCCAGACTTTGTGTTCCTAACGATTCTGACTTGAAGTATAGAATCATGATGGAGGCACACAACACACCGTTTGCGATCCATCCTGGGAGTACTAAAATGTATCGTGATCTTCGACATACATTTTGGTGGAGCAATATGAAGAGAGAGATCGCGGAGTTCATCTCTAGATGTTTAACTTGTCAACGTGTAAAGGCGGAGCATCAAGTACCGAAGGGTCCATTGCAACCACTGGAAATTCCGAAATGGAAGTGGGAACACATTACCATGGATTTCGTTACGGGTCTTCCCAAGATTTCTCAAGGCATAGATGCAATTTGGGTTATTGTCGATAGATTAACTAAGTCTGCTCATTTCTTGCCTATACGAGAAACTTATTCACTGGAACGTCTTGCTCATATGTACATAAATGAGATTGTGAGATTGCATGGCATGCCAGTATCCATAATTTCGGATCGTGACCCAAGATTTACTTCACGATTTTGGGTCAGTTTGCAGAAAGCTATGGGCACCGATCTACGATTCAGTTCTGCATATCATCCTCAAACTGACGGGCAATCGGAAAGGACTATTCAAACTCTTGAAGATCTATTGAGACTCTGTGTTCTAGATTTCAAAGGGAGTTGGGACAAGTACTTACCATTGGTGGAATTCTCCTACAACAACAGTTATCAGGCAAGTATAGGCATGGCTCCATTCGAGGCGTTGTATGGACGGAAGTGTCGTTCTCCAGTATGTTGGGACGAGGTGGGTGAAGCAACATTGTTAGGACCGGAGTTAGTACGTATGACTACGGAAAAGATTCAAATAATCCGACAACGTATACAAACGGCACAAGATCGACAAAAGAGTTATGCGGATCTTCATCGAAGAGACGTAGAATTTAATGTCGGAGATCATGTATTGTTACGTGTTGCTCCATGGAAAGGAGTTACGAGATTCAGAAAGAGAGGAAAGCTCAATCCACGATTCATTGGTCCATATGAGATCCTTGACCGAGTAGGAAAGGTGGCCTATAGACTCGCTTTACCTCCAAGCATGTCTCGTGTTCATAACGTTTTTCACATATCCATGTTACGTAAATATGTGAAAGACCTAAATCACATTATTGAGTTAGAACCAGACGAGATAGCCGAAGATTTAACGTACGAGGAGGTACCTGTCAAGATCTTGGATAAGAAGGAACATGTCCTACGCTCGAAGATTATACCTCAAGTTAAAGTTTTGTGGAGGAACCATGATATCGAGGAAATGACCTGGGAGTTAGAATCGGAAATGAAAGCAAGGTATCCTCACCTTTTCGACATACCAGGTACGTACGTCAATTTCGAGGACGAAATTTCATAAGGAGGGGAGGTTGTAAGACCCCAACTTTTATAAATAAAAATTTAATTTTCTCTATATATTATTTTGATATAGTAAGGTGTTGATTTGATAAATGTGGTAAGTTATGGATGGAATGTGCAAATTTTACAAAGTAAGCAAGTGGTCATAATATATTCGTTGTGTCGGGGAATATTCTTTTGTCGGAGAATATTCGTACGACGGCGCAGCCATTGGTGGACCCCACAACAGAATAATTGTCGGATATAGAAAGCGACAGAAATAACATTTTCACGGCAAAACTTTTACCGTTAAACTGTTAAAATACCCGGTGATAAAAATACAGTAATACGCATTGTTGCAAAGTAGCACACGGTATTGCACAATATCTTTGATTATTGATGCTTACGTAAGAAGTCACTCAGTATTTAATAATTGCTACAGTAGTTGTTGCACAGTATATCATATTATTGATTCAATTATTGTCACAGTATCATCTGCACAATATTTTATATTATTAAATCAATAATGGTCAGTCATATTATTTAAATGATATTATTAGATAGCATTATTGGCAATGTCTAGAAAGTTCTGTCTAGGAAAGGGGTTAGTTAATTGCGCGCCAGTAAGAAAAAAATCTTTATCGGAAGGCCCCCTCTTTCCTGGGAACGACCTGGTTGTCATTATTGTGATTCTGTAATATTAATTTATATAATAATTGATGAATGGTTGATAAAAATATTTTCATTGTGTTGGAAATATTAATGTTAGTAGAAATCGACATTTATTTCGATAATAGTTGATTTTCGGATGTTAAATTGACCTAACGGAGAATTAATCAGATAAATGAGCAATTAATGGGTGGTTAACATGTGGGACCCACTTATTGGTGGATAATAAATAGTTGGTGGGTAGTTGCAGGGGTGGAGGTGCAAGATTTATAAACTTGAGGGACTAAATTAAAAATTTAGGCAAAGATGGAGGTACTAAAGTGTAATTGTCCAACCTTTTTCTAGCCTATAAATAGCAAGCTAATTTCATTCATTTCTCACCATTCTTGAAGAACAAAGTTATTATAGTGAGAAAAATTATAGAGAGAAAAAGAAGAAGAGTATTCTGCTACTACACTACTCCAGTATCCAATCTTCTACTGAGGTAAGGGGTATTATTTCTTTTATATTCATAAAGAATGCTATTTTCTTTCAATACTCGTAAGGGTTGTTACTCTATTCTTTATTGATCTGTGGGAGTAACCTGTCTACGCGGATTACCGCATGCATGGTGAATAACCCTTTGTATTCATTCTTTATTGATCTGTGGGAGTAACCTGTCTACGCGGATTACCGCATGCCTGGTGAAAACCTTTTGTATTCATTCAATTCCTTAATAATCTGTGGGAATAACCTGTCTACGCGGATTACCGCATGCGTGGTGAATCACCCTTCGTATTCATTTCTATTAAATTGTGGAAATGATCTGTCTACGCGGATTACCGCATGACGGGTGAAAATCCAATTACAGTTTCGTATATTCATTCATACTCGTACGAAATATTATTTCACTGGAATATTGGTCTGAACTTGTTATGAAATTTTTATTTTTTTTATGACAAGTTACTATTCACGGGTTACTATTCATGAGTTACTATTCACGGTAAAAAAAAAATTTATTTTTTTTTTTATCTTTGATTGGATCCAAGTTGAAACTTCATTCTTGAATTTTGCTCCACAATTGATTATTACGGAGTATTCATGAACTTGGATAAATTAAATTACGAATTCCTAATTTTTGTCCTTTATCTCACTGGATTCGTTTTTATATTATTTTTCATCATCCTCAGTCTTAAATGATGATACAAATGAATATCTTTGGCCTGTAGTGCAAAGATGAATGATTATTTGATGAATATCTTTGGCCTGTAGTGCAAAGATGATTACCTGATGAATATCTTTGGCCCGTAGTGCAAAGATGGACAGGAGTTGAGATGAACATGATCACTGGTGATATAAATGAATATCTTTAGCCTGTAGTGCAAAGATGAATATTTGATTCGAGATATATATTGATTGATGTTACAGGGATAAAATATTGATGATGAACTTTAAATCATAGAAGATAGTAGACTTCATTCTCTGCTTAACTCTTCTAATGATTTGTTATTTCCGCTGCGAATATTGATCTAAAACTTGTTGTCCATAATATTTTATCTGAACTGTTGAAGACTAACGATAATTTATTTTTCATTATCTTAGTCATAATATTCTTTACTGGGCTAGTTGAGCTCACCCTTTTCTTCCATTGTTCTCTTCAGGAAATGAGAATATTGCGGGTACTAGTCGGGGAATGGAGTGATGGTCCGAGTTAGAGCAGTAGTAGTCCTCACTATTTCTGATAAATAGTGTGATAATAATTGTAATGAGGACTTAGTTTGAATCTTAATATTTTCTACATATTTGTACTGAGACTCACAGTTGTGTGGTCGTATTTTGCACGACCGTATGATATAAAGTTTGTATTTGAATTCTGTACCATGTATTTGGCGACTCAGAATGGGTTGGGTTGAATGGACCTATTCTGGGGGCGTCACAAAAATGACTCTGTTGGGGAACTGAGCATGAGATAGAAGAGTCACAACTTGGAATCTTTGACAATATTATACTACTAGTGTATATATATATTTTTTTGGAAATCAGATGGGAGCTTTTCTGGGTTGATGAGGAGTCGATCTCAGTAAACCGGAAGTAATCACATTCAAAATAAATTGGTAACCTAATAAAACTGGAGGTGGATTGGTTACCTTTGTATAAAGGTTTGGTTACCTTGGTATGAAAGTTTGGTTACCAACTGCACTATGAAGGTAACCTAATAAAATTGGTAACCTAATAAAACTGAAATGTTACCTTTGTATGAAGGTTTGGCTACCAACTGCATCACTTTCAAAATAACTTGGTAACCTAATAAAACTGAATTGGTTACCTTGGTATGAAAGTTTGGCTACCAACTGCATCACATTCAAAATAAATTGGTAACCTAATAAAACTGGATTGGTTACCTTGGTATAAAGTTTGGCTACCAACTGCGTGAAGGTTTGGCTACCAACTACATCACATTCAAAATAAATTGGTAACCTAATAAAACTGAATTGATTACCTTAGTATGAAGGTTTGGCTACCAACTGCAATATGAAAAAACTGCAAGTGTGGAAGTGGATTGGTTACCTTAGTATGAAAGTTTAGTTACCTTGTTATGAAGGTTTGGTTACCTTGGTATAAAGGTTCGGTTACCTTGGTATGAAAGTTTGGTTACCAACTGCACTATGAAGGTAACCTACTAAAACTAACTTGGTTACCTTGATATGAAGGTTTGGTTACCTTGGTATGAAGGTTTGGTTATCAACTGAACTTGATACTTCAATCAGTACAAGGTGAAAGCCCAATACATGCTCAGGGACTTCTACTCTGCTAATGGTATTACTTGTACCAGATGCAGCAGCTAGAGCACTTGTTTTTGAAAACATACATGCCAAGCCCTTGTCGAAAATTTCTTGGCAATGGAACAGATTTTAATTAGCCTTTCTCTGTAAGCGGATTTGTGTACCTTCATTCTCAATAACAGGAATTAACCTTACGAGCCACGGCTTGCCATATCATTTGCACAGCATCACCATCCTTGGATGGATACCGATACTCAAACAGATTCTCCATCTCCTCTAGCCTCGTCCACATTCTGGTCCACTCCTCCCTCCCAATTCTCCTTATTAAGTAAATGGAATAAGGAGGTCACAGTGAAAAAGAATTGTAAGCTGGGAGGAAAAACAGCAGCAGTAAGGAGAGAATGAAGGAGAACCTGGAGATCTTTGAGTAAGCACTATCAGAGGATGACTATAAAAAGATAGATGGAATCCAGCAGCACAGGAGAATGGCGAGAGTGAGAGAGAATGGCGAGAGAGAGAATGAGGATAAGGCCGTTGCGAGAGACAGAGAATGACGATTGACCCACCTAAATTAAAGGAATCCTAATTGCATTAATTTTGTAAATAAACATGAAAAAATGCATTATTTTTATAATTATTTTATCTATATACTGTTGTTGTAATTATTTTTAAAAATATACTAGTACATGTAATTGTTCCAAAATTCAAACCTTCTTCTCAGCCCTTTGACTTTCTCATTCCCACATTTATTCGCTACATGGAGTTTTAGATGTTTCCAAATGGGCTAATTTCTTAACTCCATTCTCTTTACTCTACTACCTCCGTCCCACAATAAATATTTTTTTAAGCTTAATATTTTTTTTCAAAATAAGTGATGTGTTAGAATTTCAATATAATTTTTATAATATTTTTTCATATGTGCCCTTATGCAACCAATGGTATTTATTGCGTATTTATTGGAAAGTTGAAAGGTTGAAGAAAGAGAAAGAGAGACCAAAATACAATAAAAAAAAGTCTCAAACAAAACAAACAAAGTATATTAAGGGTATTTTTGTCATTTTAGCTTGTGTATTAGTATGTGTGATTTAAGCTAAAAAACACTTATTATAGGACGGAGGTAATATTAATTTGTTGATTTTTTATTATTATTTTTTGAAATGGATTAATCAGCTACGTAATCATTCTTATATTTATTACTTTATTTGATCGATCGGTTTTATTACTTCATTTGTTAAATACTTAAATGGATGAATTCCAAATAATTTTCTACTATATATATATATATTTTTATTAATAATCAATCTAACAACTAATTTCACTTTTGTGCAGTAAAGCTTATATATTACTCGCTTGATCCTAATATATTATACTACGTTTTAGACTAATTTAACACATGATTTAAGATTGTAATTATTCTAATCATTTTATTATTCAATGTAAGTGTGAAAATGACACAACAGTCTCTGCAATTAATATACAATCATGCACCAACAATAAAGTTACGGTTTTGCCAATAAGTGAAGGGAAAGCTAACCATTAAGAGCAATTTAGAAAATAGTATAACACCTATCTACCTAAAAAATCTCAAACTGTTATAAAAGATTACTAAACTTAAGAACAAAGATGATTAGAAGGAAGAGAGCATTCTCATAGTATTTTCATGTGTATCATTCTCTATACAATACATCTATTTATAGGTACATGAATATCAATATTTGGAGGTTTTAAAATTCAAAGGTCATGAGTTTCAAAACTTAAAAGACATGGGAGTTACAAAGCTTAAATGTTATTACAATAAAGATGGGAGGAATGAATCTAGACATCCATATATATTATAATTTTATAACACTCCCCCTTGGATGTCTATTGTATAGCCATACGCATTGAAAACTGCATCATTAAAAACCTTACCAGGAAAAATTCAATGGGAAAAAAAATCTTAGTTAAGGGAAAAAGAGTGCAGCGCGTATTAGCTCCCCCTCATGAATGTATCCTTAAGTCCTTCAGCTATCGCATTCTAATATTGCGACACAATCCTTCAAACATTGTAGTTGGTAATGCTTTGGTGAACAAATCTGCTAGATTATCTTTTAAGTAAATTTGTTGAACATCAAAGTCACCGCACTTATCAAGGTCATGTGTGAAAAAGAATTTCGGTGATATGTGCTTTCTTTTATCACCTTTGATGTATCCTCCCTTTAATTGAGCTATTCAAGCAGCATTGTCTTCATACAGAATGGATAGAGTTATTTTGTAACAATTTTCTAAGAATATGCCACGTTAAAAACCTTACCAAATAAAAACCTAGTGGAAAAAAATTTTGGCGAAGGAAAAGAGTACAATATTCTTGTATAACTTCTAATGCCTTGGGATTGCCTCATTAAAACCTTGCAAAGGAAAACCTAGTGGAAAAAAACCTTAGCGAAGGAAAAAGAGTACAATCAACACATATCCTTTTTACTTTTCTTCATAATTACATAGAATTTCCATTGTTCATGGTAAAAATATCATTAAGTCGAAGCATGCCAATATTGTGCACCATCTTCTTCAAAATCGTAGTTGGTAATAACTTAATGAATATATCAACCAAATTATCACATGATCATATATGCTTGATATCAATATGCCATTCTTTTGGGGCTCATGTGTATTGGTGCAATATGCTTGGTTCTATCACCCTTTGGATAAAATAATCCCAAATCAATAGTCTCACGAAGATAACGTAAAATATATTTAATTTCATTACAATGTCTTCGAG
Organism: Panax stipuleanatus; assembly: GCA_020205555.1. NCBI lineage: Eukaryota > Viridiplantae > Streptophyta > Magnoliopsida > Apiales > Araliaceae > Panax > Panax stipuleanatus. Next base: position 132,145,727 of record CM035119.1, on the reverse strand, counting down.
TTGGTGCATAACTATACATTGCTAGTAAGTTAACTGCAAATGCTATATATATCAGGTCTTGTCAAATTTGCAAGATACATCAAAATACCAATTACATTAAGATATAGTACTTCAGGACCAAAACACCAATCTCACGAAGATATGGTACTTCAAGACCAAAAGTTTCTTCATCATTTTCTTGTGGTCGAAACGGATCTTTCTTGATATCAAGTGACCAATCTATCATTGGAGTACTCAAAGGATTAACATTATCCATGTAAAGTTACTTCAGGACTTTTTCTGTGTATGTTGATTGATGAATAAGAATTACATAGTTCAATTTGTAGGCCAAGACAAAAATTTGTCTTACCAATATCTTTCATCTCAAATTTGTTGTTTTTGTCGACTCTTCTAGAGCAAGATCTTTCATCAATAAATACAGTAATAATAGCAAATCCAGATTATGATCTTTTGATAAAAATGCATGCACAAATTGGATTATTCTCAAATCCTTCTTTCAAAAGAAATCCACTCAGACGATTATACCACAATATGCATTTGGATTGCTTTAACTCATATAAGAATTTTTTTAGCTTGATAGAATACATACTTCGAGATGTAGAATTATATGCTTCAGATATTTTATATTCTTAAGGGATTTTCATGTAGATATCATTATCTAATGATCCATACAGATATGATGTAACAACATCTATTAATTTCTCTTGCTACCAAGCTAATTAAAAATTTGAATGTAATTGCGTCCATTACAGGAGCATATGTTTCTTCATAATTAATATTATGTCTCTGCGAGAAACCTTGTGCTACAAGTAGCGCTTTGTACCATATAATTTCAATTTTCTTATTTCGTACAAATATCCATTTGTATTCAATAGGCATCACACCTTTAGGTGTTCGGACTACAGGTCCAAAAATTTCACGTTTACTTTGTGAGTTTAGTTCTACTTGAATCGCCTCTTTTCACATTGGCCAAATATTTCTACGTTCATCAACGATTTGTGGTTCATATACATGATCATTACTTCTGGTAATATCAATAGCAACTTCATATGAAAATATGTTGTCGACAACGATTTTATTTCTATCCAATATATATGTCTCCTGTATATACATAATGTATCGAGATCTCGTTATTTTCAAGTACCTGATCCTCTTCAGGAGATAACTCATCCTCTTCAGGGGGATAACTCTTCAGGAGATTTTTGTTCATAATTTTTGGATAGATCGATAAATTTTGTAGCCTGTTTCATGGGTATAGCCTCTTTATATGCTGCAACTTATTTTTCTTGTACTTTCTTCTTCTAGGAAATTTTATTTTTTAACACAGATAGGTCTTCCACACTTCAAGTGTGATTTTGATTCATTTGTTGCTGTATAAACTAATTTTCCTATAAGGACTTCAATCCCTGCTAGAGTATTAGCAGCTAGAATGTGAGATATCACTATTTTCTTATTATCGATGAATAATTCTTGTAATTAATTTGCAATTCATTGCAAATGAATAATCCTTTGAACTTCTAGTTCACATTGATTTGTACAAAGATCAAGATGAGATGACGATGAAAAATTTCAAGTAATCTCCCTCATCATGCTTCAGGCAACGATCTCACGTCGTGCTTAGGCAACGACTTTTCTCCCCCTAATCGTGGGAAGACTGTTTCATTAAAATAACAATCCTCAAAATAAATCTTAAAAATATCACTTATTGAGGTTATGATGCAGCATGTAAAATAGCATGACCCCCCAAGCATAAATTAGTAATTTTGATTTCATAATCAAAGGTCGAGCAATAATTTAAAATCTCTTAAAAATTGATTCAACTGTACCATTTTGAGTATGTGTATGTGCAACATGATGTTTAACATAAATTCCAATTAACATGCAATATTCATCAAAAACTTGAGATGTGAATTTTACCAGCATTATCTAAATAAATTTTCCTAGTTATATAACCAGAAAATTGTACTCGCAACCTAATTATTTGAGCAAGAAACATAAGAAATGCAATATTTCTAGTTAAAAGTAAACATACATGTGATCATCTGGTTAATGCATCAATTAAAATCATAAAATACTTGAATAGACCATAATGTGGGTGTATTGGTCCACATACATTGCCCTGAATTCTTTCTTAGAAAGATGAATACTCAATAACAATCATTAAATGTGATGGTTTGGTAATTAATTTATTTTGATAGAATTAGGTAAAGAAATCTTCTGGTTCTTTAAGTGATGTTCATGGGAGTTTTTAATAATTCGACGCATCATTATTGATCCTAACGGTCATGCCAAAGCATAAAAACATTTGGATTCAAACACTTCTGGTGTATTGTACACTTCTGGTGTATTACAACATTTGTTTCAAATGTTCTCATTTTAGTATAATATAACCTAGAAGAGAAAATAGACAGTTTTTCTAATATGAGATTTTGGTCCGATATTATTGAAGTAATATAAAGAAATTCTTCACTGCCTTAGTTATTGGTTTCAATATGATAACCATTATAATTTATATCCTTATAGCTGAGCAAATTTCTGCTTGTCTCAAAATAATACATAACATCATCAATACAAAGTTTTGTGCCCTTTGGCAATATTATAATCGCTCTTCCAGAGACTTTAATCAAGTTTGATGAGCTTCTGATCCATACATCTTTATATAATGACAAACTTTTGATTCAAGTAGTCATCCACAATACATGTGTTATCTCTCAAAATCAATTAAAATAGTATTTCTTCTCTCAAATGGAATCTGGCTTCTTCCATTCCTTTACAAATGAGGATATACATATATACAGCACACTTAAATATGTTAATGGAAGGACTTGAGGCCTTTGGAATTCTCAGTCTTTTCATCTTCCAATCCTTTCACCTTCCAATCAATGTATTTTTCAACACTCCATTTGAAAAGTCAAAATAATTCATGTGATCTTCAGGATCATTATGATCAATAAAGTTAATTTCAATTTCCTTTCTTTTTCTTTTATGGAGTCTTGGTACAAATCTACCAAATGTTTAGGAGTACGACAGGTACATCCCATTTTCTATATTGATTATTCTTTTCACGCCCACGACCACAACCAGAATTTCCTCTATGTTTATCAAATGAGGTTTCATTCACTCGAGGGAATGGAGTAGAATTGGTCGAGCGAGATTGTTGGTTTTTCCAGCAAAAACTCATTATTTTGTACAACTAATAGAATTATCACTTTTGGGAACATAATTTTCTTTATCGCTTCAAAAAATATTTTGTGAACTTACACTCTCGATATTGCTGCTGCAGGAGCATATTTGAGTCATGAAATATAATAAATATTTTTTAACATGTCTTCATCAATGTTTTTTTCTTTCATGGAGATGATGGTGAATCAAAATCATTTATTTTGCATGATCTTGCAGGGATAAATGATTTTCAACCTTAATTGTATCTCCAAGGTTCTTTGCCTCTAGATGAATCTTAACATCAAAAATTTATGACAACTAATTCTTACCCGAGATATCAATTAAGGACAACAAATTCAAGTTTCGACATTTATATAAATATAAATATATACATATAGTAAAAAACTTTCTTTGCTCAAAGCGTCAAACAATTCAAAACGAACTAGTTGATGGAGGATTGACTTCATATATGGCAGAGTTTGTATTTTGTACTAGTTCTCATGCCTACAAAAATAAAGTACTTACCATGATTAAAAGAAATCAAAAATTATTTTCATTTTAATTGCAATAACAAACGCAGAACATGCAACCTTATACCATGCCCAATTATCTCATCTCAATTATTCAAATTTGAAGTAGCTTCTCCAAATGCGTATAACACATTTTAAATAACAAATGTTGAGATTTTTTTTTAGATGATTACTTACTTATGGTAATTGATATAGCACTGTTTCACACTTGCACTATGATGTTTTATTACCACCGTGTACAACCAATTATTCTCAAACACCAAGATAGATATATGCATCCATAGGACCATAACACACCTTAATTCACTCAAGTCTATAAAAAATTCAAGTGTAGGAAAAAGATTAATGATTGAAATTTCTACATCATTTGCTTCTCTGGACTAATATATTATTAAAACACATACATTATACTACGAATCCTAAACACTCAAATTTTATAAATTTTTAAACAATTAAAAATCACCAAAATTATGAGCATAAAACGTAAAGACAAACAAATAGGATAATTACTAATTCATTAAAAGAAAACTTACAGTGAGTTGAGAGAACTACATAGATAATCTTTGATATTTGAAGAACAATAGGAGGACAACTTCCTTTCCAAAATTTGGTAGAGATTCGTGCTGATAACGTGTTATAAAATATTACTAAAATTAAGAACAAAGATGATTAGAAGGAAGAGAGCATTCTCATAGTATTTTCATGTGTATCATTCTCATTACAATACATCTATTTATAGGTACATGAACATCAATATTTGGAGGTTTCAAAACTCAAAGGTCATGAGTTTCAAAACTTAAAGAGCATGGGAGTTACAAAGCTTAAATGTTATTACAATAAAGATGGGAGGAATGAATCTAGACATTTATATATATTATAATTTTATAACACAAACTACTAATATTGTGGAATAAAAAGAGAATTCTAAAACGACTAATATATATATATATATAGGTCGATTTAGGAATCAACAGACCAGTCCGTTGGAGAACGACTCCGTATATATATAATGAGTTTGTCTCTCCAGCGAACTATAGAGAGTGAACTAAAAACGAACCGGCTATAATAACGATTTTTTCCGTCGCTATAGTATATAAAGTCGAGTTTTTATGATATAACGACGGAAAAAATCGTCGCTGTAACCGATTCATTTTTAGTTCGCTTCCTATAGTTCACTAGAGAGTCTGACTATATATATATATATAATATTGTCCAACCACAAAAAATGTCCATATGTTCTCGATCACACGATTATCATGAATACAATATTGCTTAACCGTGTAGTATTATTATGGCCATTGTACTTCCTTGCTTAACAATTAACACGCTTATATTCTTCGTAAGAGATAAATAAAAATAATTATAGTATCAAACGCTATAATTGTATTTTAAATTATAGCACATTCAAGAAATTAATTTCATCATGCCATGCAACGTGTCTCTCAATATTTTATCACATACTTAATTGGGGCAATGATAAAAATGTGCCCTAAAGTTGACAACTTCTCCATTTTTAACTCACATGTTTGGGAATCAACAATCAACACCCCAAAAAAATTTAAAAGACAATCTTGCGCCCAATTACTCGCCTGAAATAGACACGTGTCATTTTGGTGAGACTTGTACAAATTGTATACGTATTGGACCTTTTTTTTAATTTATAATATTTATACACAAAATATTAAACTAAAATACCATTAAAATTCCTCTTTCTTGTTCTCTCTTTAATATATCATCAGGGAAAAAAAATCAATTCAAACGAGGAATCTCTAAAGTTCAATACTTCCAAACCCTATTTCAATTCGCCATAAAAGGGAAAATCGATTTAAAATAGGAAATTATCCAAACTCGATTTTTTCTAACCCAAATTCATCCTTATCAATATTAATTCCTAGCTAGACACTAAAGCTTCAACATTTCTGACAACAACCACAAATTAATTAAAGCTTTCAGGAAATAATAATCTTTTTAAATTTATAATATTTATACACAAAATATTAAACTAAAATACCATTAAAATTCCTCTTTCTTGTTCTCTCTTTAATATATCATCAGGGAAAAAAAATCAATTCAAACGAGGAATCTCTAAAGTTCAATACTTCCAAACCCTATTTCAATTCGCCATAAAAGGGAAAATCGATTTAAAATAGGAAATTATCCAAACTCGATTTTTTCTAACCCAAATTCATCCTTATCAATATTAATTCCTAGCTAGACACTAAAGCTTCAACATTTCTGACAACAACCGCAAATTAATTAAAGCTTTCAGGAAATAATAATCTTTTTAAAATAATATCAATGCCATTAATGTGGGTGTATATTAATTATATTTATTCAGTCAAATACTAGTATTTTAGTGGGTCAATATATGTTAAATGAAGTCAAATCGTATCTCAGGCGAAACGGCCAAAAGGAACAAGATTGTCTTTTAAATTTTTTTTATGGTGTTGATCATTGTTGATTCCCAAATATATATGGTTGAAAAACAAAGAAGTTGCTAACTTTAGGGTATAATTTTGTCATCGAATTGCTTTACAACAATTAAAAAGAAATTTAGGAGTTTTCAGGAAGGTGTACTACTATTTATTACAATATTAAAATATGAATCAGATTCAATTAATCATGTTGATAAATATTAAGTAGAAAACTGAGCATATATATTCCAAAAGTATGAAGCGCACCGTTTTAGCTTTTAGGGTTCGTGATACACGTGATTAGGTATTATTTAAAATAGGAAAAGTAAAAGAATGCATTATTTCATTAGAACAACAAATAAATAATTCGACACATTAAAATGAACATGATGAAGAAGAAAGTACAAAGAAAGAGACACCCTAAACAAATTAAATAATTATAGTCTTTAATTAATATAGAGGATATATCGTTATAGGCCAAAAAACATATATAGATTCTTAATTCATAACCAGTAATTGCCCTATTATATTGTTTCAGGAATTCATAAAAATATTATATATATATATATATATATATATATATATATATATATATCCCATCTGTATTTTCTTCTACGTTAGCAATAGTTTTCCAAAATTGTTAAACCTTGTCAATGCATTAGCTCAAGGCCATCGGGGAAAAAAGAAAGAAAGAAAGAAAGTCTGCTGTCTTTGAATATAAGATTATTTTTTTTATGTTGGCTTTGAATACAAGTTTGTTTTGAATAATTTTAAATAAGTACCAACAACTTGGGCGTTATTGGAGCTAGATTTTCATTTTTTAAGTATAGATATATGTATTTTGCTCCTAGCTAGTATCCCCATATTTTGTAGCTCTTTAATATTCCTTAATTAGTAATAAAAAGATTTTTGAATATATTTTTGTTTAATATATATATATATATATATATGTATATATATATATATTCCTAGCTAATTATGGACTTTTTAAATTTAACACTTATAACATATAATAATAATAATAATAATAATAATAATAATAATAATAATAATAATACTTAAGAGAATTGTACATGTGATTTTATATTATCATCAATTGAGATTAACTTTCTTACTTGAAACAAAAATTTTGATAAATTGGAGTCTTGTTTTTTTCTTTGGAATGGAGGGATTGATATTTTATAACTTTGAATACCATTGTCGGTTTATTTTTCTTAATTTCCATATATAGCCCCAAGTAGAAGCTTCTAAAATCCTCAAAATGATAGTAGCAGTAGTAGTAGTAATAAAGTTCCTACAGTCATATTTATTGTTATTATATACTACTTTATTAGAACTCACTTTAATTAATTATAATCAGATTTCAAATTTTATTTGAAAAATGATCAGCTCTTATTTCAAAGCATGGGAAAGTAGTCGGTCTTTACTCTTTAGGGTTGTTTAAAATTTGAAAAATTAGGTGGAAAATGGAAAATAAAAATTAAATCTGAAGATTGCTTAGAATTATTTTGCTCTTTTTATATTTTTTCAAATTCCAATCAGAGCCATAATGCGTTAATTATAGTTCTTTGAAAATAGTAGTATCTGTTAAAGAATCTTCTAGATTATGCTATTAATTTTATGAATTCAATACGGGTATAAATCAAATTCCCATGACATAAAAGAAAGATGTTACTACATTTTTTGTGATTTTTTTCCAAATACTTAGGCTCACAATCGGCATTTTATTTCTTAAATAATATACTACTTTTTAACATTGAGAAAAGTCAACAAACAAAATAAAACTCCTTTTTAAGAAAAAATATTTTAATTAATAAGTACCGAAATCAATTAGAAAAGAGTAATTATTTATAAAAAATTATATAAATATATTTTAATTAATAAATACCGAAATCAATTTTAAAAGGAGGGATTATTTATGTAGGCTATGTCTATATAATACTCCCTCCGTCCCTTAAGATAAGACTTTTTAGAGTTATGCACAAACATTAAGGAAATGATTGTATAGTATTAAATATAATATCAAATGTCTATATTGTCCTAGTATTGAAAAAAGAGATTGTTATTTATTGGACAAAAAATAATGAAAAAATCAAAGTTATATTTAATACTTGAAAATAATATTAAAAATTAAATAATTAATATTTATTTAAAATTCTAAACGTCATATATTAAGGGATAAAAAAATTTTATAAAACGTACCATATAAGCTCAATATCACATTTGGGCTTCCATGCAAAGCGCAAGAGTATTTAGTATTTGCGATAAAATGGTACCGATGCTCTGAGACGTTGGATCAAGAACCCTGACGTCACAACTTTTTGACCGTCCACATCGTATCCATCATCCAACGATCAGAAACAACAGCAGCGCAGAACCCAGATTAATATTTGACCGTACATAATCATTACCCTTTTAATATAAATAGTCCTTAAATTGTTAAAACACGAGTTAAAGAATATCCGGACACAACAACGTAATATCAGCGAAATTCAAGGGTAACAAAAGAGTACTACTGGAATAGCAAAAGTATAGTTAAGGCTGTAGATTCCAAGAAGATTACCTAGACTAAATTCACCTAATTCTCCCTTAGTCTCTCATTCAAACAAATGAACAAAGCTATAATCTTTCTTTTCACTTTTACCCTCTGATAATTCTATTTATTTCCACATTTATATTGAGAGTCTGGGAGATGTATAAGTAAGTAGTAGTATATAATTTGTATTTTTATATAAGTTGCTTTGTTTCTTCTTCTCTTCAACCATCAGTTCTTTGGCTTTGTTGATCTGATTTGTATGAGACAAGTCGGTGTTGATCTTTGTTCTTGAGCTAATTGGGGTCACTGATAAGTTCCTCATGGCTTGAATTTGGACCGATAAAGTTGGGTTTTTTCTGAGATGGGATTATGGGAGATTGTGATGAGAATAGATTGTTAAGGAGATATATATATATATTTTTTGTATAGGTATATATATTTTTGGGGTTTGTTTGGATTTTGATATGGGTGGGTGTTTTCCATGCTTTGGATCATTAGAAAAGGAAGGGAAAATTGGTGTGAGAGAAGTGGTGAAGAAGGATTCTTTAAAGGAGGGTTCAGCTGGTCAGTCTCACCATGTGAGCAGAGTTAATTCAGGTAAGACCCTTTTCATTTGTCAAAATGCTATCTTTGTTTATATGTTCCCTTTTTTTTAGGAATTTTCTTGGGGTTTGTGTTTTTGATTGGTGGTTGTGCTTTGGGTATTTTGTATACTTTGTCTGTGTTTTAGGGTCTTGTCTTGAGTATCTTTATTGATTGTTGGTAGAGTTATCAGCTAATTTGATCTGTTCTTTGTGGTTGTTCAATTGTTTTGCGTTAGTCCAATAGTTTATTGATTCCTTCTTAAGGTGGAGCTTTCTTTTTTCTTGGCTTTTTTTCCTTAGGATGATCTCCACTAGTGGGAGGGAAAGTGGTCTCACAATGTTTTTTTGCTCTGTCATAAGTTGTTGAACTTACAATTGCTTTCCATTCTTTGACAAGTTAAAGGACAATAGTCATGCTAATGTATGCCTTTAGTGTAAAGATTGGAACTTTTACACTTGGTTAGTAACTGCAATGAAACATGTTAATAACTAAGGCAGAATTAGGTTCTTCTGATTATGCCTAATTCCGATTTCAAATGTCTTTGCATGTGGTGGTAACTCAAAGGAGTGGAATATTGAGTTGTGGGTTTGAATGTAACATGATTTATTTTTTCCTATAAAACATACTCCCTCCGTTCCACAAAAAGATTCCAATTTGAAAGTTTACAAATATAAGGATATATTTCCTTCCATATTTATCCAGTGTTGGTTTATTAGTAGTGGCATGATGATGAAAGTGTGATTGTAAACTTGATGCCAGTGTCTCATTTCATACTACAATCAATTGAAATTCTACTCTTTTGGGAAAAAATAGCTAATGGGACTCTTTGTGCGGAAGGAATCATATTTTCACTAACCTAATAACAAGTTTCCACAACTCACCGCCTAATTTTGCTTCAACTACGAGTTGGATTTTCTTCTGTTAGTTTCTGATACAATATATTCTACTCTCTAGACAAATCTAAATCTCGGGGTGGTTCTGATCTCAAGAAGGAAGCCCCTCTTCAAAAAGATGGACCAACGGCACATATTGCTGCTCAGACATTTACATTTCGTGAGCTTGCAGCTGCAACCAAGAATTTTAGGCCAGAATGTTTGTTGGGTGAAGGTGGGTTCGGACGTGTTTACAAAGGTCGCTTAGAAAGCACAGGACAGGTAAATTTATGTTTCCTTATTTCTTCTGTCTATGAAGTTTGATCTCCTTTCAATTTTGAACATTATATGTTACGCTTACGCACTTTCTTGGTCAAAATAATTGTATGCGCAGGTAGTTGCCGTTAAGCAGCTTGATAGGAATGGCCTTCAAGGGAATAGAGAGTTTCTAGTGGAGGTTCTTATGCTTAGCCTCTTGCACCATCAAAATCTTGTCAACTTAATAGGTTATTGTGCTGATGGGGATCAACGCCTCCTTGTTTATGAATTTATGCCTTTGGGATCGCTAGAAGACCATTTACATGGTTAGACTGCAGACCACCTATTTATGATTTCATTATAAAAGAAACATTTCACTTCTTGCATTTTGGGTAAATGTTTCATTAAAAGGTATATTCTGGAAGACTTTTTAGTTGCACAGTGTCCTAGCCTGGAATTTGTCTTCATCAACTTGTAGCTTGTGATGAATTGAGGAGATTCTTAGCATGGGAGAATATTCATTACATGACAACATAGAACCACCAGTATCTAATTAAAACATACTTCTAATCATAAAAACACCACAATGCAGTGATAGTTCTAGTTACTTGCATGTGTCCGCTTATTTTTGTATGCTCCTTTGTTGGGGTACGCTACTGTTTATTAATTATTATGGTAACTGCTCATGTGCAGCCAGTCCTTAGGGTTGTACATTTCTTGTTACCTTCCATCAAATTTGGAGCTTCAGCATTTTAAGTTTTTTAACCCAAGTGATGTGGACACACTTCTGATACTAAAGTCTAAAGTGTTGATATAAGATATTTATTTTTGGTGGAAATAGTCTAGATTATTTGATTATAACTTTTAACAAGCTAATTTTTTGATATCATTCGTTGGGTGCTTCAAAATTGTTTCAAGATTAATGTTGCACGCAACATTAAACTGCTGCAAGTGGTGTGAAACATTTTGTTGAAAGTGATTTGACTGGAGTGGCTACTCTCATTTAGATCATATAGAACTGCTGCAAATTTTGTTGTTTATATTCTTGGCAGAACACCTTTGTTGATATGCTAATTAGAAATACAGATTGGAAGCATTTTCATTTGTTTATTTTATTTCGAAGTGAAGAAATTTGCCATATAAGTTATAAGCATAGCAGGCGTATCATCTGCTCCAATTTAGAAGGAGTTCAAACATTTCAGGTTTCAATTGCATGAGTGGTTTGGCCTTGTGACCAAGAGTGAGGGCTGGCATGATTATGTCCAACATGTTGTAATGATTAGGACAGAGCCCAAGAAGAAATGGAGGGGTCAGTGAGGGAAGATATGGCCAGTTATATGATTAAATGGAAATGTACCCACAAATGTGGCTGAGCTAATATAAAGTATATATTTACTTTACATTACTGGTTTGTGGAGGATTACTTGGTGGGGATTCATGATGCGTCCATGCCATGCTGGCCATCACACTTTTTTGTGTAATATTTTCTTTTCTGTATGACAGGTTATTCATGTTTGGTTGCTATTGAGGTGGCTTTGGGGGGAAGTTATTGCCCCGGTAATTACAAAACGGAGAAATTTGACTCAAATAAGTTGTATACCAGATTGTGAAGTAGGGATTTATAAAACTTCTTATTCTTTGGGCAAACTTTTTTATGGGATTCAATGACATATAACTGAGGAGTGATAAGCTTTCTTTTCGTCCACATGAAGATTGGGATAAATAACCTTCAGCTTCATGCACCATAAAAATCAGTATTGTAAGATAATATATATATATATATATATATATATATATATATATATATATAATGCTGCACCTCTTGTAAAGCAATATTATAGTTTAATATCTTTTCAAAATCATGATTCAATAAATGAATTTTATTCACAAGTTGAAGCCATATTTCACAAATGTTAGATTTTTGCCTTTTATCATTTTCATGGGTATACAAGTAAATGAGTTTAATTTTAATGGTCCTACCTGATTTAGTGGTTTGGTATTTGTCTGTAGATCTTCCACCAAACAAAGAACCTTTGGACTGGAATACTAGGATGAGGATTGCAGCTGGTGCAGCTAAGGGATTGGAATATTTGCATGACAAAGCAAACCCTCCTGTCATATACAGAGATTTGAAATCGTCCAACATCCTTCTTGATGAAGGTTATCACCCTAAGTTATCGGACTTTGGGCTTGCAAAACTGGGCCCTGTTGGTGATAAAACACACGTCTCCACACGAGTGATGGGAACCTATGGTTATTGTGCTCCTGAATATGCTATGACTGGTCAACTGACTTTGAAGTCTGATGTTTACAGTTTTGGAGTCGTCTTCCTTGAACTTATCACAGGTCGCAAAGCTATTGATAACACCAGGACTCATGGGGAGCATAATCTTGTAGCATGGGTATGTAGTTTTCTACTGAAATCATTTTTTTTATTGAATTCTTCATTGGGATCTCTCGTCTATGTTTAACTTGAGATGATGCATGATAGCATGTTTATTGTGTTGAAAACAATCTATCTTTCCTGTTTCCTTTATTTTGTGGGCATGGATATGTAGGCACGACCACTTTTCAAGGATCGCAGGAAGTTCCCAAAGATGGCTGACCCATTGTTGCAAGGTCGTTATCCAATGCGAGGACTCTATCAAGCCCTGGCAGTTGCAGCCATGTGTTTGCAAGAGCAGGCTGCTACAAGACCTCTAATTGGGGATGTGGTGACTGCTTTAACATATTTAGCCTCACAAACTTGTGACCCAAATGCTTCCATATCCCAAAGTAACAGAATTGGTTCATCAACTCCTAGGAACAAGGAAGATCGACGGAGCATGCCAGATGGGGTAGATAGCCCAGGTCATTATGGTTCTCCTTCCACGCATAAAAACTCCCCTGATTTCAGAAGGAGAGACCCCGTTAGGGACTTAAACTCTCATGCAGAGTCGCGAAATGGTGAAACCAGTGGTGGGTCTGGGAGGAGATGGGATGTGGATGAATTAGAGTGTACGGATTCTCAAAGAGATAGCCCTGTCAGTGCAGGAAGAGCGAAAGAAAAACCAAGGAATCGAGATTTAGATAGAGAACGTGCAGTAGCAGAGGCAAAAGTATGGGGTGAGAATTTGAGAGAGAAAAAGAGGGGTACTGCAATGGGCAGTTTTGATGCTACGAATGAGTAACTATGCTGGAAGCCGAGTGTTGTTGCACTGTGGTACGTTCTGAGGGTCATCATGAAGAACGAGAAGAAAATTTCTGTCATGGTTCAATGTGTGCCTGCCCGAGGAGTAAGAGTTGTGCATCCAACATGGGTGGTTGTTTGCTGTCAGATAACATCGGTTGGTGGTAGTTCATTTATGAACTACTGATGAATGCATCACAAACATTAGTAAAGAGGCAAGACAGCTAAAAATGGGACCGGAAAGAGGTTACTGTTGTGATTTATAGTATTTTACTGGTAACCTCGTTGCAGAATGTTTTATGCAACATGATGTCTTGTCTTGAGTATTTAGGGCAAAGTAGTGAGTTGGGGAAATGTCTTATTTTTTGCTCTCTATGTGGGGAAACTTTGTAGGGTTGGTTTGGGTGTCCCATTGTCATATATAGTTCCCATGTGCATGGATTTGTGAGTTGGTGATGTTTTCGGCTTATACAAAGAGGTTTGATCATCATATTGTGTTTTGTGCCTCGTAAGTAGTTTACACACAAGTTTCTGTGCGTGTTACACGGTTAAAATGCCAATGGAAATGGAACATATCAATGAGTCCCAGTTTTTCGTCCACAGAAAATTGAAGTTTCAAGTCCTCCCTTTCTAATTGATTCGGAATTGCATACCCAATTTGCACTAAACCTACATAACCAGCCTGCAGGGTTCCAAAAGAACACTACTTTGAGGTCATGTTTGTTTGCGATTTGACTTTTTATATTAATTCAAACTATTTTATCCAGGAGATTAATACTGCTTTAAATAGTTCTTTTGTCGTTCCTAAGAAGAATATGAAATTATAATTCTCACGAGTATGTTTTTTATAAACATTCCATAAAATATTTTTTTTAAAGAGAAAAAAGGATAATAATGTATCCTTGGAATTAATCTGTAATAATATAGGTTCAAAAAATAAAAAACAGAGCCTTGATCACCAAACCAGCCATCACAATGTTTGGATTAACCATAATAATTGAATAGTTAACTTGCTCACATACAGATCTGCTACATAATTTTAGGGGAACTAGAATATGTGTCCAGCAGTATTCTGCATTTCATCTATACTAAAGATATTCCTTTTCCGACTTGAATAACAAATTTGGCTCTGCCTGGTTGAATAACCTAATAAAACTAAAGGCAAGGTTCAAACCCTAATACAAAAGCCAGAACAACCCTGTATATTGATACTCCTGGTTTGAACGTTTCAGTCTTATTTTCTCTTCTTTCCCTGGATAAACACAAAATGGGTAAAAGGGCAAGTAACAAACAACCATATCATAAGTAATACTCATGGATTCTAAAATAAAAAATTACTAGAAATTTGAAAGAGAATGAAATACATACTGAGCTCACATAATCATCCATCAACAGTTGCTTCCTCTTCTTCACAGTGGGGGGTGGGCTCTCGGTAGCTTGCCTTGCCATTGCACGCTTAGACGGCGTCATGTTCTGGCAATAAAGAAAAACAATAATAAAAATTAAAATTTGCTCATTGTTACTTAGATTCTGCAGGTGAGAAGATCGAATTGTCATGAAATGTACTAGTTACTACTCAACAGAAATATTAAATTTACAAAAAAAAAAAACAATGGCAGGACTAAGAATAAGCATAACCTAGGGAGCAGAAATAACAAGCAATCTACTGCAAAAAATATTAAAGCTCGTGAGAGGGTACGATGTGGGGTTAGGGTTTTTTGTTATCCAACCTTGGCAAGTTTCTTCTCTTTACGAGCCTGTCTCTCCCTCTCATCAAATTCTTGGTTTTCC
The DNA here is from genome assembly GCA_020205555.1 of Panax stipuleanatus. Lineage (NCBI taxonomy): Eukaryota > Viridiplantae > Streptophyta > Magnoliopsida > Apiales > Araliaceae > Panax > Panax stipuleanatus. The sequence continues at coordinate 132,130,410 of CM035119.1, read as the reverse complement.
CTCTCCACCAACCGAATGAGTGTATCACATCTCCTTGCAAGCTCCTGGGTAGTGCGAGACTTAACAAACCAATCAAAGCGAAACAAAGGTGATGTACGGAATGCTGCTTTCAGCTCATCCCAGTTTCCATACCCAAGTTTGTGAACCATGCAAATCTGGACACAAGTACAACAGGCAAATGTTAAATATCATGTCTTACAAAAATAAAAATCATGGATCAAAGAAATTAACCGCATTTAAAGTCTCACCATAAAACGATCACATTCTTCATTGTACAGCTTCCCTTTGTTCTGACCATACTGAATCTTCAATTCCAGCCAAGGATTCTTGTAACGATCCAATTTCTTCCCAATTGCTTTCATGATCTCATCCTTACGGGATATTCTAGCCTCTCCTCTTTCAATATTCTTGATGATCCTGTCATAATCTGGAGACAACAAATTTAGATAATCAATAATAATTTACTGCCTGAAATATATAGGGGTGAGTGTCAACTTACCTACGGAGGAAAACACTACAATGGCTCCTAACAACAGTTCACATTATACATACAGATGCTGCTAAAGCATAAGAAACAAATCACATTCCTGATTTTCTACTTTTCTCACCACCAACCGTAGGATAGGGTTTTATCGCTAATACGTTCAAACGATGGCAAAATCTACATTTGTTTCTAAACATGATTACAAATGCCCAATTTGATAGAACAGGATGTCACAAACTCACCATTTAACTCTTTGTATCTTTCTTTAAAAACTTCTGCATATCCTTCGACTTCCTCCTCTGATTTTCCTTCCATTTCAGAAGCAATACCTTTCACATCATTCCGACCATACTTCTCGCAAGCCCTAATGAAAGTATTGAAGTCTCTCCTACTCCATGTTGAAAAGCCCTACAATTGAAGAGATGTCAGGTTCAGATAAAGTGTGCCCCAAGGATAAAAATTAGCTTAGCATATAAGACACCCGCTCACCTCTTCCAACAACTGCTCTTTTTCTTCCTGCTCTTCAGCAGTCAAAGGGTCTCCCACCTCTAGATAACGAACACCCAGTTAGGATGTTACAACAAAAGTGGTTACTCAAAAAAGAACGTACAAAAGAAGTTAACAAACCTTCAGGTTCATCGACGTCTATAGAGTCTTTTAATTGATTCTTCTGATGTGTTTGCTATAAAACATAAATAAGTGTTATCATCCGAATAGAGAACTTTGCACATGTACACAAAAAAGCACGGAATATTCAGCACATTACAGCAAAGTGATAATTAAAAGATAATTAATTGTAAAACATAGCACATTACCCACCATAAGATAGCGAACTTCTTTTTCATACAGCTCACTAAGCCTTTGTGTATTGAAGAACTGAAAGTCATGCCTAAGACAAGATACCAGGTAAAAAAACAAATGAGAAATTGGATTTGGTCCAATAAGGATGAAAGACAAAAAAGTGTGTATTAATAGAATTGAATACATCAGCTCTGGTCCAAAAATGAAAGTAAACAATTTCTGAATGCTTACAACTGAGGCATGCGAGGAATTCGAGGCTCTCTTGGTCTGGCTGGACCACTTTGGCGCATTGTTTGCTTAAAGTATTCTGATTCTGAATAACTGCGTAACAAAGAAAAGAATTTCTCAATTTCATACATAACATAATCATTAAAGGTATTAGAAAAGTTAGCAACTGAAAGTAACAATAACTTGCGCTTTCTCTCTCTTTTTGGTGGTTCGATCCAATTATCACTAACAATCTTCTTGAAATCAACCTTGTTCTCTTCCTATCACCACAACAGAGAGAATTAAAGACAACTAATAGAATCATACATCATTAAAGTTGAAGCAAAAAATAAAACAGGAACAAGTAACAAATGCTACTACCTTTTCATCACCAAAATCATACAAATCAGCAGCTGCACAATGCCAGACAATTACATTTAGCGTTATCCCATTCTGAAAATCAAACCATATATAGAGCATTATTGAAGTTGTGAAAATAAAAAATTGACATACTGTCATCCATTTTAAATTGGATAGCATCTTCTGTAAATTTCTTCATCTTGGCATCAAGCTCCGCTGTTGCTTCTTCTCCTTTAGCAATGATCCTGTCTATATCCTCGTCTGTGATTGTGCTATCTTTGGAACTGAAAACCATTTCAGCACCAAACCTCACCATTTGCAACAGCTCATCTTTGTTAACAGCTGCACAACCATAAAAGGAAAAAGATACATAATTCAGGGGTTTTATAAACATATCATGACGAAGATCACAATGCACAAACTACTTACTCTTTTGCTCAGCTAGTCGTCCTTGCTGGATAACTAATGCATCAAGTGCAAGTTTTTTATAAGCTCTCTCAATAACTTTCTCCTCAATTGTATACTGTTCATGCAATAAGAAAGAATCACTGTATTAGTGCATAAAATTTATGTATAGGCAAGGATGCCATACAAGGATATAACAGAACCTCAGTGCAGAAACGGAAAACTTGAACTTCTTTCTTTTGCCCAATCCTGTGAGCACGGTCCTGAGCCTGTAAATCAACTTGCGGGTTCCTGTAATGTGAAAATAGGATTCACCGGAGTTAAATAACACATATAATATGCTAACATTATAAATTATTTAGAAAAAAAAACTCACCAGTCACTGTCATATAGAATAACAATATCAGCAGTCGCAAGATTAATTCCAAGGCCACCAGCTCTAGTTGACAATAAGAAGACAAATTTCTCACTTCCTGGCTTATTGAAAGCATCAATAGAAGCATCACGATCTTCACCACCGGTATTTCCATCAATCCGACAATAAAGATATCCACGATACATTAAGTAGTCTTCCAAGATGTCCAACAGTCTTGTCATCTAAATTAATTAAACCAAAATAAAAACAAAGATAGCAATCCATAAATTGAAATACACAAGATAATCCACAACCATGATAGTTATATTATGGTCCAAAGATATCAAATAATTAAATAAATAGTTAATACATTTAGAACACGATAATTGGCAAATAAAGGGAAAAGAGAAGAGAAAAAAACCTGTGAAAATATTAGAACCCTTGAATCACGCTCTTTCAGCTTTGGAAGTAACTTATCCAGCAAAACCATTTTTCCTGCAGCAAACATATTTATTACCAAGTGTTATATTTGGCAGTTATTTATAAGAACATCCAAGTTTCAATTGAAGGTATATACTTACCAGCATTTGTTACAAGATGATCTCCTGTAGTATATGGAGGGCCAGGTTCAGCACCTTGGAAAAGATATGGGTGATTACAACATTTGCGCAGCTGCATTGCTATGTTAAGGAGGCGCTTGCGCTCTCCACCAGCATTTACAACCTCAAGATCTTTCTGCAATAAAGCCTTGTAATACTGCTTTTGCATTTGGGACATACCAACTTTGAGTATGGTTTCCTTCTTAGGAGGCAGACCTTTCTCAACGTCTGACTTCAATCTTCGAAGAAGGAATGGTCGAAGGACCTAGAAGTGGTAGAACCAAAATAAAAGATTTTAATAGCTGAAAATATCAAATCAGAATAACTGAAGTGCAAATAAAAGGAGAATACAATCTTACCTTGTGAAGCTGTTGAACAACCTCCTCCTGGTCATTTTCACCGGAAATTGCAAACCATTCATCAAACGTTTCTGCTGAGCTAAAGATCTCTGGAAGTAGAAAGTTCAGAAGAGACCAGAGTTCATGAAGATTGTTCTGCACATTAAAATTGATACCGAGTAAGGTAAATTCAGAACAGCATAAACTTATATTGACAATGTTACATAGAAGACCTCCCATTGATCCTACTTCCGTAAGTGTTCATGATGGAACAATTAGAGAAATATTGACAATGTTAAGTTAAAATAAACATTGTAACATTAACCTCAGGGTAATTAGGGTTGTGGCTTAAAATCTAGAAGCCAAAATTTTCCTATAAATAACAGAGAAAACACTCAATTACCCTAATAATTTAAATCCGCCACTCATGCAACTACCAAAGTGTGCATGACAACAAAGTATACACAAAAAATGAAAAGAATACCTGAAGTGGAGTCCCGGTGATAAGAAGGCGGTAATTAGTATTAAAGAGTCTCATGGTTTTTGAAAGAAGTGAATTCTCATTTTTGATCCTATGAGCTTCATCAATTATAATATAGCGCCAGCTAAAGCGGCGTAAGGCAGTCTTCTCTTTGATCGCCATTTCAAAACTGGTGACACAGACATCAAACTTCCCAGCAGCTAGTAATTCTTCACGTATATATCTCTGGAATATAATATATTTAACATTAGTTGATTCAATAACAATAAAAATGAGGGGACTGTCATACTTAAACAAGTAGAGCAATCAATAACTTACTCGTTCTTCAGGATTTCCAAGAAATTTGACTGCACGTAAAATAGGGCAAAAACGCCGAATCTCATTCATCCAGTTGCCAAGAGTGGATTTTGGAGCAACAACCATGTGAGGACCAGTTATTCCTCTAAATTCATGCAGATAACCAAGTAAGGAGATGGTTTGTAATGTTTTACCAAGCCCCTGGATGACAACAATAATATCAAACAATAAACAATTAGATTAACTGGTTAAAGTAGATATACTTGTAGTTACATGCAAAGGTAGATGACCAAATTGGTAGGACAAGGATATTAGAGAAGTCAAAATTTCAGAACATACCATTTCATCTGCAAGAATTCCATTTATACCATTCTCATATAATCGTATAAGCCAATTTAACCCAGCAAGTTGGTAATCCCTCATCTTCCCCTGAATACCTGCAGAAGACAAGTTGGGAAAGATAAAAAAATAATAAGACTTTTCATCTTCAAATTGAATAGCACCTTAGCCTGCAGGAAACTAGACAACAAAACTTCTACAGAACTCATTTACATCTAAGAAAACTCTCAACAACCATCTACCAGTGCTGCATATGAAGATAATGGATCAATATTTTGAAAAGAAGCATCTACAATAAGATCGTCGGACACCCAACATAGGAAAGAATGGATCCATAGTTCTCACTAGCAGCTATAAAACCATAACTGACCACAACATTCAGCAGGAAGAGCTACACAGACCGAATAAAATTCAATACAACATTCAAGAAAAAGTGCTGCATATATGTTAAGGTGGAAATTTCAAATGTTACTAATACAACTCTAAATGCAGTAATTGCTCCAAACTACAATAACAACATACAAAGGCCAGAAGTTAAAATTAAAAAATGCAACCAGACAAGATGCATGCAAGTTTTCTGCTCATACTGCCAAACAACTCATTAAAACCAATAGAGAAAACTTACAGGAGGGCTGCACAAGCAGCCGTGTGTTTCCTCCCCCAGAAAGTCCTTCTTCCTCCTTGAGATATTCTTCATCTTCTTCCTCTTCTGTAAGCTTTGATGCATGACGACCCCTGAACCATACAATTATAAACAAGAAAACCATGATTGAATCTATTGGATATCAGGTTATATACGATATCTGATTCCATATTAGGATTTTAATAAAAAATTCCACAGTCGGAAATTAGGAACTCAGTTTTTTGGAAAGAGAAAAAAAGCCATAGTAGGATGTGCTATATATTGTGAGTTTATGACTGTACTAGTGGCTACTCCATTTTTCTATGATATACTAGCAACAATACTAACAAACATACAAGAGAAGATACTACCTTCTGATTAATAAGGATGTCAGCACCAGTAACAACAATGCAAAGCTTTAGAACATCTTCAGATAATAGAATACTATAGACTACTAAATTTTCCCTCAGTTACTAAACTAATTACATTCCACCTTATGTTTTCTGGCAGAACAGAAACAAACTCAAATGACATCTCTAATGATCGTTTTCTCACATATAACTTACTTCGGTGAAACGATGATCCTCAATTTGTCATTCTTTTTTACTACTGACAAGTACGTAAGAAAGCCCAAGAGGCAAAGATTTTTTGGGCACTCATAAGTGTGCATCAACACAACAAGGATTAGTACACCTGCCTATGTTAAATGTGTTCTCTTTTAGTGTACAGGACATGTAAACAAGTAAAACTGTTAAACCATCCAGAAAAGTGTGAGTTATATAAAGCAATATATCATGTTTATAAAATCCAATCGAGTGCAACTCATACCTTCCCTTTGTCTTCTTCTGCGATGACTGGTCACCTTTGGCAAAGTGCGCAAATATCTCTGTCTGCTGCAAAAGATACTTCAGGCGCCCCTTTCCCTTGTTGTTCTACATTAAAAAGAAAAACATTATAAACCAGGATACCACTACACCAACAATCTGAATTATCAGTAAAACCCAAAAAGGGATTTCCAGGGAACATACCATATCAGCATCAATAGTGGCATTTTGTTCATCCAATATTTCTTGTATTTTGTGTTTCTTTAGCCTCTGCATTTCCCTCAATCTAGCCCTTTCACGCTTGCTAATTTCACCATTAGCCTCCGCATTTCCATCCTGAAAATACAAATAGTCCAATAGACTGTGAACTAACAATAAAAAGGTAAACAAAAGACAAGTTAAGTTACATTACTTTTTAAGTGACTGAACTAAAAAACCCTAGCAAATACACTGATTTTAAACGCAATGCACGCTAAAACAATCAAAACCCCACCGGGAGTTGACAGAAAATAAGCCAATTTCAATATAAAAAACCTAATACAAAAGTACACGGTTCAGATCTACACAAGCAAAGATTAAACTAAACTTCGAATAGCAAAATCAAGAATTTACCTCGTTATCCTCTTCGTCCTGGTCGTCGCCGGCGGCTTCAACCTCATCCTCGTCAGAATCGACGGTTCTCGCGACAGCTTGGAGCTCTTCCTCGTCCTCCTCGTTCACCGGTTCGTCATTTATTTGCTCTTCCTCCGACGAATTCGAGCCGTTTGACAGTGATTCATCGGATGAGTCCCTCGCTTTTGAGTGTTTAGCCATTTTTGGAGATCGAGGGTTTTCAGAGGATGGACGGAGAAAACTAAATAGGGGTCGACCGACTTTTTAAGAGCTACGTACTACGCATAAGATGTGCTGTGCGTGAATTAATAAGAAAATAGGGTCTTTATTTATATTCCAGTATAAAGGGTGTGTACGGATATTATATGAATTTTCGGGAATAGCGTTTGTTAATTTCCCGCCAGTTCTGCGAATTGTGATTTCCCGCCTTGGTCGGCGGCGGGTAACCGGAAGGGTTATGCCGGTGATGTTCGGGTAGACCAAGCCATTCAAATTTTACCTAAGGTGATACTCAAATAACTTTAGAGTCCTTCTGGGGCGACAGGGGTTTGGGGACAGTTTTGGCGACCGGCAGATGTGGCGCTGCCACATCAGTATGAGAGAGGAAGAGAGAAAAAAAAATTAGTAAAACCGGGACAAAGAAAAACTATCTCACTTTGCCAAACACACCTTCTCTCTAGCAAACTCTCTCTCACGCCTCTCACTTTGCTGATCTCTCTGCTTCGCGAGTCAGCCGGAACAAGCTTCCTCCTACAACAGAGTGAGAATCAAAATCAAAGGTAATTTTCTTCCCATTTCGTATCCTCCTCCTTCTCCTACCATTACTCTCTTATACGCCTAAATTCCCAAAACCCTAAAATTTGTGCAAACTCTTTTTTTGGTTGAAATTCTTGTTTTGGGTGAAAAATCTACGACTAAATCAAGGATTCTGCACCATAAGTGACTAAATAGTGAAAAATTCTGCACTGACTAGCGAAAAATCTATGACTAAATCAGTTTGGGGCATTTTTAAATCTAAATAATCTTATATAATTAAATAGCTTGAATGCTTGATTTTTCAGTTTTTGTGCTCCAGGATAGTATTTGAAAGAGGTTTTGGTGTTATAATTATTTATTATGCTAATATTTTTTATAATTCATTTTGTGGAGTTTTTTGGAGGACAATTAGTGGCTTGTTTGCTAATCAGTTTATGGTATTAATGCATTTTCCATATATTTTGTTTATTTCCTGTACTTTTAGGATTGTGGATTTTCCTACACAGATCTTTATGGATAGAAATAGATTTGAATGGTTTATAAACTGAAAAGGATACTAGTTGATTTTCTGGATCCTTGAATTTAAGGCTACTTTGACCTTGATACCCTCAATCCAGTTTGGTTTCTCTATTGAACAGAACTAGGAAAAAAGCATGATAAATAATAACAATTTGTTGTTCTCTTCTTCAAATACAATTATCAGCATCACAGCCATTATAAATTTCTTTTTCCTTTTAAAGTTTTCACTACCGTATATCTGGTGTATGTACAAGTAGCTCTCAAACGGTATTCACTGTTTCTACTTTTATGATTGCACTTACCAGTTATCCACAATTACTTGCTTGAGAAAACAACTTCACCACAACACATCTGTTTTCTAGGTTCACTGTGATTTAGTGCAGGTTTCATTAATTTTAACATCCCCCTCCTCCTTTCATACTGTTCTCTAAGTTCCATTAAGTTATCCTTTGTTTGTTATTTTTGTAGAAAGACAATATGGCATCAGGAAGCATTGTAGAGAGCAACGAATTTGATGTAAGGATTCAAAGCAAGCAATGTCATTGTCAACAATTTGCGATTTGTAAAATTACCCACTCCAATAAGAATGGGAATGAAGGTCAAATCTATTATGCGTGCGTGAATGGAAAATGCGGTTTCTTGGGATGGTGCAAAGCTATAGATGAAGAAAATTCATCAGCAACTATTGAAACGCAGCTGCCAAATAATTTCATTATGCATGATCCGGCTATAATTGAAATGAGACAACTTATTAAATTATTGAAGAAGTTAGTTTTTGTAATATTTATTCCCTGTTTGTTTGTTCTTATGAAAAACTAGTTGTCTTTTGTTGGAAGTTGTAATGGAGGTGAAGTTGTGCAAGAAGTTGTAATTGACAAAGTTGTAATGTACTAGTTCTCTTTGCTATGAATCAAGAGGTTGGGATTATGTTATTTGTGAAATGTTCATTTTTCGGTTTTACATTAAAGTTTTTTATACATGTCAACTTCCTTGTGATATCTTTTCTAGTCAGTGGTGGGATGGTTGTAGTTGTTCAACACAGTTTATGTTTGATAGAACTTCATGTGGCTATTATTAGCTATTTCCTCTGTTAATTATATTTGAGATTTTGTTTGCTTGCATAATAGGTTCACTGATCTTGCTATTTTGTGTGTGGATTCTTTCATTGGGTCATGTAAAGAGTAGCAATTTGCTTATCACTGTAGTTTTTATTTTTGAAGCCCAAAGCTGGAGGACGAGAAAAGAGATGAAAATTAATACAAGATACAGATGGAATAAGAATTGACAATCATTACTTGTTTTCAGCATAACAGAACCAAAATAAAAGAACCAAAATAAAAATCCCAAGTCAGCCGAAGCACCAATCTATTACAAATTTTTCAGCAGGGAATATATATGACCAACAATCGAAGCACCAGCAGCTCCCAGCATAACAGAATGCTGTAGTACTAAATTTAGCCAGAATCATGAAAATAAACACTATTACTATTACTACCAGAACATTACAAATGATCTGGGATATATATAGTAACAAACAATTCACAACAACAGCTTCAAGAATGCTGTAGTACTAAATTTAGACAAAAAACCAAAAACAATCCCAGCTCCTATAACAGCCTTGGATCAACAGGTCCTGACAGACTGAAAGAAAGAGTGAACGACCCAGGTGGGCATTTTTATTCGCTCCTATTGTTCGGATCACATCCTTCACCACTCCTCCAATATGGGTTATAGTAATCCTGCTGGGAGAAAAATAATGGTGGTTTTTAGCAACAAATAACACCCAATAAGACACCACAAAATGAAAGAGAAAGCCGAAAAATAAGACATTATACCTGAAAATGAATGGGGAAACCCCCTCCATAATAGACATCATGATGTGTGGCAAGGGGAAAGTCATCAACATGTGATGATTGCATATTTGCGTTGGTGGAGAAGTCTCCAATCTAAAATGTTTAAAAAATAGTCACCTTGAGAACTATACACAAGAAATTAGTGACAAACCTGTTTCTTAAAAAAAATAGTAACCCTTTATATTCATAGAAATTAGTGACAAACCTGTGAATTAAGATCTATTGCACCATGTCTCATGTAGTCTTCTGGACCATGTTCAACTTGAGAATTGTTATTGAGTAAGCTTACAAAATAGTCACCTTGAGAACTCTACACAAGAAAAAGTAGTAAAATAAGACATTTAATCTAAATAAATAAGTTTTTACATTTGAAAAAATTAAAGAAAAAGGTTTACCAAATTAGTGAAATCCATGTTATGTTCAATGGCCTTGTCTTTCTCTTTCTCTTTCTCTTTCTTTTTCCCTTTACTCACTCTAATACTTCTAACAACTTTCTCAATCTTAGACTGAAGCCTTTTAAAGCGGGGCCGACCTTTACGATGAACCGACAAAGGACTACAAATATTTTTATTTTCTTTACAGCCACTACCTACTTGGGTGCCTTGTCTGGGAGGTGTCGACTGATTACTTCCACACGTTCCATCATTTGTTTTTAGTACATTAACAAGCCTTTTAATCCAATGCATAACAACTTTTGTCTTATCTTCATTATCTGTCGCCAAATCTGCCGCTTCATAAAAAGAGTTGCACATCCTATCAAAACGTTCATTTTCTGGATTCAACGTCCAGTCAGAGTATATAATCTTAACCTTCTTATGACACCGCCTCACGTCTTTCCTCCACCTTCGAAGAATGAATTTATCTGGTAAGGTTCGAACTCGTTTTTTCAACAACACTGTAAGGGCATGTCTACATAATATTCCCCTGAACTCAAATAATTGACAGTTGCACTTAATGGTACATTCATCTTCTTTAAAATAAACTCTAAAAGTGGCTTCGCGAGTCCCTCCAAACATATCTTGTGTAACATCGCACACCTCAAAACCACATTCTATATTAATTGAATCAATGGCACAATAAAGCTTCCCTTTTACCTCTTCTTGAAATTCCTTGAATTTTGTCGTGGTATAAGCATCTTGAAATTGTTTCTCAAATGGATAATCAGTAAGGCATGGAATCCAATGGTCGAAGGAATTAAAATCCGCTTCATTCTCTTTTTGCACCTTACTTCTTAATGCATTCTCATACTGCTCAACAAATTGTTTTAAAGTTGTCCTTGAATTCACATAACCATCAAAAAAAGCATTCATACTTTCACTTCTTTGAGTTGAGGACATTCCAGCCCAAAAAGTATTCTTTAAAAATGTCGGCGCCCAACGACTTCTCTCATCGTATAACCCAGTCAGCCAAGCATTCTCTTTCAAGTTAAATTTCTCAATGAAACTAACCCATCGCTCTTCAAATTCTTTACAAGTTAATGAATCATAAACTGCCTTTTGCATTGAATATTTGATAGATTCATATTGGTTGCAACCACTTAATTTCTCGGGCAACTTCTTCATAATATGCCACAAGCACCACCTATGTCGCGCATTGGGGAACACAATTTCAATAGCCTTCTTCATTGCTTTGTCTTGGTCAGTGATTATTGCAGTAGGAGCACGACCATTCATACACGCAAGCCAAGTTTTAAAAAGCCAACAAAATGACTCAATATCCTCATGAGATATTAATCCACAACCTAAGAGTATTGACTGACCGTGATGATTAACACCAACAAATGGGGCAAATGGCATGTCATACTTATTAGTTAAGTATGTCGTGTCAAAGGTAATGGCATCCCCAAACTCCTCATAAGCTGCCCTACTCCTTGCATCTGCCCAAAAGACATTTTGTAGTCTCCCATCATCATCCAAATCCAACAAATAATAAAAATTTGTATTATTAGCTTGCATTTTTTTGAAGTAGTTTTGAAGTGCCATAGCATCCCCATCACCAAGCCTTAACCGCCTAACTTTGTCAAGATAGTTGTAACAATCTTTTTGTGAAAAAGACACATTCTCTTGCCCACCAGCTTCAACCAAGAAAGAACTAAAATTTTTATTTGGTCTAATACCAGCTCTATCATTAAGTTCAAGTCTCCTTTTCACATACTTGCTCATAATCCGATTTTTCTTATAAAATCTAGATTTTCCCGGGCTCAACTGATGATTATGATCAAGTGCTAGAGTCTTTACTCGCACTTTTCCGTCTTCGACTACTGCAGCCCTAATCTTAGCATTGCAACCAGTTTTGCTAACAGGGCGTAAGTTGAAGGTGTTCTTTGACTTGCTTATTGAACATCCTGACCGAGCACATGCAAGAACCACAAATTTAGTCTCTCCATTTTCTCCTTTTTCCGTTGATCTTATTTTCACCGGAAATCCATTTTGGTTACCATAATTAGTGTAATATTCCATGTATGAATCAACGGAACCAAACTCCATTCCTACTTCCGGATCTCTAATAACTTCATCAGCTTCTTCACTTTCTACTAAATCCTCCGCCATAGCACATTCCTCAATATTATTCATTCTCGTACTTGAATTAAACTCATCACTACATGCCATTTCTGCAAATTTAAAAAAATATATTAACTACATGCAATAGATATATAAAAAAGTGTATGACATTAAATTAATTTACCAACAAACATAAAAGCAAACCTGCATATTCAATATTATTTAGAATTTATCAATTAAGATTGAAAGGATAAACAAACTACGATCAATGGTAAGCAACTGTCCTGCCACATCTAAATACCATAAACTGATTAGCAAACAAGCCACTAATTGTCCTCCAGAAAACTCCACAAAATGAATTATAAAAAATATTAGCATAATAAATAATTATAACACCAAAACCTCTTTCAAATACTTTCCTGGAGCAAAAAACTGAAAAATCAAACATTCAAGATATTTAATTATATAAGATTATTTAAATTTAAAAATGCCCCAAACTGATTTAGTCATAGATTTTTCACTAGCCAGTGCAGAATTTTTCACTATTTAGTCACTTGATGGTGCAGAATCCTTTATTTAGTCGTAGATTTTTCACCCAAAACAAGAATTTCAACCAAAAAAAGAGTTTGCACAAATTTTAGGATTTTGGGAATTTAGGCGCATAAGAGAGTAATGGTAGGAGAAGAAGGAGGATACGAAATGGGAAAAATATTACGTTTGATTTTGATTCTCTGTTGTAGGAGGAAGCTTGTTCCGTCTGACTCGCGAAGCAGAAAGATCGGCAAAGTGAGAGGCGTGAGAGAGAGTTTGGTAGAGGAAGAGTATGTTTGGCAAAGTGAGATCACTTTTCTGTCCCGATTTTACTAAAAAAAAATTTATCTCTCTTCCTCTCTCATACTAATGTGGCAGCGCCACATCAGCCGGTCGCCAAAACTGTCCCTAAACCAATGTCGCCGTAGAATTATTGATAACTTTAATAGCTCCCTCCGAAAACAGCAACATATAATTTACATAGGCATACATGTCTAAGAAGTATGGCATACAATAGATCAAATTTATGACCATATATATAACAACACTCTTATTTTAAATAGTCGTTGTATTTAGGTCTGAGCAAAAAAAACGTTATAACCGTATTTTTTTAAAATCAATCGTGACGAATAGGATGATTCGGCATTTTTTTGTCGTTGTATTTAGGTCTGAGCAAAAAAAACGTTATAACCGTATTTTTTTAAAATCAATCGTGACGAATAGGATGATTCGGCATTTTTTTGAACCGGTACAGTATTAGTAAAAAAAATCAATATATAATTAATCGAATTGGGGCCGGTGCTAATTATTGCAAGGTCAGTATATGCCAAACTATAACGATTGAACCAATTGCTGAAATTTCTATAGATCAAGTTTATATGTATGTACTTTTAATATTAGCATTAAAATATATATATATATATATATATATATATATATGGTATGTTAATGCATTGGATAAGGAAACATTTAGTGTCAAAACCAATTCTTCTCCATAATTTCTGATCTCCCATTTTCTAACTCTCACTAGATGTCCCAAATTTCTAAATCTCTTTCAAAACTTCATACTTCTTCGTCATCTCTCCCCTATCCAATAGATTAATACTAACATAAGCAAAATTTGTGCAATAAGCTTCGATATATAAACGATAAATATCTACGGAACCGGCATAAGCGGTTAGGGATATCGGCTAATTCAGTGTCGGTATTGGTACTCAATTTTTAGACAAATCGATAACCAATTCAATACGGTTCATGTGAAAATATCATTTTACGATGTGGATTTATTAATTTCTTAAATAAATATTGGTGTTTCATTATGTGACATCACTTAATATATACAAATATTGAGTAAGTTATTGATTGACTAATAATAATAAAGAAAAAAAATTATACGCACGTGACGTTCTTTCCTCTCGTTTATGTGAATGTGCAATAAGTAATAATATGATTATAAAGTTATTTTAGAATAATTTTTTGCGCGATGATATATGAGCATATGTTATACGTGACTTTGTAAACAAAAGAAAAACATGAAAAATGTTTAATCGTTAATTGAAAATTTTATGTCTGTATATCTATTGTGTAAATGTTTAGATTCTTATTGATATTTCAGTCTCACATTGTAACATGTAAGATATATTATCTTATACATAACACTAAAATTTATTATCAGAAGTGCCAATGTCATAATATTTAATGTCGACTTGCAATAGATTTGATGACCCAATAATTGTTTTGGGGTAATAAATACGAGTCTCAGCTTGAATCGAGTTGTTATATATGATATCATAGTGTGGTATAATGTGTATGAAGATCATAAAAGATCAAGTATATTTTTTTAATTGACATGTGGTGAATAGGTGAATTTAAGACTTGTTTTGAGTTGGGTTATTACATTTGTCCTAAAATTTATTAAGGATTTGTACATTTACATGATAGCGGTAGCGGTTGTAGCGTTTTGCAAAGCAGCGTTTCAAAAAATATGATCTTATTTGCTTACCATCAATTTATTTCGTTGAAATTATAATTTTTGTTCGGCTAGAATTGTAGTGGTTGCAGTTGAAATAATACAAAATAACAAAAAATGAAATGAATTGTTATATCGTATAAATATACGATAATAAGTTAATACATCATTGTGACGTCCCCAAAATAGGTTCAATACCAACCCATTATGAGTAACCAAATACATGGTACAAAATTCAAATACAATCTTTTATAACATACGGTCGTGCAAATTACGACCACACAAACTGTAAGTTTCAATACAAATCGTATATAATACGAAATATAAACATTCAAATTCACTCCTTATTAATTACAATCATTATCCTACTATTTTATAGAATAGTGAGGACTTCTACTGATCTAACTCTGACCATCACTCTGATCCCCAACTAGTCCCCGCGATATTCCTATTTCCTGAAGAGAACAATGGAAGAAAAGGGTGAGCTCAACTAGTCCAGTAAAGAATATTATGACTAAGATAATGAATAATAAATTATCGTTAGTCTTCAATAAATCAGATAAAATATAATGGACAACAAATTTTAGATCAATATTGGCAGCGAAAATAACAATTCATTAGAAGAGTTAAGTAGAGAACGAAGTCTACCATCTTCTATGATTTAAAAGTTCATCATCAATATTTTATCCCTGTAATATCAATCAATATATATCTCAAATCAATATTCATCTTTGCACTACGGCCAAAAATATTCATTTGTATCACCAGTTGATCATGTTCATCTCAACACCAGTTCATCTTGGCACTACGGGCCAAAGATATTCATCAAGTAATCATTTATCCTTGCACTATAGGCCAAAGATACTCATCAAGTAATCTTTCATCTTTGCACTACAGGCCAAATATATTCACTTATATCACCATTTAAAATTGAGGATGATGAAACATAATATAAGAAACGAATCCAGTGAGATAAAGAACAAGGATTAGGGATTCGTAATTTAGTTTATTCAAGTTCAATAATACTCCATAATAATCAATTGTGGAGCAAAATTCAAGAATGAAGTTCAAAACTTGGCTACAATCAAATTTTGTTTTACTGTGCATAGTAACTCGACATGAAAAGATAAGAATTTCATGAAAAAGTTCAAAAAATTATTCCGGTTAAATGATACTAGAAGAAAGCGCAAAACTCAAGAAATTTCTGATCATTTTAGGAATTCTAGAAGCAAAACTTACCGTAGTAAGTTTAGAGTTAGGAATCTGAAATGAAACAATATACGAAACTGCAATTGGATTTTCACCCGTCTGGCGGTAGTCCGATCAGACAGATTATTTCCACAATTTAATAACAACTGAATACGAAGGGTTATTCACAAGGCATGCGATAGTCCGCGTAGACAGGTTATTTCCACATAATAATAAAGAATTGAATAACAATAGGATTTCACCATGCATGCGGTAGTCTGCGTAGACAGGTTATTCCAACAGAATAATAAATAATGGAATAACAACCTTACGAATATTGAAAGAAAATAACTCTTTTTATGAATACGAAAGAAATAATACCCTTTACCTTAAAAATTCAAAGACTGCACTAGTGTAATAGCATAATACTCTTCTTCTTTCTCTCTTATTCTTTCTCTATAGTTTTAGTGAATTGATGAGAAATAATGAAGAAATGAGCTTCTATTTATAGGCTCGGCAGAGTAAGGGTAAAATAGTTTTTTCGCCATATTTTATGACATCATCACTTACATCATCGATCCTATGACATCATTGCTTACCTCATCGCTCCGATGACATCCTTGCTTACCTCATCGCTCCGATGAGATCATTGTTTGCATCATAAAAGTTCAAATTTAATTTGCACTCTTCCACCTCGTTTAACTTTTATACCATGAATTTACTATAATAATGTTACCATTCAAATTATAAAAATCATACTATTATATAATCACATCATACTACTATAATGTAATATTATAATAATATACTTGAATGAATTATTTTATCGGACAAGATAAAAGTCCAACTTTCAACAAATATCACATGTTAAAAATTTCTCCTTTTAAATCCACATTGAATAAATATTTTCTTATCATATATATCAAAAATTAATTATTCACAAATAATATTACAGAACTACAATATTGACAACCAGGTCGTTCCCAGGAAAGAGGGGGCCTTCCGATAAGGATTTCTCTTTACTTCCACGCAATTAATCAACCCCTTTTATAGACAGAACTTTCTTAGACATTGCCAATAATGCTATCTAATAATATTATTCAAATAATATGAATTATTGATTTAATAATTTGAAATAATGTGCAATGACAATTATTGAATCAATAATATAAAATAGCAAAGTAGCACTTATTGATATAAAATATCAACGTAACAAATATTGAACCAATAAAATATTATGCAATTGTTGAATCAATAATATAAAATATTAAACTGTAATTACTGTAACAATAATTGAGTAAGTGTCTTCCTACGTAAGAATTAATAATTCGAAATACTGTGCAATACCGTGTGCTACTGTGCAATACCACGTATTACTATATTTGAACCACCGGGTATTTCAACAGTACTAACGGTAACAGTTTTGCCGTTATTTTTATAAAAAGGTTACTTCTGTCGCTTTCTATATCCGACATTCATTTTGTTGTGGGGTCCACCGATGACTGCGCCGTCGTACGAATATTCTCTGACAAAAAGAATATTATTCGACCAAACGAATATTTCCCGACACAACGAATATATTTATAACCACTTGCATACTTTGTAAACTTTGCACATTTCACCCATAACTTATCACATTTATCAAATCAACACCTTACTATTTCAAAATAATATATAAAAAAAATTAAATCTTATTCATAAAATTTGGGGTCTTACAATCATCATACAAAAAATAATAGTTTATGGGAAAAAAATTAATAGAGTATGTAATATCATTTTTCTTTTGTTATTTTATTATTGTATTATTAATAATATATATAACTAATTTAGTCATAATAATAATTTACTTTATTTTTCTAGAGTTATTTAAATTTGAAAAATACCGAAGTTAATTTAATAATGAAATAGTATTCACACGAATGTATTGCTTTGTGAGAGAAAGTAGATATCTAAATGACTTGTATTAATTTAAATTATGTCTCATAGTCCGATAACATAGTACATCTTCAAAACTGTCAATATATATATATACACACGATAAGGATCTCAAGCTTATTCAACTAAAAATTCATTCAATTCACCACCTTTTAGCGACGGATTGGACGATGATTTGGTCCGTCGCTATATATACAACCGTCGTCTATATGTTGTCCGTCGCTAAAAGTTAAGACGACGATTGTATATATAGCAATGGATCAAACCGTCGTCCAATCCGTCGCTAAAGGGGGGTGAATTGGGTGCGGACCGATATATATATATATATATATATATATATTATATTATATGGCATGAAAACTTGTCAATCAAGCTAAAAATGTGTTTCTTATAAGTTATTTTAATTTTTAATTTATGAATCATTTTAAAATAAATCAACTCTGAACATACCCTTAATTGCTTCAATTTGATAATATTTTGTTAATGTAAAAAAAAAAAAACTAAAAGTTATTACATAGCCTTAAAATAAAGGAAAACTAAATTAAAGAGTTCAAAAATGAAAAACAAAAACCGAATATGCCAAAAATAGAAGAAGATCCATAATCCAAACAAATTGATTACAATTGTAGAATCTTGTTTTCCACGTATCGTGTGGGGGCAGAACACGGTTCAGGATATCCTATTCCTGATTGAACTACTTCAATTCCAATCCTCATCCATCACAACCTGCCTACTCATTTACACGCTATGTTCGTCATCAATTTCCCGTAAACACCCTTAAAAATATTGACTAGTAGTCATACTCAAACAAATAGCCAATATGTAATTATTGCGTGTAAATATACCCAAAAAGCCAGGGCAAATTTGGCGACCAGGTAGAAATAGTGGCAAAACGTTTTAAAAAATTATTTTCCTCCCTCAACAAGTTTCTACAAATTTCTGCATAAAACCGTAGTAATCTGTCGTCGTCTCGCCGCAGACCGGGTAATTTCAACTGTTTCACGGTCACCGGAGAATATCACAGTACGATCGATTTCCTATTGGCCCTATTTACCAGGTATGCTTCTGCTTTTTTGCAGTATTGGCTGAGAAGTCTTTATATTTGATTATGAATTTCCCCTAATTATGCTTATATATGTATGTATGTATGTATGTATATATTTCTAGTCCTGAGCTTTCATTGGTTGCTTTAGATTTTGTTATGTGATCCTAACTGGTGACATTGTTTTGGGATCTAGTTGTTGATTAGTTCCCCAGATTATGGAAAGAAGGAGGTGGTTAAAGGTGGTGATTTTAATGGGTTTATTTGCGCTTTCTGCCAGTAGAGGTAATTATATTAGATACCATAATGGAGTATTACTTATTTTATGCTTTCAATAGCTCAGGTTTATTGGTTTACATTAGCTATTAACTATAAAATGATCTGTTAATTAATGCTTTCTAAATTGAAAAGCCTTAAAATTTGTGAATTTAAGAGCTCATAATTGAAGTGTACAACTTCAACACTGTTCTATGTTGATTATTTAGAGAAGTGTGTATAAAGAAGTAAGCATATTCTTTTGTACTCCCTTCGCCACAGTTTACATGTTGACTTTTACACAGTTTAATAAAATAATGAGATCTGGGTATGAGGTTGTGCATGCTGCAGAGTGCCACAATTATCCAATTTACATCTTCTCAAAATCAGGGTGAAAATGGTAATGATAGGTATAAGTTTAAAAACAACGATGACAAGATTTTGGAACATGAGAAATGGAAAGGGTAACAATATGGGATGGAGAGAGAATTTTCTATAATGTTGCTGCGGAAATGCGCTGCCTGCAGTAGTAGGATTTTGTTGGATTCTGGATAACATGCCTATTGCCTACAATATCTTCCAGTCTTCTAAATATAGGAATTATCATGGATATTTAATTTACCTTGGGGTGATTCAGTTTCTTGATGTCTGCAAGCGTTAGGTAATGGTTTCACTCTTAGCAGCCTACATCTATTTATTGTAAGCATAAGCAGCAGGAAGGAGACGTATCAGTGGCTCAGTGCAGATGTTTATTTTGCACGTAGAGTTTGGTCAGTTGAGATTAACTACTGAAGTTAGAAAACTGGTTTAATGTTTGTGGCGTATGATTTCTTGGTTAATGACTTTCATGACAATTAAGTGCTTAGACTCCTATCCATACCTATGTTTGTAAATGTCCTCTCCACTAGCAATGTTTACCAATATATTTGTTTGCAAGACATTTATAATATATGAACAAAGAATCTGCACTTAATTTAAATTGACTTCTACTAACAGAATTGATGATTTCAAATTTTTGGTCAAGTCAAGACTGTACACTAAATCTGATAAGTTCATTGGATTCTGCATGGCTACAGTGGCTTATTTTAACTAGCTAAGTGAATAAGGTCTGATGGGTCAAATTCTATTAGAAAGACGCAATACGTTTCATGTATCTTTTCCATATGGATGATTATGCTTAACTTGAAAAAACTATCATGTTTTGTTTGGAATTGTCACGAAATGCTATTATTCCTTTTGTTTCAATCTCATTTTATGATGTTGATCCCGCTTAATGGATAACACTAACCAGGGAATACACACATGATTTTATCTACTTTTCTAGAATTTTTGTTTTACGATTCTATGTGTTTAGTGGTTAAACATAGATGGAGAAATTATAAGCTTTGGATAGACTAATGACATAATGGGTACTTATACTTTTATAATTGATGGAGTTATGGGTAGTTCTTTAAGTGAAGGGTAATTTTCTGCAATATAAAAAGCAAGACACTTGACAGAGCTTTAAAAATAGGGTAAACTACCTGCTATTGCTTATTTTTTGTTAACAGACACTGGTACATGAATGACTTGAACTTGAGCATATGTATGAGCTTGTTCTTTCTTGTCAAAGCCATATGGTGCTTCCTAATTTCATTTTTTCTTGAATGCAGAACTTAAGGTTGAGAACAAGAATGCTTTACCCATTTACAATCCCACGCTTGCCAGAATACTTGTAGAGTATTCTTCGGCGGTCAGTAATGATTTAACTTGCAGTCATAATATTTGTGTATTTTTTTAAGAGAATGCTTCATCAGTTTGTAAAAGGGTAATATAAACAATTGTTGCTCTTGCAGGTATACATGTCAGATTTGACAGAACTATTTACTTGGACATGCTCAAGATGTAATGATCTCACCAAGGTATCCTGATTAGTATCAATGATATCCGCTCAACTAACTGAATGAGCAACTCTGAGTAGATTTGATGTTTAAGCATTAGCATGATTGTATCTTTTTATGTTGAAGTATTGGTAATGATTATTGTTGTTTATATTGAAACAGGGATTTGAAATGATAGAGCTGATTGTTGATGTCCAGGCCTGCCTGCAGGTGCATCTTCATAGTAGTGTCACAGGGAAGAAGATCATGGATCCTCCCTAGAGATATTTACTGACGTCTAACACTTAGTTTAGGATGTGTGGAATCTTATACTAGTTATGATTATTTGTTGCAGGCATTTGTTGGGGTAGCAAAGGATCTTAATGCTATTGTTATTGCATTCCGAGGCACTCAGGAACGCAGGTTTGAAATTCTGGCAGCATTTTTTAATTATCTATTTGCCGTAATGTATATGGATGCAAATTCAGTTCACTAACAAGGGAATTCTTCAAGAGGTGAAAAAGTTGACTGAACGGTGATTGTAGACCTATGCATGATGACACAGGAATGTGGTTCTGACTTCACACTTATGTGTCTGTTGCACCGTGCATGGTCAGAATATGTAGCATTAATAAAAAGATGCCAAATTATTTATTATCAACTCAAGTCAACAACACCTTTTATCCCAAAGTAGTTGGGATAGACTGGAAATGAATTCCATATGTAAAGATAAAACAAAAAAATAATAATAATAAAAGGATAAAATAATTGGCATAAAATGAAAGAATAGAATTAGATCATAACTGAATTTGTTTTTTTTGATAGTCCTTCTGTTTGGTTATTGATGTTCTTTGAGTTTCAAGTAGTTTAAGGAAACATTGAGATTGGTTGAAAATAAGCATTGAGTGGATCTCACTTTTAGTTTTTTCTTTTCTAAAATTAGTGGATCTCACTTTTTTCCAAAATTATTTCAAAACAATGATAAATTGATTAAATTCAGAAAATTTGAATAAGCTAAAACCGAAGAGGACATTGTTTTGGACATCCCAAAAAAGAAAGGAGGACAAGTAGACCGGACAAGAAAAGATGCCATACTGAATGATACTTATTTGAAACAGCACTAACCCATCGAACCCCAAGGGCTTAGTTCAGTGGCATGCGTTCCACCTCATAGTGGTTAGTTATAGGATCAAATCTTTCCTACTCAAAGTGGTTGTATCTGAACTTTCTAGGGATGTGACTCTTGTGATGTGGGTTGTGTTGGGGTAATAATTTTGATGCACTAAGAAATCAAAGGAGCGAGACAAATAAATGAAGAAGCTAGGATATGACTAATATGTAGGTTAGGCTAGGCCTGTGTAAAACATAAATGATTTGAAACATTATGTCTTCTATACAGAAAATATCATCTAACACTGAAGTAGTTGTTCTTAAAATAAGTCAGATATCTTAAAATCCGAAAAATTATGTGCATGTCATCTGCACACATTGGTTTTATGCTCAACAAGTCTCTTTAGTGTTTATTGTGGTTAAGGGTGTAAACGAACCGAATCAAGCCGAGTATTGAGTTACTCAGATTTGGTTCACAAAATTTATCGAGTATAAAATAAGGTTTGATTAAGGCTCATTTAGCTACTGAGTCGAGCACGATTTCGAATCGAACCCGAGCAGTTTGAACTTTTCGAACTAATATGATTCGAGTATCAATAGAAAATTACAATTTAAGGAGGTTCGAGTACTTTATTGAACTTTAAAATTTGCTCATATTTGACTCATTTATATTTCGAGTCGAGCTCGAATCGAACTTTTAGTCGAACGAGTACGAATCGAGCCCGAACTGTTTGCTCATTTTACAGCCTTAATTGTGGTTGCAAGTTTGAAACTTTGTTTGAATGTAGCACTTGCATTCAAAATTGTAAACAATATGTATGTTTTACTAATGTTTCGTGATACTTCCGGGGCCTGTCTAATTTTAAGTGCTAATTTCTATTTGTGTGGATAAATTGCACTTTCAGTATACAGAACTGGATTGCAGACCTATACTGGAAGCAACTTGATTGTGATTATCCTGGCACCTCTGATGCAATGGTACATGTGGCAATGAATTTGGTGTATGCAGTTCTTGTCAAAGTCAAATTTTTGTTGTCATGCTTCTTGCATTGTTTCAGGTGCATCATGGATTTTATTCTGCTTACCACAACACAACTTTGCGTCCTGGAATTCTAGATGCTGTTGAAAGTGCAAAGGAGTTATATGGAGACCTTCAGATTATGGTAACAGGACATTCAATGGGAGGGGCTATGGCTTCTTTTTGTGGACTAGATCTCGCGGTGCTTATATCTACGCCTTCTTGATTTATTGCATTCTATTATATGGATTGTGGCTTTTGCATGATTTGTTAAGTACTAGCATCTGATATATCATTATCATCATCATTATTAGTTTTTTTGCATTCTAGTAATACTGCGAGTGCCTATACAATTGCCAACAATTGATAAAAAACAAATGAGGAAATGTATTCTTCTTTGACTATAATATCGTGTTATGTATGACATGGTGCTATACTGCTAGGTTTTTGGACGTGGTGTTTGTACATATTGACCTTGCAGACTCAACATAATTATTAATGGTCATGATTTTCAGTTTCCGCATGTTACATGTGATTTCCCTTTAGGTCTGAGGACCTAGACTGAGCCATTTTTCTACTGTTTCTCTTTTCAATTGCATGTTAGAATTCTGGTGTAAGTAAGCGTATATGAGCCTTGGACTCTTCAAAATGCATCAAGTACCTGTGTCGGATGCTTGAGTCTTGGGTGAGGTTTGTGTAATGTGTCCAACAGACATCAAATATTCCACTAGCAATTATATCCAGCATGACAATTTGATGACATTGTGCATTACACTTTCTAAATATTTGTTAGTGTTTTAGAATGAAAGAGGTGCCCATTTTTAACCCTATGGGTTACATTATAAACATTTCATCCAGAAATTATATATATATATATATATATATATATATATAAATATAAATATACATGATTGTTATGCCATGTCCCCATGTCTTGAGATTTGGTGATCAGATTAATTCTATACTTGGATATGTATTTGCGCACGTAACTTTTACCCAAGTCTATGTAACATATGCCAGCGAAATTTGAAATACCATAACAATCTAGGTTTCCTGTATATTGTGTGCACGGTTCCTGATCTCTCCCATCTTCAGTTATGGCTTTGAATGTATTTCTTAATTCTGCAGTGCTTCAGTTGATTATTCTCTTGATTGTCAGCTGTATTTTGAGATGCGAATCTTTAGTTGCTTTAGTATTGGCAAAACATGCTTCTTTCACGATGTTGTTGAAGTATTTAATAATTTTTTTTGCTTATTACCAGGTCAATTTTGGAGTTCAGAATGTTCAGGTTATGACTTTTGGACAACCTCGTGTTGGCAATGCTGCTTTTGCATCCTATTACAGTCAACTTGTGCCTAATACCATTAGGGTAGTAAATGACCATGATATGGTGCCTCATCTGCCTCCATATTTTTATTATTTCCCAAAAAAGACTTACCATCATTTCCCAAGAGAGGTAAACATTAATGTTTTCCCCCAATTTGATAAGTAGTATTTTATTCCTAATTTACTCTTTTCTTATTTTACAATACATCCTGAACTGAAACCAAGGCATACGAGTTTGGTTGAAAAAAGAATTATGAATTGATTAATGATGTGCTAATATGTTATGTTATGTGATGTCAGTAGGGCTGTAAAAAATGGGTTGAATGGCTCTCTTATAATTTATCGAGTTTATGATACTAGAATTAATCCCGAGTTCTCGTGAGCCCTCACAAGCTACTCGAGTTTGTTTCAAGTTTTAGCTTCTAACGAACTAATCAAGATGATTTAGGCTCACTAAGCTCATTTATGCCTTTTGAAAAGATAAATTCCCATTTATTTTCAATTAAATCTAAAATCATTATTACACACACACACACACACACACACACACACATATATATATATATATATAACATAGAAAATATGTTTTTCATTGGTCATATATATAAATAATGATATACATTTTTGTAAAAATAACCTGCTATTTAGTTGAGTTAAGCCGAGCCGAGTATCTAGCTGAGTTCAGCTAGTTCAATGAGTTTTCGAGCTGAGCTCAGGTAGGTCATTCACTAATGGAGGCTAAAATTTGCTCTAGCTTGGCGCATTAACTCCTCTAGCCGCTTCTAAACGACCTTGACTAGCTTGCCAGCAACTCAGCTCATTACATGCCTAGCTAGATGCCAGTAATGAGCAAGGCAAAACGGTCAAGTTGAGCTCAATATTATGATAAGAAAGCTGGTGGAGTTTTAACAATCGTGTCGTGGATGTTTATGTATATTCTGTTTGTCGATTTGTACATCTCTTCTTTTTAAGTTTCAATCAGAGACCACCCCTTTTCCAAATTGCAGGTGTGGCTCCATAATGCTGGAATTGGAACTCTAATTTATCTAGTTGAAACGGTCTGTGATGGTTCAGGTGAAGACCCAAATTGTAGCAGGTAAATGCTCCTCTGTCCGTAACAGTTAGCTCTTTTGGCTTGCGATTTGTAATTATTCATTTCTAAAGGATATGATATTTTAAAATTATGGAACTTAATGAACATACAAAACCAACATGTACTTGAATCGTTAGATCTCAATAATTAAGTAATGCCACGTGTTCCTTATAGTGTGTTTCCTATCTACGTACTTTGTTGTTTGAGGCAAATTCCTAAATATCTAAAGCTGCTATAGACCATTTTACTCGTGAATTTTTTTGCAGGTCAGTGTCTGGGAACAGTATTGCAGACCATTTAACATACTACGGCGTTGAGATGGGGTGTGATGATTCAGTCACTTGCAGAATGGTTATGGATCCCCACCTAGCGGCATATAGCACAATAGATCAAAGCGGCAATTTTATCTTGTCCAGAAACCGTTCCACCCATGTTTTGAAAATGAATACAGGATCGGGTGTTGAGAACACCATAATAAAGAGTATGGTATAGTTTTACTATCAATTTCTTTGGAGGCATAATTGTTGTGTCATGTGAAGGCCTTGGACTGGTAAGAAATGTGTATATATATATAACCTGTATATGTTTGTAAATATGAACAGTGTACTGCTGGTCTGCATCTATTGTTTATTGATCTAATAAGGTTATATTTACGGCTCCGATGATGTCTATTGGGGTGATTCTAAATTTTTAATCTAGTTTGTCATAGGGGGTGTTTGATAAAAACTTAATGAATCTGAATTTGAATGAAAAAAGTTGTTTGATAATGTCTGAAATATCTGAATAACAGATTATTATTATTCTACCCCTTTAAAAAAATTCAAAATTATTGTAAATTTATTTAATATTACTTAATATAATATATAATATTGTAAAAAAAAAAAAATTCATTCAGCCCATTCAATAAAAAAAATGATACTAAACCATTCAGTCCAAATCGTCTGAATGTCTGATTGATGATTTTTTTTTCTCCAAAACAAACGTAGTGAATGGTTGATCGATTCAGCTATTCAGTCCTAAACAAACAGCCCATAGTTGAAATCATGACAAAAGTCTACTTACTATATATGAAATTCCCATCCAACTTAGTGAATCAAGTAAATTTATTATAAAACAAATAATGTTAAACTTTCAAATCCATGGATATTGAATTGAAATTACAATTTACTTTTCCTCGAGCTAAGCAGAGAATTAAGTAGTACCAAGAATAAGACGGTTATACAGGAGGGGAGGCTTGGCTTGGCCCTTGTTTTTCTTTTACTTCAATTGGCTAGTACTTCATTTGGTTGGTAAACTGATCAGCTATTTCAGTTGGTCTTTGAATCTTACTCGGTCACATTTTCCTGCACAATCAAACAAACTTTGTTAACACATTGTCATAATATCCCAATCGATCTGGTTATCATAAAATTAAATTCATGGTAAGTTAAGTTGATCAATTGACTGATACAGCTAGAGATAATCACACACGCGTCAACGTAATCAGTCGGTCAACTCGAATCTTCTTAGAAAAACGGAATCAAACTTACCTCATTAGCACTCGAAATCTTGTCTTCTTCCTTGTTAGCTGCTGCTGCTGCTGCACTTTTAGATTCAACTATTAGCTCGGCTTCTTGCTTCACCGGAAATGTGTCAATGGCCTCAGCTTCTTTCACCTTATTTATCACCGGAATATTATTTCCGCCACCAAATGCAGCTACGTTAACAACCTTTTCTTCATTTATTTCAGCAGTGATGTTAACTTCGACTTCTTTCACCGGATTTACTTCAACTTGTACGTCAGCAGCCTCAATTTTTTCAGCTGAATTCCGGCCTTGGGCTAATGTACTTCTAACCTCGGGTTCTTTCACTAGATTTCCTTCATCCAACCCAGCTGCAGCCTCGACTTTTTCCACCCCACTTACTTCCGTCACATTACCGGCGGCCTCTTCTAAACATGCAAATAACATAATCAATAACTCTTTTAGTACCATGCATGGCATTATATATGAAACATGTATGGTATATAATTAATTAATTAAACAGTTCAAATTGATTCATACAATTAGCATATATATATATATATATATATATATATATATATATATATATATATATATATATGCTACGTACAAGGCTACCACCACCAAAGTATTTGGCAGATCTTCTTTTCAAGAGCTTAAATATTCAACTTGAGTCTCTCTCATTACGATAAGATATGATTACACCATATATATGGCGGAGGGAGGGGGTCCGGGGGGTCCACGGACCCTCCGGCAGTTGGAAAAATTGGTATGTAGTAGGTATGTGGGTGGATCCGATCTGAAATCCGGCAATGGCAGGGGTCGTGCACTGAGAAGAAGAAGGAAGGGGAAGAAGAAGAAGAATTTTTTTTTTAAAAAAATATAACTTTATAATTAAGTAGCCTACACATAATATAAATACTGACATATTAATAAATTTTTATCCGTTTTCAATTTTAAAATGGTCAAATAAATGAATCTCTAATTTAAAAAGAAAGAAGTACTAATAATTTACCTAGATTTTTTTACATCTTTTTGACACTTTTGGAGGCAGGTCGTCTAACAAACTTTATTAAATAATCTATCTATTTTGTAAGAGAAAAAAAGAGAGTGCCATTTATAAATTTTGCAAACGCTAACTACTTTTCATTTTATATATGTATACTTTTTAAAATAATAAGGTGTTCATTCATTAATAATGACATTATATACATGAATATAACTAAATGATAGAATTTATTTATTTTTAAACGAAAGGAGTTTTTCTGTTATTTAAAAATAATAATTAATTCGTTTCACAAAAAGAACTTTATTTATAAAATTTATCAATATTAAATATGTATTTTTGTTTTATATCTATCTCAAGTGAATAAGTTGTTGTGTTAATATTAACCACACTATATTAAAATACGATGATAATTTATACTTATCACTACAAAAATAATTATTTTTATACTCTTTTTAAAAAGAGTAATGGACGTATTTGATCTTTTTAATATTTTTCTATTTGTGAAACGAAGTAAATAACAGAGGAGGTCTGTATATTGGAGGGTCTGGTAAAAACAGAGGAGGAGAGGAGAGAAGAGATCCGTCGCTGCTGCTGCTGGTCGCCACTGCCGGTCGCCACGCCGACGCCCACCCGCTGGACCCCCCGACTTAAAATCTCTGGCTCCGCCACTATATATATATATATGAACCAAATGAACATTTGTGTCTGACCCACAAGAATACGTCTTGATATACAGTCAAACTCTCGTTCAAGGGTTTTTATAAAAAGAAGGGTATATATAAGGCTGTAAAATGAGCAAACAGTTTGGGCTCGATTCGTACTCGTTCGACTAAAAGTTCGATTCGAGTTCGACTCGAAATATAAATGAGTCAAATATGAGCAAATTTTAAAGTTCGATAAAGTACTCGAACCTCCTTAAATTGTAATTTTCTATTGATACTCGAATCATATTAGTTTGAAAAGTTCAAACTGCTCGGGTTCGATTCGAAATCGTGCTCGACTCGGTAGCTAAATGAGCTTCAATCAAACCTTATTTTATATTCGATAAATTTTGTAAACTAAATCTGAGTAACTCAATACTCGGCTTGATTTGGTTCGTTTACACCCTTAGGTATATATATATATATATATATATATATATATATATATATATATATATATATATAAGATTTTATTTTCTTGATTGTATATATTGAGCATATATATATTTTATTTTGGGTGAGGAATGAACCTGTACTTTTTATCTCCTCCTCGTCCTTGGTTTCTTCAACTGATTCTTTCATCTCCTCGGCAGCACTCTCCAGTTTCTTGCTCTGATCTTCTGATGCACCCTCCTTGTGCGGAGTGTAATATACAGATGTTCCGGATACCCCCTCGGAGATAATGCCCTCAATGGTTTCCTCATCATCATCTTTCCTTGAAGGGAGAAAATTATTATTATTAGGCGACTCCTCCTCACAAACCAAATTTCCTTTCCCTTTCTCTTCCACTTCACCTTCACCTTCTTTCTTTTTATTTGATTCACCAACATTCTCTTTCTTTATTTCCTTGTCATCAAAAACCTCCACAATTTCACCTTCTTTTACCTTCTCATCAACCCTAGACTCATTCATACCCTTTGCATCTCCCCCCTCTTTCGCTATATTGATCACATTCCACGACGTACCCTCATCAGAATTTCTAGCATTTGAATCTCCATTTGCCCACTTTAGGCTTTCTTGTTTTTGTACATGAGATTTGGCGGCGTTTGTAGGGTTTTCAGGATTTTTTTGAACATCTTTGTTGTTGTTGTTGCAGCCAACAATATTAGAATGTCTCTTGCTTGGGCTAGGGGTAATGATAGTATTTCCTGCGGCAACTGTATGCTTTGATTCCTTACAACCCATAACTCAAAATATATCTGCGTGAGAGAGAATTAACTAAGAGGGTCAGGAAGGATGATATATATATGTATGTATATATATATCAGTCCTTCCCCTTTTCTTTATTGAGGAATTAATTCGAGAGGAAAAAGAAAGAAAAGAAATGAATAATATTATTCTTGTGTACGAGCTAGTTTTTTCTTTTAATTAATGTTTGAATTCATTTGTATTGGAGGAGGTAGCTAAGTCCTTTATATAACATGTTATGTTGGAGTTGACAGAGAAGGAAACCTAAATTTGTGTTGTGTTTTAGAGGAGGAGATTTTGTCTGTGTTGGCATGCCAAGCAATAGGGAGGTGCATGGCCATCCTATAACGAGACATGATCTCCCATCTTACAAAATCATGCTCCCTAATTGCCATCCTAAAATAGTCATTTAAACGGATTTGGATTTCATGAAGTTGTCACCCCGTTAACTGGTATAAATTTTATAATTTTTGTTATAACAAATATTGTATTTTAATTCTACCTTAATGTGGGTCACAACACAAATATAACATTTGTTATAATTAGTACATCAAAAATGTATAAAACTTCATGCTACTCAAATAGCGTGACAACTTCAAATGGAATCTGAATCCATCTTTATTTTAAATTTGAATTTTCTACTTTAAATGTTTTTTTTGGAGACGAATTATTTATTTTTGTGCTTCAGACATGTTTTTTAGATGGAGTGCCTTTTAGCACAAATTTTAAAATTTCATTTGATTTCCTAATTGATTCTTATAAAAAAAAAATGTGATTGAGGGGATTCCAATTACGTGAATCATAAATTTTTTGATTATCGGAGAGATCCACTATATATTAAAATGATGAAGGTTAGTATAGGTAAATTAATCATTTAATTTCACAAAGATTTCAAAAAAAAAATTATTGCAATTTTTATTAAATTTTTAAAAATGGAATATGTTTCCCAAATGGGTGAAAATTAAACACAGGTTAAAAAACCAATCGAAGATAATCGATCAAGGTGGATTTGCTAACCGTAGGGATTCAATTTGTTAATTTAATAGGGTAGTCAACTAGTCTCTGTTCAAACAAGTACAACCGACTCTGTAAGGTTGGATCGATATTTCTCTTTTTCAAAAAATGATATACTCTCCCGTTCTTTGTTAAAAATCGTTTTAGAGTTGTGCATAAAAATTAAAAAAATAATTAAAAAATATTAAATATAATATTAATTGTCTATATTGTCTTTGTATTAGAAAAAGTGGGTGCTATTTATTGGACAAGAAATAGTGAGAAAACTAAAATTATATTTAATACTTAGGATAATATTAGGCACTAAACAATTAATGCTTACTTGAACTTCTCAAACGACTTATATTAAAGCACAAAAACATTTATCTAAAATGACTTATATCTACAAATATTTAAAGAGCAATGTTACTATCACATAACTCTCACATACACACACATATATACGGTGAGTTTCCCCCTAACATACGGGATCCGCAGTATGTATGTGTGTGTATGTGAGAGTTATGTAAAAAAATTTATGTGATAGTAGCATTATTTATATTTGGAATTTCTTAACATGTGCCCTAAGGGTACATGCTAAGCACACAGTTCAAGGGAATATTCCGTTGAATTGTGTATATATTCTCTTGAACTTGGTGCAAATACAAAAATTAAGAAAATATACACATAATTTAAGAAAATATTCTCTTGAACTGTGTGTTTAACATGTGCCCTTAAAGCATATGTTAAAAGGACCCTTTATATTTAAATGCCTAAAACATTACGCACACTAACTGTTTGTATAAATGCCTACGACAACACAAACAGTTACTTTATGTGAGTTGGTTGCTTTCGATCATTCTTTCATATCCAATTCGCCAATAACATGGTGCCTGTCGCTTGTCATTCACTACAGTCCCCACCTTATCCTCTCTCTCCGGTTACTTCATGACGTGTTTGTCTGGTAATATCTCTCTCACATCACCATAATTGTCACTAACAATATTATACTACTAATAAACTTAGTCATGGGGAATGCAATAGCTAAACATATTTCTGTATATAAAAGGGAAAGTCCCTTCCTTTGTCCACTTGATTTGCATTTTTTTGTTTGGGACAAACAATATCCCCATCTCCCCAGATCCCCAAATCTGCGCCTTCCATTCCTTTTCTGGTAAACTCTCAACTCTCCAATCCAATACTAATGGAAGGCTCCACCAATGAACGTCTTGATTTTGGGAAGATGGGTTTTGGGTACCTCTCTTTCTCTTTATAGATATTCTTTCTAATCATATCATATGATGCGTCAATGTATGCATTTTTAGCTCTTTTTGTTTGGCTGATTGGGTTTTGTTTAATGGTCTTGTTATTTTGGTATATAGATGAACTTTAGTTGTCGATGTTGGAATGATATTATTAACTTTTTTACTGGTGATTTGATTTGCGGTATGGAATATGATAGATGTAAGCATTATAGAAGAAGATGCAAGATCCGAGCTCCCTGCTGTAATGAGATCTTTGATTGTCGCCATTGCCACAATGAAGCCACGGTATTAGTAGTTTATTACTGCATTTTCTACCTCATCTCTTGTCTTTGGCTCAACATATATGTTCATGAGGCTCTGTTTTGATCTAGGTCTTCTGTGATTTTCACTTATTATATTCACTGAAGCAATTAAGCACCTTCTTTGATTAACATGAACTCTTTGCATTCTTTTCTTCTTCATTTGAATCGATACTTTTAAATGATTTTGTTTTTGCTGATGTGGGAATGTTTTGTTTGGCCTTTGTTTCAATTAATCAGAGCATGTTCAGCAACCCCTTTGATAGGCACGAGCTGATTCGACATGATGTGAAGCAAGTATGTTTGAATCCAAGTCTTTTGCTATTTGTTTCATTATAAATTTCAACTTTTTTGAAATCGTGATTAAGATACATAAATTCTATTTATGTTGCAGGTTATTTGTTTAGTTTGTGACACAGAGCAGCCGGTAATACGTCTCTTGGCTTGAATCATGATGCCTCCCTGTTCTATTCTTCAATCTGTATTTCAAACAGTTTCATGGATATATTTTTCATTATCGTTTAGGTTGCTCGCACGTGCACAAATTGTGGTGTAAACATGGGAGAATATTTCTGTGAAGAGTGCAAATTCTACGATGATGATGTAATGATTTAAAACAACTTTATGTACTTTATTTAACTTGAGATTCAAAGTTTATGCAAGTTTACTACTCTGCAGATGCACCCTTAAGCTCAGGACAAGGTGGTCATATCTAAACTAGGGGATATGACACTTGGATGTTATAATTTGTTTTTGCATTTACCTAATGTTATGTACATATGTATTGCAGATAGACAAAGGGCAATTCCATTGTGATGATTGTGGGATATGTAGGTCAGTGATCAAACTATTAGTACTTCAGTTTCTTACTTTTCCCTGTTTCTTCTGTCTTGATTGAAGTATTGGATTTGGGATAGAATTATGTACGTTGTGCTAATCTTCATTTTTTTAATATTGTTCTAGAGTTGGTGGTCGGGAAAATTTCTTCCACTGCAAGAAGTGTGGTATGCATTCTATCCCATATCTTTTACTGTATTTAGACATTTCTCATCTATGAAGCATGGGAACTTCTAAGTTGGAGTCATCTTTTCACACGACGATACATCCTTTTGACCTGTGTATGAAGTAATAGAATCATTGATAGCCACTTCTCTTTCATTCATATTTACTTGATGCTTTTGTTTGATGGTATTGAGAAGTTCCAATATCTCTGAATCTTGTTAATTACTTGTGTCGTAGATGCTAATCCTCAAATGAAAAACAAGGAATATTCTTTTTTATTTTAGAAGTAATGCTGATTGCCACTTCCTTAAAATCTTGTTTTTAGAGAAAAACCAAAATCGCATTTATAATTTCCCCACTTGGTGGATGTGGCTGGTGATAACGGTGATGTTGTAGAAACTTGAAAAATAGAGAATCATTCATTCCTTGGGGTTTAAAATGGTTCAGCAGTAAACTGTCTGTGTATATTGATTTGGCTACAACTGTGGTTATAGCATGATCCTGGGATATTCTTTCTAGCTAGTAGGTTTTATCTGGTTTTAGTTGGTTTTACAAACTCTGTTTCAAAAAGCTCACCTCATTTTCGTTTGTTTTCTAGCATGCCTTGTTAATTTCTATTACTTTGCTTGAAGCACCTTCACCTTATAGGTACGAGTATCCGGAGCACACGCAAATGTGTGTAAAATGAATTGATATTTAATAAATACTTATTTAAAAATATTATATTATGAGGATGGTTTTGCATAAAGTAATAAACATATGTGATCAAAAAGCCATTCAATCATCACAAAATTTTAATAAAATTTTCTTTTACAAAATTTCCAGACATACATAAATACCTAAAAGAGATTGTACCACTCTTTGAGTGGCAAACAATTTTGGATAAAGTTCTTATACAATTTGAGCGAAAAGTAACCGGTAGCATGTGTAAATAGAATTAATTTTTTTTGGAGTTATTTGGAATTAGGGACAGAGCTTCAATAAAAGGCAACACCAAAAGTAACCGTCAATAAAAGTCTCCGGCTTTATAATATAGATATTGATATTTTCCTTTTAGAATTGCTTCTTTTGATATTGATTTTTAAGCATACAGGATCTTGCTATTCAGTAAGTCTGAGGAATAACCATTCGTGTGTGGAGAACTCCATGCGTCATCACTGTCCCATATGTTATGAGGTTTGCTTTATTACTTGCTTGTGCCTTTGTTAAGCTGAAAAGTTTTTAAATATGTTACAAACAATATCATATGTGAATTTACAGTATCTTTTTGATTCGCTAAAAGACACTACTGTAATGAAATGCGGACACACAATGCACTGCGACTGTTATCATGAGATGATAAAGCGCGACAAGTAAGCACTCAAATACTTGAATTTACTACATTTTCCATTTCCTTTTAACATTTCTCTAGGTTTTCTAACTAACATTAAACATGTCATCGGTCAGATACTGCTGTCCAATTTGCTCAAGGTCAATAATTGACATGTCTAGAACCTGGAAGAGAATAGATGAGGAGGTGGGTCACTTGAGCCAATGCTCATTTACAGTTTGTAATTGTTGTTGTAGTTTACAAGAGTCCACCTTTTGTATCTCGGTCATCTTTTTATTCATTATATTTGATTAGTTCTACTATGAAACAGAATATGATGCATGATCAAACTCGTTTACATTTGTTCCTCCGACTGAAATCATTCATCTGGCTATAGCTCATTCATCTATTTTTTTTCAAATCTTAAATTCTTCCTGTTGGGTTGTGGGGGAGAGGGGTCAAACAAGGGAGAAGGGTGCGTGTTTCCTAGCAGTCATGTTTTATGATTCTCTTTATTGCTTTAGTTGATAACTACTGCGGGTAAAAACTCTTTATTGCCTTATAAATTGCCAGAATACATTATAATAGGAAAATGGCAAGATCATCATAATGTTGAAAAATTATCTTTCAATATAAGTAGTTAGGGAACTTGCGTCTTGTTGTGTGCTGGGATATAGTATTGATTTGAACCAGTGTTTAGCATATCATTGCTTTTAACAAACAGCTGATCTTATTATTACCGGCAGTGTCTGCTTTACACTGAAGTGTTGGTATTATTTACAGCTCCAGCACCACGAGAAGACTACTCTCAAGGCTTGAATTATTATTTCTTAATATTACTATTCTTTATATGAAATTATACCAGCATTTTGCTCACTCTCGAGAAAATGTTTTCTCTTTCGTCAGATTGAAGCTACGGTCATGCCTGAGGATTACAGATACAGGAAGGTACTCCACTTTCTATCTACGTCTACTACTTCTAGAAAGAAAGTCTGCAGAATCCACATTTCGTCTTATTCAAAAGTTGTTTAGAAGGGATGATTATACCTCGTACATAATCCTCGTAGATTATTATCATCTTATGTGTTTGGAACTTTATATTATCTAGTCTTGTCTTGCTTTTGAATCAAGGAGTTTTTCTTTTGAGAACCTATATTACTATACACCAGGGGCCTAGGGGGGAAGGGGCTTTTAGAGGGTAAACCTAGGGGAAGCTTATCTTCAAACCTCTATATATAGCGACTGTCGGAGGACATATGGAGATGAGAAATCTCCATTTCATATTGGCTTCCATTTCTTTTTTGCATTCTCTTGCCAGTTTTTAATGGTTTACACGAGCCAGCGCATGCCTGAGACGCATGATTTTTGCAGGTTTGGATTTTATGTAACGACTGCAATGACACCACCGAAGTTTTCTTCCACATCATTGGACAAAAATGCATCCACTGCAGTTCATACAATACACGCACAATTGCCCCTCCTGTTCTTCCTCAATGATGGGGTGGCTGGTGGGCGGCTCGCTCGCATGGAAAATATTTGGCTGGTGGGCGGCATTAGTATACCCTGGGCTGGGCTGGGCACGGACTGTCAGGGATTTCTTGCTGCATCTTCAACAACTCTGCATTTACGTCAACTCTCTTTTATTGTATTATGATTCAAGAGATCATTCTTGTGTAATTCTTACTCCAAATTTTTGGGGGGCAAAACCTACTCCGGGTTATTATATCCACCCCAGGGTATGGACTACAAAAACTCCATTCATTAGCCAAATCAAGATATTGTTTGTCAACTCCAAGTGTGCTGCACAGTTTTATTTGATTTATTCTTTTCATATAATCTTAAAAAGAACCAAACAAGAAATGCATCCATTACTTGGATCTATCAAATCGAATTTAATTTTACAACAAGTCTAGTTGGACATTTTTATTTGACATTTTCTTTTCTTTTTTTATTTGATTTTTCTTGTGACTCCCAAAAAATGTATAGTATTTATTTAAACTGAAATTTGACATATACTCACCTACTCTTTTTCTCTCTCTTCACCTGCTATAATAGCTCTCTCCCCTTTTGGGGTTTTTATTTTGAGAGAACAGAGGTAGAGTGAAAGAAAGTGAGACAAATATATATATTTTGTTTTCTTTTCTCTTCTTTGTTTGATCTCCTATATCTCTTTCTATTTCTCCTCTATTCATCTTCTTCATTTCTCAAATATTTGCAAGTCTTTAGAGATGAGGTCAGACTTTGGATATGTGTATCTTTTCTTATAAAGTTGGTCAAACTCTACCATTTGATAGAATTCTGAAAAATTTATGACTTTTTGAATACCAAAATACTTTTATAGACTTTGTAAAAGTCTGAATTCAATACCACCATATTTTTAAGGTTGATTGGCACTTCTGTCCCTCCAAGTTGCCATCCACTTTCAAAGTCGTCCCTAAAGTACCATTTTCGTCAGTTAGGTCCTTAAAGTGGCATTTTATTAGCGTTTCTGTTCCTTCAACCCATTTTAACCTAAATCCGACCCATTTTGACAAAGTTTAACCCAACCTAGATTGACCCAACTCAAAATTTTAATATTTTAAAATATAATAGTATTTTTTAAATAAGTTTAAAATAATAATTATATTTAACATTTTAAAAAAATAATATTTAATTATTTAAAATAAATTATTATTATTAAAATAATAATTATTTTAATATTTTAAAATAAAATAATTATTTTAATAATTTAAAATAAAATAATTATTTTAAAAATAGTTATTTTTAATATTTAAAAATAAAATATTAGTTTTTTTATAAAAAAATTAATACTTATATTTAATATTCTAAAAGAAATATTTTTTAAATATTTTTTATTTTTAATATTTTAAAAGTAAAAAATATTTTTGTAAATATTATTTTTAAAAATAATATTTACTTTTAAAATATTAAAAATAATATTTATTTTAGAATATTAAAAATAATAATTATTTTAGAATATTGAATATAATATTTATTTTAGAATATTAAAAATAATATTTATTTTAATATATTAAAAATAATAATTATTTTAGTTTTTTTATAAATTTTTTTAAATAATTATTATATTTATATTTATTTTAATTTTTTAATATTTACTTTTAATATTCTAAAATAAATATTATTTTTAATATTTTAAAATAAATAATTTTAATAATTATTGTTTTATAAGGAAAAATAATATTTAATATTCTGAAATAATTATTAAAAAAATTAAAAAATTATGATTTAATAATTATTAAAAAAATTAAAATAATCTTAATAATTATTATTTTAAAAATTAAAATAAGCTAAATAATTATTATTTTAAAATTTTAAATAATCTTAATAATTATTATTATTAAATAATAATTATTAAAATTTTTTTAATAAGTATTTCAGAATATTAAATATTGTTTTTTCTTCAAAAACAATAATTATTAAAAATATTTATTTAAGAATATTAAAAATAATAATAATTTTATAATATTAAAAGTTAATATTAAAAAATTAAAATAAATATAAATATAAATATAATATTTAATCAAAAACATTTAAAATAATTATTATTTTTAATTTTCTAAAATAAATATTATTTTTAATATTCTAAAATAAATATTGTAAGACCCCAACTTTTATGAATAAAGATTTAATTTTCTTTATATTATTTCGAAATAGTAAGGTGTTGATTTGATAAATATGAAAGTTATGGGTGAAATGTGCAAATATTTTTAAAATGAGCAAGTGGTTATAAAATATTCTTATTGTCGGGGAATATTCGTTTGGTCGTGGAATATTCTTGTTGTCGGGGAATATTCGTACGACGGCGCAGCTATTTGTGGGCCCCCACAACGGAATAACTGTCGGATATAGAAAGCGACAGAAATAATTTTTTTACAAGATAACGTCGTAGTTGTTACCGTTACTACTGGCGCTGATGAGTTTTTATCAATATTTTGGTGTGATATTAAAGAAGGAATTGGCGCTGATGAGTTTTTATCAATATTTTGGTGTGAGAAATCATCTGTTTATGGATTCCGGATAATTTATGTTTGGAATTTGGAAAAACTTCCTTCTGCAAAGTTGTAGAGAATTAAATTTTCTATGGAAGGATATAGAATTTGTATTTTTCTGACAAAGGGGCTATTTGTTATGAATTATTGAAGTTTCGAAAAATAAATATTATTTAATGGGCGGGCCCCACTTTTGTTGAAAATCTGAATTTTGGGAAGCCGCCAGGCGGCGGAATTTTTTTTTTAAATAATAATATTTTATTCATTTAGTCTCCTTTGGCATCCTAAGCTTTTCCTATAAATAGGGTGCTTAGGTTAGAATTGAAAATCACACCAGAATCAGAAGTTTTCTCTCTATATAATATCGAGCGTATTTTTGTGAGTATTTCAATACTTTGAGTGTTGCTATTCAGTGCAAATTTCCTTCGGTATTATATCCGATATTCCAGTCAGAGGTACTATCTTTTTGAGGTAAGGGATGTTATTTTCTTTCGTAAATGATGTTATTCTTTTCAATATCATTATACAGAAATATTGTCATGGATTTTATGTTGAAATTCTGACTTTTTTCGCCGAGATTACTATTCACGTATACGGCACTATTCACGTATACGGCACTATTCACGGAAAAATTAAATTTTCTTCTATTTGTCCAAATTGCTTGTTAAGGTTACTATCTTTGATTGTATCCAAGTTTTGAGCTCTATTATTGAATTTTGCTCCATAACTGATTATTACGAGGTATTTTTGAATTGGATATACTAAAATACGAATACTTAGTTTTTGTCTTTTATCTCACTGGATTCGTTTTTTAAAAATATTTTTCATCATTCTCAGTCCTAAAAGGTGATGTAACTGAATATCTTTGGCCTGTAGAGCAAAGATGAATGATTACTTGATGAATATCTTTGGCCTGTAGAGCAAAGATGAATGATTACCTGATGAATATCTTTGGCCTGTAGTGCAAAGATGACAGGTGTTGAGATGAATATGACCACTGATGATACAAATGAATATCTTTGGCCTGTAGTGCAATGATGAATATTTGATTCGAGATGTATATTGATTGATGTTACAGGGATAAAATATTGATGATGGACTTTTAAATCATAGAAGATAGTAGACTTGATTATCTGCTTAACTCTTCTAATGAATTGTTATTTTCGCTGCGAATATTGATCTAAGATTGGTTGTCCATTATATTTTATCTGATTTATTGAAGGCTAACGATAATTTATTTTCCATTATCTTAGTCATAATATTCTTTACTGAGCTAGTTGAGCTCACCCTTTTCATCTGTTGTCCTCTTCAGAAAATGAGAATGTTGCGGGAACTAGTCGGAAGACAGAGTGATGGTCCGAGTTAGAACAGTAGTAGTCCTCACTATTTCTGATAAATAGTGTGATAATAATTATAATGAGGACTTAGTTTGAATCTTAATATTTTCTACATATTTGTATTGACACTCACAGTTGTGTGGTCGTATTTTGCACGACCGTATGATATAAAGTTGTATTTGAATTCTGTACCATGTATTTGGCGACTCAGAATGGGTTGGGTTGAATGGACCTATTTTGGGGGGCGTCACAAATATTATATTTAATATTATAAAATAATTATTATTTTTAATATTCTAAAATAAATATTATTTTTAATATTTTAAAATTAAATATTATTTTTAAAAATAATATTTACAAAAATCTTTTTTACTTTTAAAATATTAAAAATAAAAAATATTTATTTTAGAATATTAAATATAATTTTTATTTTTTAAAAAAACTAATATTTTATTTTTAAATATTAAAAATAACTATTTTTTAAATTATTATTTTATTTTAAAATATTAAAATAATTTTAATTTAATAATAATAATATATTTTTAATAATTAAATATTATTTTTTAAAAATATTAAATATAATTATTATTTAAAAAATATTATTATATTTTAAAATATTAAAAATTTGGGTTGGGTTGGGTTAAATTTGGTCAAAATGGGTCGGATTTAGGTTAAAATGGGTTGAAGGAACAGAAACGCCAATAAAATGCCACTTTAAGGACCTAACTGACGAAAATGGTACTTTAGGGACGACTTTGAAATTGTATGGCAACTTGGAGGAACAGAAGTGCCAATCAATTATATTTTTAAAGACATAACAGAAATTGTAATTGAATAACAATAAACTTTTATTAACTCTTTAAATGTCTTAATTGAATACAACCAAACTTTTAAAATTTTTAAAAGTCTTAATTAAATACACTCTCCTTAATAATTTGAATGAAATCATTTCCATTCCATTCTGTGTATATAATTTGATTTGTAAATTAGTCATTTTGAATGAACTCGATTTAGAAAAGTAAGAGATTACACCATTTTGTTTCTCGTTGACAGTCAATCTTCACATTTTAATGAAATAATATTTACGGATAAAAGTATGGTCGATCTTTTACGCATATTAAAAAAAATAATTAAATGGCAAAATTATTCATATTTAAATCTTTATTTAATTGCATTGTTTTTCTACATATTACTAGTGATGCTCCATAAATTTGCATAAAGAATAAAAATATGACAATTAATACTCTTAAGGGTATTATATAGGCAAATTATTATAAAAAATAGATTATTTAAAGTAAATAGGCATTTAACTTGAGACTATTTAAAATAATAATAAGGCTCTTTATCCTAGGATGGAGAGAGTATTAATATCTGAGTATTTTTATTTTTTAAAATGAGCTTATTCAAAATAAAGATTATACACACTAAAATACTATGGAAGTATGGAGTTAATTTGTAAATGGTCAAACAAATTGAAAGTACAAAAAAAAAAAAAAAAGAAGTTTACATGGGGCCAAAAACCCATGGCTCAAAGCCTTAAACCATATATATTCAAGCCCAAACAAAATTGAAATTTCGCAAGCATATATACCCCAATTATATGCACGTCTAAATAAGAACAAATACATTTACTAATAATTTGCCATATACTCAGCTCCCATTTATTGTTTACACAATCACACTGATCACTCCTTTCTTCTGTCATAATTGCTTTCAAATGGAGATTTTGGCCATTTGCTCTAATTCCTAACTTTTTTTTAATTCTAATATTAGTTAATCAGTTATTCCCTCCGTTTCACATAAATAATTTATTTTCTAGCTTTTAATCCTAAAATAATTTATGAACTCTTTAAAAAAAATTAAATTGTGATGTAAATTTAATTTAATTTTAGAAACAACAATTTTCACTTAGTAATACTTTTTTAATAGTTTATAATATTAATATTTGTACTAAACAAACCTAAATAAATTCACATTAACTCTGAAATTTTAGAATTTACAAATTTACCAAGAATTTTTTTTTTGGAATGTATAGTGAAAATTAATCAATATCTATTATTTCATTCATATATGTGTGTTTTCTTGATTTGAATTAATTATATAGTTAAATTTATTCTTATTATTTATTTTTTTTAAAATTGTTGATGAAAAAAAAATTCAATCACTCTTCATTCTTTTTCTAAGTCACTTTCATTTTAAACTCAATTATAGATGTATTTTGTGACATGAAAAAATATTGAGTGCCGTTTTTAATTAAGAATTTTATATTTACTAGAATTTTAATGTATATTTTTTTCCTATATTTTCATGAACAAAATTATTTATTATATTAATATTATATATTCTTAAAATATTTTTGGTTCCCCGATATCAATTTTTGATTCTGTCCCTCTACTACTATAATGTAAAAGTTAGGGCTGAGTAAGGAACCAAATTGTCTCCGAAATTGTACTAAAAAATGCACAAACCGCAACAATTAAAACCGCACCAACTATTCCAGTGTATGTGATAGTTTTAGGTGGGTTGAAAAATCAAATTTACGGTTTGAATTTGGTTACTGGACAAAACCGCATCATGCTTTTTTTTTGAGTTTTTTTTAATTTAAATTACTAAAAAGAATGAGGTTTCGTTACATAAAATGGATATTCTTCCTTCTTAATTATTATTATCATCTCATTGATCTCACTGTTCGTTGATTTTTTGGGTATCTCTTACTTTTTCACACACATATTCGAAAAACTTTTTTGCCATTTACAACACAGAAGAAAATTAAATTTTTTTGGCAAAACATTATAAAACTGTTAAATTGAATTAATTTGTATTATAAACTATGTATCAATTTTTTAATGCATTTTTCTTATTTATTTTCTCGATGAATAATGATAAACAAGTCAAATAATCCATTATTCATTCAAGTATCCAACTTTTTTTTATTTCACAGTTTTTCTTTTTTATAACATCTTCAAATATTTCTCTTATATAAAAGATTATGATTAATCATTTAATTTTTGAGTAACTGTAATGATATTTTTAGAAGTAGATTAATTCAATTAGTTTTGGAACCGAAATCACACAAAATGAAACCGCACTGTACGGTTTAAAGCCGCACCACACAAATTACAAGTGGTTTCATTTTGAATTTGTCAAATTGTACTTAAACGATTTCGTGTGCGATTTAGGTTTCAAATCACACTAAACCGTACCATGGTAAAAGTTATGAATTATGAGGATGCATACAATCGTACATTTAGATAGTTCAAGTACATTTAGATGGTGATATCTTGCAGATTTACAGGAAAATTAGTGAAAGAATTTTTTTCGAAGGAATTTGGGAAAATCTGTGAGATGGATGCTAAAATCTAAACGTATACATTAGTATTAAAGTATCAATATGTATTTAGACCATGATTGTAAATCTTATGCCTCTTATTTGAACTTTTAGATAAGGGGTATTTTTCAAAAATAAA
Organism: Panax stipuleanatus; assembly: GCA_020205555.1. Lineage (NCBI taxonomy): Eukaryota > Viridiplantae > Streptophyta > Magnoliopsida > Apiales > Araliaceae > Panax > Panax stipuleanatus. Next base: position 132,086,648 of record CM035119.1, on the reverse strand, counting down.
TTTCTTTAGCCTTTTGCAAAAAAATAAATAAATACGTAGTACCTCTCGTAGAGGTAGACTTGACAAAATTGGTCCAAGCCCGCAGGATGTCACAGGCCGGGCTTTAGGCTTCACATTTTTAATCCATTAAAATCTGGACCGTTTTGGCCCGGCCTGCCGATAACCTGGCCCGTTTAGGCCAAGCCCAAAAATATGTCAAAATTTAGGCATAACTTATCAGTCTAGGTCTGTGGGCCGGGTTTTGGGTTTCATTTTTTTAGCCGATTAAAACTTGGGCCGTTTTGACTCGGTCCGTCAATGGTCTGATCTGACAATAATCCGACCCATTTAGGTCAGTCCAACCCCGTTTATCAGGTCTACACAGAGGACTACGTTAGCGACCATTTGAAGCACTAGTAAAAAAAGAAAAATGGAGCATATTAGTATAATACTAAAACATATAAATAATATAGTAATTTCATAAAAATTATCAGTGATTTGTATGGGATTATGAGTTAATTAAAATAATAATAATAATGATATATTATTTGTTGTTAATTTTGTTTCTAATATTATTGTTAAAAATATTATTTTTATCGATTAAACATCACAAGCTAGCCAGTCAAATCAATCAATCAATCGTGGTGAACGTGACTCGGACAAAGTGAGTGCAGTTAGTAAGTTAGTTTGACCTGAAAGTAAAATTAGTGTATTTTTTTTTATAATAATCTCTCTGCCGCTACAGGCAGTGTAGTACATGTAGTGTTTTTTTTTTATATTTAAAATCTTATTCTTTAATTATATTAATTATCGGTGAATATGATGATTGCTGAAATAATAATTTTAACAAGCTCATTAATTGAAATCATATATATATATATTTATATATAGATTGAGAGTTAATTATACATAATATTCCCATGGCCCTGGGATATGGTCAGGTCTCAACCAACCTGCAGCAATTAAGACCCCATTCCCCAACTACAGAATTATATATATAATATTCTCATGACGACAAGAAATTAAAAGCTATATATATATATATATATATATATATATATATATATATATATATATATCAATAATTATTTGCTTCCGTACAACCAGTAGAATTACTGTTGATGTCGTGATCTGGTGGAGAATTGAATAAGGACTTGAAATCCAATTAAACACCAATTACAAATTAAGACACGCAATTCCTATTAATAATGTTTCTTATGGAGGTCGAGAGCCGCGAGCATAACCAAGAAGAGAAATGAGAGGGAAGCTAGCAAAGACACCACAACGGCAACCAAAACTTGGTGGCAGAATCTTCCGAACATATCACACACCTTGTTCCAATGCACATGTGAGTTGCCTTGGTACCCGATCACGCCTATCGCAGTGGCAGCCCCGTTGCCGGAAGCGAGCAGCCCCACCATGGCTAGGTCAAGGATTATTATTGTCAACGTCAGAACTCCTTTCTTTTGACCACCTCTTAATTTACCCAATATAAGGATTAATGACAGCGCTCCATACGAGCATGCTATTGCATTTGCCACCACAAAGTACCTACCAAAATTAAACCACCCCAAAAACAATTTGTTATCTATCTATCTATATATATATATATATATCTATTCCTTTTCCCTAAGGGGTTAGGTATAATTAATTGGAGCTCATACCTATACAATCAAGTAAAATACTATCCTGCCAATCTAATTTTATAGTACTTATCTAGCTAGTATATATGCATGGCAGCATGGTTATGATCAGTTATGACTAATAGGGACGGCTGACTTATTTATGATATTAAAGAAATATAAGTGCTAGCTACTAGAAGTAATGTTATTAGTCGAAGGAATATATAAAAGTGTCGCTAATATATATTTTCACAAATTCTACCATCCACATACATAATTACAGTGTAAGGACTTTTATTGTTTTTTAAGGAAATTATATAAAGACTTGGATTAATTAGATTAAGTTTAAGAAAAAGAATGAATTGGAGCCACGTGAGAAAAGAAAACTATATTCGTATTAATTATGGAATGGGCATAGAGTAAAGATTCAGATTTAAAAATCCAACTCATCCACTACTCTTCCTCAATGAAAAATATTGAGCACTTATGGTGACTACAGATATTTCACATGGTAGGTCAATAAGTTAGTACGACTGTTAAATGCACACAGTTATTCAAATATTTTAATAGAGTATTGTGCAACGGACAAAAACCATGGGCCTAACCCTAGGGAAAGGAATTGATATTTCTAAGTTACTAGATGAAGCTCTGAGGCACGTTAAAAATGTGTTTGTGAGCTTTAAACAAGGCAAAATGAATATCAAAAGGAGTAGGGAAAATTTTAGTTCTATGCTTATTTAGTTATTTACTATGTTGGTTGTGTATTTTTTGCTGGAGAAAAAAGAAAAAGAGAAGAAAAGGACAAAGTAAATCGTCCATTATCTCTATATTACCCTCTATCTACAACGCAACTAAAATCTACTCCATCTGTTCCAAACTTAGAGATACAATTTATATTAAGTATTTTAACAAAAATGTTTTAAATTTATCATTTAATATTCTAGATGCACTCTCAAAGCAGCCCCAATAGAAAGGAAAATAAAGAAGTCTTGATTGGTATTTTTACTTGAAAAAAATAATTTAGATGACTTTTCTCTTTTATTTTTCCTTTTAGAACTCTCACTTTCCTTTTCCTCCATGTTTAGACATAAAAGATAAAAATATTAATTATATATAGTCCTCAAAGTGAAAAAAAAATTCTGTCTACTTTTCAGCATCTACCTTTTCTCGTCTGTCAAATAAGGAAAACATGTATATAACTATATGTCATTCATAACAACGACTATATATATACGGTCTTGCTCTTAATTTCTTCTTCATGCATGTAAGATCGATGGTATATCCGTTACCAGTTCGTATTTCACATGGGAAAATTAATTCAAAATGGGGTTTCGAGTACTTTTACTACGTGTTGTTTTATCTTTATTACTGTATATATATATATATATATATATATATATATATATATTCAAGAGGTAAACTTAAGCGAAAATATATAGTTTGAGAGAGAGAGAGAGAGAATTTATATATACTGACGTACGTGAATGCAGACAAGTATTGCCATTTAGCGGTGACGAGAACATTTAACGGCGGCAGCGTGGATACCAGCGTTACAGGGACAAGCTTGGTCTGTCTATCAAGCCCAACAAGTACAGCAGCCGCAAGAGTGAGGGACAGCGCCATCAACCTCAAAGCCAAGTCTGAAAATCTCACTGCCCTTCTATTTCCCACCATAACATCTTTCCCTTCTCCATTGCTTTCTCTCTTGTCCATTCTTGCAATAATAATTAATAAATTACTATGTGGACAAATATAAAGAGAGAGAGAGATGGGAAATATTGTGCTATGGGAAAGATTTAAATAGAGTCATGGAAGAGAAATCAAAGGGTCGGGTAATTAAAGAGATAGGTATGAATGGGAGGGCTATTTTTGGCATTGTCGAGAGATAGAGAGAAAGAGAGAGAGAGAGAGATTAATGGATAAAAAATTTAGACATTTAATGGAATGAGTTACTAGTTGATACGTGTGTCAGGGAAAGAAGAGGAGGAGAAAATTACTTATCTTGTTAAGTGTGTGAGGGGAAGGAGGAGAAGATAGTTGATTTAGTTAGAATGTACTAGGAGTAATTCATATTGCAATGATTTGGCTTAAACGGAACTTCGAAAGAGATTCAATATACGATTTTTGGCAATTGACACTATTAATAGTAGGGTTAAATCTTATAAACATTTTCCAGGCATAAAACTTGAGTGTTACAATCTCCCTCAACTCCTAAATAAAAACTTTCTCTAGCCATTATTAGATATATATATATATATCATTAAATGATTGATATATAGTATTAACTTTCTCTAATTGATGGTTATATTTCACCAGTTCCTATTTCACATACAAATACACGCGCGCGCACACACACACACACACACATATATATATATATATTGTCTTTGTGTTTAAGAGTTGATTATGATATCATTAATAACAATCCAATCCAAATTTAATTGAGAAAATGTTCAACCAATTGTTCAAGTATCAATTTGTTGTTATCTTGATCCATTTTTTTCAAAAAGATCATGTTAATGAAGACAAAATCTTGTACGATTGCTTTTGGAGAACAGAAGAATCCGAGTAAGGCTCAGAATTAACTAAGGTTGTTCGAAGGTTAAGTCAACATGTGTCTAGAACAATAGCCTTAAACTCTTAAAGCTTAGAAGAGTAACCTAGTACGTACTGCGTAATATGAGATAACTTACCTTTAAAATGGAGGAATAACCCTATCTATAATAGTTGATCGGTTGGCAAATGGATCTATACGCCCTTTGAAATTGACCTTAGGAAGGATAAAGTTCAACATGCCCACTTGGTGGGGAAATTAAGGCTCGTGTTTACTCAATTGGAGATGGTCACGTGTTGAGATACTACTCCATCGGTTTTTTAATATATGACGTTTTATAATAACTTTTTGTTTTTAAATATTTGTCGTTCTAGAATTTTTAGGATAATTGATTATAATTTTTCTCAAATTATCATTAAAATAAATTATTTATAATTTTCAATACTCTTTTTCTTCTTTCTGTATATCCGTGCAATTCACATACTATCCTCTCTCTTTTTCTTCTCTCTCCCTATTTGACTCATTCTCTCCCTTTTCTTTTTCTTCTCTCTCCTTCTGAACTAACTCTCTCTTGCAATAACTCTTTTTAATGAATTAAGATTCTCTCTATTTCAAATGAAATTAAGAGTTTTCATTTTATGGTTCAGATTTAAAATGTGTTGGAATATGATGTCATGATGGTGAGAGAGAGAAATGATGATGGAGAATGTGCAGGAATGTAGACTCTTCATTTTATTTAAAATGGAGATGATACTAGTCCCTTTTTAATATAATCATGTTTTCTCCACACAAAAATAAAAGTAATTTTATGTTTTTTAAATTTTTAAATATTTAAATTTATGTTTTTAATTACCTGCATCTATGATTAATATAGTTTAGTTTGTTATGTTTTATAAGAACATACGTAATCTAAATACCTCATGGACCAACTTTTGAATTTATAAGAAAAAATGGTGGAAAACAAAAAAAAAGAGCTAACAAAAATTTTAGGCAAGTAATAAAAAATAAAAGTAAAATAAAAAAGAAGAGTGAGAGATGTTGTAGATCGAGGAAGTGGGTGAGAAAAAATAGTTATATGAGAAATTAAGTTTATGAGATAACTACAATTTGGTTAAATATGATGAGAGAGAAAGTAGATAAACAGACAAATGAAATGGTGTTTTGAACATTTGATAGCATATTTAATTTGCGGTAATTAAGAATATATGTGCTCAACTCTGAAACGTCAGATATTATCGAGGGAGTATTAGTTATATAGTTATTTTAAGTTTATTAGGTCATGACCGTTTGATATTATTGTTAGGGTGATGGGAGGGGTATTAAATTTGTAGTCTTAAAAAGTGTCTCAAATAATGTGTCACTATAACATTTGTTGGGTAGATGATATCTTATGTGATTGACTATGCTATAAATTATTATTAAAATATTTAATGTCATGTTATTTGAGACCCCTATCATTACTCTTATACAAACTAGTAGGTGAATCTGTGCGATGCACGGGTCTCTTTTAAAATTAGTATGTAAAATTTATCTAAACATTACAATTTTAAATTTTAAAGCAGGTGTAATATATATATATATATATATATATATTGAAATTTGTGAATATATAATTAGCTTTCTTACTCGTGCAAAGCATACATATTAATTAAAATTTTAAAATTGATATAAATTTAGAAATATTTCATTATACAATGATGAATTTTATAAGTTTTTTATTGAAAACTTTTTGCAAAGTCAAAATAATTTCTTCTTTAATCAAAATTTGTTGTACATTCAACTTACATAAAAAAGATTACAAACCTCATAATTGAAATACTGAAAGCATACAATTGAAGTCAAACATGGTTGTATATATCAAAATTTATACTCCTATAATTAGTTTACATCCTATTAATTTATTAATAATGTAAGTTTTTCTTTTGTTTAGTCTGTATAATACTACCTCCGTCTTATAATAAGTGCTTTTTTAACTTAAATCACACATATCAATACACAAGCTAAAATGACAAAAATACCCTTAATATACTTTTTTTGTTTTGTTTGAAACTTTTTTTATTGTCATTTGGTCTCTCTTTCTCTTTCTTCAATCTTTCAACTTCCCAATAAATACGCAATTAATACCATTGGTTGCACAAGGGCATATATGGAAAAATATTATAAAAATTGTATTGGAGTCCTAACACATCACTTATTTTGAAAAAAAATATCAAGGATTAAAAAACACTTATTATGGGACGGAGGTAGTACTACTAGTTCTCAATTTCTTTTTAAACTGAACACCAAGGGTCTAGAAAATATGAATAATTTTTGTTAATATTTTGAATACCTACATGAATATGAACGATTCCATTATTACTGATTTGAATACACATACAAATAAGTATTTAATGCATAAATTGGTACTACTCTCTCCACATCTGTCTAAATTTATGGTCCGGCAGTCTTTAGCGCGTAGATTAAAAGTGTAGTAGTACTTGTTTTTTTTATTATGTAAAGTAAGTTTATTTCTTTTTTATTGAGTAATGTTTGTTTGATTTTTGATATTATAAAAATATTTTTTTTATTTTTAAAAGATTATCGTTTAAGGTTAATGCACACAAATTAAGGAATGTAATTAATACCTAGCGAAAATACTATACTATCTTATTAATTGTCTCAACCAATTATTTCATTCCCAATGTTTCTAATTCAATTCAACCAATTACTACTTGGATTATAGCATTGAATTGAATAAGAATCATTAGGAAGGGAAGAAAGCTTTAAATAGGAGAAAATTTTAAATAAGGGTAAAGTAGAAAAAAAATAGCTAATGTGTATTTGATAAACTCAAAACGACAATCTTTTAAGAACGGAGGAAGTATTGATTATGAATTATTGTGTTCTCTAAAAGTGGGATTTTCAGAAAAAAAAAAGGAAAAAGAAAAAAAAGAGAAGAAAAAGCACTACTATCCAATTTCCAATTTACTAGACTAGCTAAAATTTCTCCATCATTTTAAGGGTCATAATATTGACTGATTCTAGATTTCAAAATTATATCTTCTTGGAAAATTGAGAGACAACCATAATTGCACGGTCATACTCTTAATTATTAGACACTCAAAATTAACACCCCAACTCCCAAGCATACCTGATAATGCATGTCATATAATAATAATTTAGTGAAAAGGGCAGCGATAGTAGCACTAATTAATTGAACCACATTAACTAATTATATAGATTGGAAAATTGACTTGAATTTTATGAAACAAAGTTACTTTATCAACCTTTTTATATTACTCACTCTATCCCTTAATATATGTCATTTTAGATTATTTTATTTTATTTAATTATTTATCGTTTTATATAATTTAAGAGAATTAACTACAATCTTTTTAAAATTATCCCTCATGAAAAAGTATTACAGATAAGAGAGAGAGTATGAGATAAGTATGGTAATTATGAGAATTTAAGGGTATTATAAATAATTAATATTAAATTTAATGATATACAATTATTTTTTTAATTATTGTGCAGAACTTTAAAACGACATATATTAAGGGTGGGAGGAATAATTAATACTAGTACTAGTATTGAAAATAAACTAGTGGAGTAGTAACGTCCTAGCAACTTAGAGCATCTTAGAGTATTTTCAACAGTAGTAGCAAAAAAAAAATTTAAATTGAAGTTTGTTGACCTATGTGACAATTTGAAGAGTATTATTTATTTTTTTTAATATTTTGTACAGCATCAGTCTCTTCAATTCAATTAAAACAATATTTGACTTAAAATAATAATAAATGATAACATTTGAAATAATTAATAACATTCAATTTTTAAAAAGATACTCCCTACGTTCCTAAAAGATTGTCTTTTTAGAAGAAAAAATTTGTTCCAAAATGTTTGTCGTTTACAACTTCCTAGAAGAATAAATTATTTATTTTTTTATATTACCCATATCTTCTCTCATTGTCCAATAAATTATCTCCCTTGTATTAATAGTTTTCAATTTCCCATAAAGGGGTAGTGATGGAATTTTAAACAAATTTTACTTGCATTAAATGATTTTTTTAATCCATGTACCAAAATTTTAAATGACTATCTTTTAGGAACGGAGGTAATAACATTCTAGAAAAAAAAATATATTTAATTAATATTATGCAATTTATTCAAAATCATCATTCTATTCGAAATAGAGAAACTCATTCTCAGCTCCAAGCCGACCTTATTGAGCATTGGTGGAAAAGGTGCGGAGAGAGCAATGCATTAATTTCTAAAGGGTAATCAAAATAATATTTTATCTAATATGATAAATAAATAAATAAAGATTGATTGATATTTTTGTCCCTCTAAGTTGTCATCTACTTTTAAAATCGTCTCTAAATTACTATTTTCGTCAGTTAGGTCCTTAAAATGCCATTTTACTGGCGTTTCTATTCCTTCAACACATTTTAACCTAAATCCGACCCATTTTGACCAAGTTTAACCCAATTCGACCCAGTTTGACCCAATCCAAATTTTTAATATTTTAAAATATAATAGTATTTTGAAAATAAGTTTAAAATAATAATTATATTTAACATTTTTAAAAATTAATATTTAATTATTTAAAATAAATTATTATTATTAAAATTATTATTATTTTAATATTTTAAAATAAAATAATTATTTTAAAAATAGTTATTTTTAATATTTTAAAATAAAATGTTAGTTTTTTTATAAAAAAATTAATAATTATATTTAATATTCTGAAATAACTATTTTTTATTTTTAATATTTTAAAAGTAAAAAATATTTTTGTAAATATTATTTTTAAAAATAATATTTACTTTTAAAATATTAAAAATAAAAATTATTTAAAAAATATTTATTTTAGAATATTAAATATAATTATTAATTTTGTTTTATAAAAACACTAATATTTTATTTTTAAATATTAAAAATAATAATTATTTTAGTTTTTTTACAAATTTTTTTTGATTAATTATTATATTTATATTTATTTTAATTTTAATTTTTTAATATTTATTTTTAATATTCTAAAATAAATATTATTTTTAATATTCTAAAATAAATATTTTTAATAATTATTGCTTTTGAAGGAAAAATAATATTTAATATTCTAAAATAATTATTAAAAAAAATAAAAAAAATATTATTTAATAATTATTAATAAAAATAAAAATAATGTTAATAATTATTATTTTAAAAATTAAAATAATCATAATAATAATTATTTTAAAAACTAAAATAAGCTTAATAATTATTATTTTAAAAATTAAAATAATCTTAATAATAATTATTATTAAATAATAATTATTTTAATTTTTATAATAAGTCTTTCAGAATATTAAATATTATTTTTCCTTCAAAAATAATAATTATTAAAAATATTTATTTAAAAATATTAAAAATAATAATTATTTTATAATATTAAAAGTAAATATTAAAAAATTAAAAGTAAAATAAATATAAATATAAATATAATAATTATTAAAAAAAATTTAGAAAAATTTAAAATAAATATTATTTTTAATATTCTAAAATAAATATTATATTTAATATTCTAAAATAAATATTATATTTAATATTCTAAAATAAATATTTTTTAAAATAATTTTTATTTTTAATATTTTAAAAGTAAATATTGTTTTTAAAAATAATATTTACAAGATTATTTTTTACTTTTAAAATATTTAAAATAAAAATTATTTAAAAAATATTTGAAAAAATATTTATTTTAGAATATTAAATATAATTTTTATATTTATTTTTTAAAAAAACTAATATTTTATTTTTAAATATTAAAAATAACTATTTTTAAAATAATTATTTTATTTTAAAATATTAAAATAATTATTATTTTAATAATAATAATTTATTTTAAATAATTAACTATTCTTTTTTTAAAATGTTAAATATAATTATTATTTGAAAAATATTATTATATTTTAAAATATTAAAAATTTGGGTTGGGTCAAACTGGGTTGGGTTGGGTTAAACTTGGTCAAAATAGGCCGGGTTTAGGTTAAAATGGGTTGAAGGAACAGAAACGCCAATAAAATGCCACTTTAAGGACCTAACTGACAAAAATGGTACTTTAGGGACGACTTTGAAAGTGAGTGACAACTTGGAGGGACAGAAGTGCCAATCAGCCAAGAAATAAATAAAAAGGAATGATATTAAATTTTAAAATGACTTGTACATCAAACTCATCAAACAAAATAAATGTTGTTCGCATTTTTCATATGATTTTGATTCTTTCAAAACAAAATAAATATTTTGAAGAGTAAGAAAGAGGTTGCAGATTTGAAGAGTAAAGAAGGAGGTTGCAGATTTGATGACTAAGGTTGAAGAGACTGTTGGAAAAAAATTTTCTAATGTGATTTACTTATTTGAATATCCCAAAAATGAATGATACTCCCTCCGTTCCTAAAATATTGTCGCTTTAGAAGAAAAAATTTATTCCAAAATATTTGTCATTTACAACTTCTTAGAAGAATAAATTATTTACTTTCTTATATTACCCATATCTTCTCTCTTTGTCCTAATAAATTCTCTCTCTTGTATAAATAGTTTTCAATTTTTCATAAAGGGGTAGTGATGAAATTTCAAATAAATTTTACTAATATTAAAAACCTTTCTTAATCTATGTGTCAAAATCTTAAACGACAATCTTTTAGAAACGAAGATAATACTACTGATGCTCGTACAAATAGGAGACGAACATCTCATGTGAAAGTCGGTTTTTGTGATTAGTTGTGAATGTGATTACGACAATGAATTATTAATTATTTTGGTTTTTTAATGCCTAACCCAACCGGGACGCAGCCCCGCCACTAGTCTAGTCGTGTCGTGTCTCTCCAATAGCCACAATTTTCAGTCAAATTTCCCAACTGTATTAATAAGTAAAACTACTAAAATAACCCCTACTTTAGGTTCAAATATTCAAGTTGATGGTTGATTACTTGATTTTATACGTTTTTGTAACTCTTGCACTTCTCAACATATGACTTTAAAATATAATATTAACATGAAATTATTATTTCTACAAATAAAAATTAATATTTTAATAAAATTTCTCTCACATAGGTGTGTGACCCACTATTTATACGAGATGAATTTTGTGAAAATATCACTTTTATTTGTGAAAATATCAATTCTCTATTAATATTAATTTTTGTAAGTCAATTTGAATTCGTTTAATTTCACTCAATCACTTATTAATATTATAAATTATTTAAAATGTAGGACTAATTTTATAGTAATTTATTGTTTTCAAAATTTGAACAAATCACATTAATAATAAATTTTAGGTATTTTTGAAATTAAATTTTCAAATTAAAGTTGATATATATTTTAAGCGGGATAGAATATATATTTGTGCGCACGCATATATATATATATATATGTGTATACATATAAAATAAAATTGGTAAGGAAACGAGTGTATATGACATGAATTCAGTTACCATGACGTTAACTTCATAGTAACTTAACTAATTGACCAATATAATACTGACGTGAAAAAAATATATTTCTCAATATACGTGTTGATATTATATTAATTAATTGATCAAAATTAAGTTTATGCTAACTACTCTGGTTAGAAATCAACGAGCTTCGGTAGGAGCTCATTTATGATCCAATAAAATTAGTTAGATGGGACAATTGACGTTTGATAAATTAAACGCATTGGCTAATGGTTGCTGTTTCAGCCAAGGCTTGTCTGGTAACTTTAACAATCGGGATGTCTTTTCATGCAGTCTATTCCTATAATTAAGGACTGAGATCTAATTTCAGAATAATTAACTCATATTTATTGAAAACTGATATTTTTATATATTAAAATAATATTTTTACATGAGTCTTTCTCACATAGAGGTGGAACATACTCTATTCATGTTAAAGAGTTCATGTGAAAATATCAATTTTTATGTAAAAATATTAGTTTCCTATATATTTCCATTCCTTGATACTTTTATTTTCTTCTGCTTAAATGTCTATTGAAATTATTGGTGCCTAACCTGTTGGGATTGACTCATACTTCAGCGACAGGGTAGCCAGGGAAGCCAAACGTAACGTGCAATTGAGTTTTGGAATTTATTAGTAACCCGTTATTGAATTTTACTAATGTATTGAATATCAGAGTTTTAGCTCATGTTATAACAGTTAAGATTTCTAGTTATTATAAAAAATATTGTTAGGTGTGTGAATTATTGTAAAGAGTGTGTGAGACATCTTATGAATACATCAGACAAACAAAATTAGCCAAACTGATAAACCTGAGTATATTATGTGTTTTTACTTTTTTATTTTTTATATAATATATCTATAATTATAATATTATTCGGTCTTAAATTCTAAAAAAAACTTATAATGAATTTTGAATATCTACATGAGATTGGGTTTATTAATAGCTTCACGCGTTCACCTACTAATTATACGGTATCCTTGTCTTAAATTTGGAGTTCATAACTATTTATTTCTTAATAATTTTCATATATATCAAGGTACTACTTAACACAATTATATCATAATTATCATACTTATCTCATACTCTCTAATATTTAATTAATTCTCTTAGAATATTATATAAAATAATAAATAATTTGAGAAAAATAAAATTATTTAAATGGGAAGAAGGGAGTAGAATTTAATAGTATATTTCCAAAATAGTTAGGCAGGTCCCGGTGATGATTAATGCTACATTTATATTTAGTCATATATATATATATATATATATATATATATATATATATAGAAATTTGATCAAGTCCGGGAGTCAAGGTCCCGGACCTTGATAAATGAGGACCCCTTTTTTTTTGGTTTTTTTTTTAAAAAAAATATATAATATTTTATGAAACTGAAAATTTTTCATAATACAGTGTTTTAGGTGTGATTTGAATACATATAACAAAACAGGTATGTACAGTCTGTACAACTTATTTTGTTATATGTATCCAAATCACACCCAAAACACTGTATGATGAAAAATTTTCAGTTCTATAAAATATTATAAATTTTTTATTAGTTGTTTAAAAAAAAAACTAAAAAAAAAAAGAAGAAATCCGCATTATTAGAAGGTCCGGGAGTCCGGACCTGATCTGGCCTCTCTCTCTCTATATATATAGGCGGATCAATGACACTAAATTTTTTACACAAATTTTTGATTTTTGAATTTGAACACTCTTAACGGTTAAGATTAAAGCTGATTTTTAATTTATACACTCTATGTTTTGTATTATAACAACCTATATGGAAGTATTTATTTGTCGGTCAAAGAGTAAGATGTAAATAAATCGAATCGAGTCAAGTATTGAGTTACTCAGATTTTGTTCATAAATTTATCGAGTCAGAAATATTTGATTGAAGCTCGTTTACCTACTGAGTCGAGCATGTTCTCGAATCAAGCTTGAGCAATTTGAATGTTTTGAACGAATATGATCTGAGTATCAACAGAAAATTATAATTTGAAAAAGTTCGAGTAATTTATCAAAATTAAAAATTTGCTATTATTTGAATCGTTTATATTTTGAGTCGAGTTTGAATTGAATTTTTAATCGATATCAAATACGAAGCAAGCTCGATCCGTTTAGTTGACTAAGAGTGGTTAATGCTTGCGTTTAGCCTCAATTCTAACCATATGTGACCAAGCTTGCCATTGTAGAGCAGAACTTTGAAGAAATTAGAGCTGCTGGACCAAACATACATTTCCTCAATAATACTATGTACGTACGACACTGCAATGTTAAATGTTTTGGGTCAGTGGTGGAATCAGAACATTTTTAGAGGGAGTTTAAAATATATCAGTAAAAAAAATTTATTTACTGACGCTTGGAGTGTTTCTTTCAAATTCATTTTGCCTAATTATAGTATTTCACAACATTCTATTCCAACCGTTGTCAACATTTGAGTTGTGAGTCTAATGACTTTAAATACATATATATATATATATATATATATATATATTAATATTCTTCGAACTATGAAACTATTAATCAAACTATTATTGATAAATTATAAATTATAATATTATATATTCAAAACCTTACATTGTGGTTCTGGTCATCTTTCTTGGAGACAACTGAGAGACGACACTTAAAGCAAGAAAATAAATTAAGTTATTCTCAATAAACGAATAATTTTATGGTGACAGGTGTTGAGATGAACATGACCAACTGGTGATACAAATGAATATCTTTGGCCGTAGTGCAAAAGATGAATATTTGATTCGAGATGAATATTGATTGATGTTTAGGGATAAAATATTGATGATTAACTTTTAAATTATAGAAGATAATAAACATCATTCTCTACTTAACGCTTCTAATGAATTGTCATTTTCGCTGCAATGGTTGATCTAAAACTGGTTGTCCATAATATTTTATCTGATTTGTTGAAGACTAACGATAATTTATTCTTCATTATCGTAGTCATAATATTCTTTACTGGGCTAATTGAGCTCACCCTTTTCTTCCATTGTTCTCTTCAGAAAATGAGAATATCATGGGTACTAGTCGGAGAATGGAATGATGGTCCGAGTTAGAGCTGTAGAAGTCCTCATTTTTTTTAAAATAGTGTGATAATAAATGTAATGAGAACTCAGTTTGAATGTTAATATTTTTCTACATGTTTGTATTGACACTCACAGTTGTGTAGTCGTATTTTGCACGACCGTTTGATATAAAAGATTGTATTTGAATTCTGTACCATGTATTTGGTGTAAGACCCTAAATTTTATGAATAAGATTTAATTTTTTTTATATATTATTTTAAAATAGTAAAGTGTTGATTTGATAAATGTGAGAAGTTATGGGTGATATGTGCAAAGTTTACAAAGTAAGCAAGTGGTTATAAAATATTCGTTGTGTCGGAGAATATTCGTTTGGTCGAAGAATATTCTTTTTGTCGGAGAATATTTATACGATGACGCAGTCATTGGTGGACCCCACAACGGAATGAATGTCGGATATAGAAAGCGACAGAAATAACCTTTTTATATTATAATGGCAAAACTGTTACCGCTAATACTGTTGAAATACCCGGTGGTTAAAATACAGTAATACGCGGTGTTACACGGTAGCACACGGTATTGCACAGTATTTTGAATTACTGATTCTTACGTATGAAGGCACTTACTTAATTATTGTTACAGTAATTGTGACGCCCCCAGAATAGGTCCATTCAACCCAACCCGTTCTGAGTCACCAAATACATGGTACAGAATTCAAATACAAATTTTATATCATACGGTCGTGCAAAATACGACCACACAACTGTGAGTGTCAATACAAATATGTAGAAAATATTAAGATTCAAACTAAGTCTTCATTACAATTATTATCACACTATTTATCATAAATAGTGAGGACTACTACTGCTCTAACTCGGACCATCACTCTGTCCCCCGACTAGTTCCCGCGACATTCTCATTTCCTGAAGAGGACAACAGATGAAAAGGGTGAACTCAACTAGCTCAGTAAAGAATATTATGACTAAGATAATGGAAAATAAATTATCGTTAGTCTTCAACAAATCAGATAAAATATAATGGACAACCAACTTTAGATTAATATTCGCAGCGGAAATAACGATTCATTAGAAGAGTTAAGCAGAGAATGAAGTCTACTATCTTCTATGATTTAAAAGTCCATTATCAATATTTTATCCCTGTAACATCAATCAATATACATCTCGAATCAATATTCATCTTTGCACTACAGGTCAAAGATATTCATTTGTATCATCAGTGGTCATGTTCATCTCAACACCTGCCATCTTTGCACTACGGCCAAAGATATTCATCAGGTAATCATTCATCTTTGCTCTACAGGCCAAAGATATTCATCAAGTAATCATTCATCTTTGCTCTACAGGCCAAAGATATTCAGTTACATTACCTTTTAGGACTGAGAATGATGAAAAATATTTTAAAAAAACGAATCCAGTGAGATAAAAGACAAAGACTAAGGATTCGTATTTTAGTATATCCAATTCAAAAATACCTCGTAATAATTAATTATGGAGCGAAATTCAAGAATAGAGCTCAAAACTTGGATACAATCAAAGATAGTAACCTTAACAAGCAATTTGGACAAATAGAAGAAAATTTATTTTTTTCGTGAATAGTGCCGTATACGTGAATAGTAACCCCGACGGAAAAAGTAAGAATTTCAACATAAAATTCATGATAATATTTTTGTATAATGATATTGAAAAGAATAACATCATTTACGAAAGAAAATAACATCCCTTACCTCAAAAAGATAGTACCTCTGACTGAAATATCGGATATAATACCGAAGAAAACTTGCGCTGAATACTAATACTCAAAGTATTGAAATACTCAAAAAAATACGCTCGATATTATAGAGAGAGAAAACTTCTGATTCTGGTGTGATTTTCAATTCTAACCTAAGCACCCTATTTATAGGAAAAGCTTAGGATGCCAAAGGAGACTAAAATAATAAAATATTATTATTTTTTTATAAAAATTCCGCCGCTGGCTGCTACCACAACATCAGATTTTTTCAACAAAAGTGGGGCCCACCTTTTTATTAAAAAAATATTTATTTTTCGAAACTTCAATAATTCATAATAAATAGCCCCTTCATCAGAAAAATACAAATTCTATGTCCTTCTATAGGAAATTTAATTCTCTACAACTTTGTAGAAGAAAGTTTTTCCAAATTCCAAACATAAATTATCCGGAATCCATAAAGAGATGATTTCTCACATCAAAATATTGATAAAAACTCATTAGCGCCAATTCCTTCTTTAATATCCACAAAATCATATAAATCAATAATTAATTATTCACAGATAATATTACAGAACTACAATATTAACAACCAGGTCGTTTTCAGGAAAGAAGGGGCCTTCCGATAAGGACTTCTCCTTACTGGCGCGCAATTAAATAACCCCTCCTAGACAGAACTTCCTTAGACATTGTCAATAATGCTATCTAATAATATTATTCAAATAATATGAATTATTGAGTTGATAACGTGAAATACTGTGCAACGACAATTATTGAATCAGTACTACAAAATATCAACTGTAGCCATTATTGAATCAATCATATAAAATAGCAACGTAGCAATTACTGAGTCAATAAAATATCAATGCAGCAATTATTGAGTCAATAATATAAAATATCAACGTAGCAATTATTGAGTCAATAATATAAAATATTGAACAGTAATTACTGTAACAATAATTGAGTAATGACTTCTCACGTAAGACTTAATAATTCGAAATACTGTGCAATACCGTGTGCTACTACGCAACACCGTGTATCACTGTATTTTAACCACCGGGTATTTCAACAGTACTAACGGTAACAACTACGCCGTTATCTTGTAAAAAAGTTATTTCTGTCGCTTTCTATATCCGACAGTTATTCAGTTGTGGGGGTCCACAAATAGCTGCGTCGTCGTACGAATATTCCCCGACAACAAGAATATTCCACGACCAAACGAATATTCCCCGACAACAAGAATATTTTATAACCACTTGCTCATTTTAAAAATGTTTGCACATTTCACCCATAACTTTCATATTTATCAAAACAACACCTTACTATTCAAAATAATATATAAAGAAAACTAAATCTTTATTCATAAAAGTTGGGGTCTTACAGTAATTACTGTTCAATATTTTATATTATTGATTCAATAATTGCATGATATTTTACTGGTTCAATATTTGCTACGTTTATATTTTATATCAATAAGTGCTACTTTGCTATTTTATATTATTGATTCAATAATTGTCATTGCACATTATTTCAAATTATCAAATCAATAATTCATATTATTTGAATAATATTATTAGATAACATTATTGGCAATGTCTAAGGAAGTTCTGCCTAGGAAAGGGGTTGATTAATTGCGCGCCAGTAAGGAGAAATCCTTATCGGAAGGCCCCCTTTTTTCTGGGAACGACCTGGTTGTCAATATTGTAGTTCTATAATATTATTTGTGAATAATTAATTTTTGATATATATGATAAGGAAATATTTATTCAATGTGAATTTAGACGGAGGAATTTTTAACATGTGACATTTGTTGAAAGTTGGTATTTTATTTTGTCCGATAAATAATTCATTCAAATATATTATTATAATATTACGATGTGATTATATAATAGTATAATTTTTATAATTCGAATGGTAACATTATTATAGTAAATTCATGGTATAAAAGTTAAACACGGTGGAAGAGTGCAAATTAAATTTGAACTCTTATGATGCAAACAATGATGTCATCGGAGCGATGATGCAAACAATGATGTCATTGGAGCGATGAGGTAAGCAAGGATGTCATCGGATCGATGATGTAAACGATGATGTCATAAATTATGGCGAAAAGACTATTTTACCCTTACTCTGTCGAGCCTAAAAATAGAATCTCATTTCTTCATTATTTCTCACCAATTCCCTAAAGCTATAGAGAGAGAAAGTATAGAGAGAATAAGAGAGAAAGAAGAAGAGTATTTTGCTATTACGCTAGTGCAGTCCCCAAATTTTAAGGTAAGGGGTATTATTTCTTTCGTATTCATGAAGAGAGTTATTTTCTTTCAATACTCGTAAGGGTTGTTATTCCATTTTTTTATTATTCTGTTGGAATAATCTGTTTGAGTGGACTACCGCCAGACGGGTGAATCTTCGTATTCAGTTGTTATTAAATTGTAGAAATAATCTGTTTGAGCGGACTACCGCCAGACGGGTGAATAACCCTTCGTATTCAGTTGTTATTGAATTGTGAAAATAATCTGTTTGAGCGGACTACCGCCAGACGGATGAAAATCTAATTGCAGTTTCGTATATTGTTTCATTTCATATTCCTAACTCTAAACTTACTACGGTAAGTATTGCTTCTATAATTCCTGAAATGATCAGATATTACTTGAGTTTTGCGCTTCATCTAATATTATTTCACTGGAATATTGGTCTGAACTTTCTTCTGAAATTTTTATCTTTTTATGTCGAGTTATTATTCATGAGTTACTATTCACGAGTTACTATTCACGGTAATTTTTTTTTCTCTTCCAAATCATTTTTGATTGTATCCAAGTTTTGAACTTCATTCTTGAATTTTGCTCCACAATTGATTATTACGGAGTATTATTGAACTTGGATAAACTAAATTACGAATCCCGAATCCTTGTCCTTTATCTCACTGGATTCGTTCCTTATATTGTATTTCATCATGCTCTGTCCTAAATGGTGATATAACTGAATATCTTTGGCCTGTAGTGCAAAGATAAAAAATTACGTGATGAATATCTTTGGCCTGTAGTGCAAAGATGAATGATTACCTGATGAATATCTTTGGCCTGTAGTGCAAAGATGGACAGGTGTTGAGGTGAACATGACCAACTGATGATACAAATGAATATCTTTGGCCGTAGTGCAAAGATGGATATTTGATTCGAGATGTATATTGATTGATGTTACAGGGATAAAATATTGATGATGAATTTTTAAATCAAAGAAGATTGTAGACATCATTCTCTACTTAACTCTTCTAATGAATTATTATTTTCGCTGCGAATATTGATCTAAAATTTGTTGTCCATAATATTTTATCTGATTTATTGAAGGCTAACGATAATTTATTTTTCATTATCTTAGTCATAATATTATTTACTGGGCTAGTTGAGCTCACCCTTTTCTTCCATTGTTCTCTTCAGGAAATGAGAATATCGCGGGTACTAGTCGGAGAATGGAGTGATGGTCCGAGTTAGAGCTGTAGAAGTCCTCACTATATTTGTAAATAATGAATTATATATATATGCAGATGACGGATCTAAAACACTACTCTTAAATAATATTTTTTTATTAAAATTACGTCGTTTTGGATATTCTTTTAAAAAACAAGTGGGGTCGCGGGTGATATTTTTGTAAATAAAAGAAAAACAAGTATGACAACTCTATTTTAATATTATTTTGTTTTTTAAAAGAATCTCAAAAACGACGTAGTTTTAATAAATGAGTGATATTTAAGGAAAAATACTATTTAAGAAGAGTGCTTTAGATCCATTCTGTATATATGCATATATATATATATATATATATATATATATATATATATATATATATATATATATATATATATATATATATATATATATATACTTTTTCCGACTTTGCATAATTATTGTCTTTATAAAAAATGATCTTGTATTATTGAAACTAGTACTTGTCATAATTTATGTTGACAATAAAGTTATGCACGCGACTGGAATGAATTAGGATCCTCTGCATTTCAAATGAAATGGAAACTTTTTATTTCAGAGTTCAGATTTATAATGTGTTTGAATGTGATGTCATGATGATCATATGAAGGAGAGATGATGATGAGAAATATACAAAGAATTGAGAGTATCCATTTCATTTGAAATGGAGAGGATCCTAGTCTAGCATAACATAGCAAGGATGGATTTTAATTTTTTATATATTTTTTCAAAGCTCACACCATGGTGACAAATTACAAATACATAAAATTTTATAATCAACATTAAGTATCGGATTTAGAATTATTATAATCACTAACCTCTGATAATCGGTGAGAATTACAAAAAGAGATCTAAAGTCTATTTATTTTTCTTTCATTCAGTAGGAATGGCACTTCGTCTTGAAGTTTTCATTTTAAATGAACATCTTGCAGGAGGTGCTAGCACATGCTGCACATATACAGTTTTATACTAATAGATATATATGCTGACAAAGGTATAATTAATCTCTCAATCAAGTTTTTAGAAAAACTTAATTACTGTTTATTTAATATAATTTTATTATGAAATAAATTCCAAAGGTGATCACTTTAACATGAATTATTAAAAATCTTCTAATTAACTACCAATTTGTTCCTTCAAAAGAAATTAAACTATCTCTAAGAAACGATCTGAACACATGAATCTATGAAGAATTAAGGCTTTTAATTGGAGTTTGGCCAATGGACTTTTAAAGTTTAGGGTTTTCGTGACCGAAAAAGAATATTTGCTGATTGTATTAGCAGGAAATTAAAGTTCCCGCCTTGACCTAACATACATTGTAATACCCGAAAAATAAATAAATAAATAAATAAATGACATTTTAAAATTTTGTTTTAAATATTTAATTGGGCTTTTCTTATGTTTGGGTCAAACATTGTATTTAATTTATGTGGACTATAATAAGTAAACAATTATATTAATTGGGTCTAATTTATATTTGGATAATATTAAAATTCTATTAAAATTTGGAGAGTTAATAAGACATATTAATAATAAGAAAAACCTAACTTTTCACATAATAGTCTGATCTGAGAAGGAAAAGAATAGAGCAGCGCCTGGCGACTAAGAGAGATACCAAGGGTTCGGCTAAAGTAGAAAAGAAGGGGGAACAATTCGCATAAAAAGAAAAAAGAAAGTGACAAATTCGTATTGTATTCCTGTGAGAAAAACCAAAAGGTAATCAATCCTTATACATTTTTTAGGCGTGAGTAGCCTGTGAGTAAACAAAAAGATTGATTGATTAACTTATATAATATAGTATGTACTTTTCATGAGTTATGCTTTAAATTACTTAATATTCAATGTACTTTTCAACTCCTATATTTTTAGACTATGAATTGAACAGTATATTATATGGAGATATGGTTGACAATCCAACTGCAATTTGGTGGAAACTTCACTTTCTCTAACACGCAGTATCCTATTTTTCCTTGGGTACTGGTTGATTATTCCTCTGAGAGTCTTGATTTTTAATAAGTCATCTACCTTTCGGGATCTTTCGAAACCTGTTGGAGCACTGGATTCAAAACGGGTTGAGGTTTTTGAGGTATTAAATTCCTTATCTATATATATATGTATGTATATAAGGAACTTTACCAAAATTAAACATATAATTCAGATTTTTTTTAATAAGGATATAACTATAAATTTATTGTTATAATAATTATTATGGTATTATATAGATTTGAATTTGAAAGTTTAAATTGGGAATTTACAGGAACATAATAATAATAATAAAATGAGGTTATTAACAGATTAAAGATGGGAGGAATAATTTGCAAACATACTTATAATTATTTATTCTTTTGTTTAGTTCGGACGGAAGGAATTTAACGAATAAATTTTGGAATAGGGTATTACATTGCTTACTTCAGGTACGGATTCCGTACTCCTTCAGCGATTCTCTTATTAAATTTAATTTGTTCGTTTTGTTTCTCGTTTCGAAATTGGTTATTGTTTCTCATGATCGTTCGTTCTCAAATTCTTGTGATAGTTTCGTCTTGGTAGTGATACATAGAACTCGTGTTTGTACTCTTTGAATTGAGTTAACATATTAGTGTTTATTTTAATCTTTTAGAGATGTACATGTTAATGTATCCTTGGAGTTTCGTATTTATATTTGTTTCGTTGTTACATGTACATACTAGAACCCTTGTGTTAATACTGTGTCGCATGTGTTGTGACATGATATTATTATTAGATTATACCGTAGGGTATACCTGAGCTATAACCACCTGTGGGGGTACCACAGGCATGTCGTCTTGACACGAGAGGCATGACACTTTCCGTGGCGGTGTGATCAGTCCACGGCGTCTCCATTTTGTGCTCCGGTGGGAGTTGGCCATTTGGTATTTTGTTGTGGGAGGCGTATCTAGTTTTCTGTTCTGTTCTGCGGAGTGGCGATGTTTGTGCCAAACACGCCTTCCGATTTTGCATACATCTGGATTGCGCAGTCCGATGTGTGATTGCCTGTGTGGCATTATTTGACTTGCCTATGTGGCGAGTTATACTTTTGAGCTCGGTATGAAATAAAATCCAGCCATTTGATTCAGCCTAATATTTCGTTGTGTTAGTTTTGTTCGTTTCGGTTCAGTTCAGTTCATTTTATTGAGTTAGTTGTTTCGTTTCATTATTCTTGTATTCTATATTCGTACTGGGCATTTGGCTCATGCTGTATTTTTCTTCAGGCAGGTAATCAGGGGGATCAAGGGCAAGTGTGATGAGAGCTCCATTTGGTCCAATGATTTAGATATTCTGTTTAGGCTTGATAGATGGGTTTATTTGAAGTTGTAATAACTATTTCAGATTTTGGTTTGGGCCAGCTTGACATTTATTCTGGTTTGACCTTTTGATATTTATTGGTTATAAATACTATTCTTTTGTGGTTTAGAGCTTTAGTATTATTTCTTCAGTTATGTTGTGTTTTGAGTAACCTCTCTTTCTATTTCGGAAAGGGGGTGTTACAGAGTTGGTATCAGAGCTTAGGTTCTTTCTTGTAGAAAACCTATTTAGGTTTGACCTGTGAGTTATGGGTAGACTTCTGGGTTAGACTTTTGTTTCGTTTGATTTTCGAATCTGTCTCTAATCTGTTTAGTTATCTATTCATTGATTTATTTGTTAGATGACTCGTAAATTCGCTAGATTTGCTGGGAGATAGAGGAGTCTATCCGAGCGGAGTATCCACAATTTTTTGATAATTAGGTTCGTTTTTTTTTTTCTTTTGATTCCGAGGACGGAATCCTTTTAAGGGGCAGGTGATGTAATACCCGAAAAATAAATAAATAAATAAATAAATGACATTTTAAAATTTTGTTTTAAATATTTAATTGGGCTTTTCTTATGTTTGGGTCAAACATTGTATTTAATTTATGTGGACTATAATAAGTAAACAATTATATTAATTGGGTCTAATTTATATTTGGATAATATTAAAATTCTATTAAAATTTGGAGAGTTAATAAGACATATTAATAATAAGAAAAACCTAACTTTTCACATAATAGTCTGATCTGAGAAGGAAAAGAATAGAGCAGCGCCTGGCGACTAAGAGAGATACCAAGGGTTCGGCTAAAGTAGAAAAGAAGGGGGAACAATTCGCATAAAAAGAAAAAAGAAAGTGACAAATTCGTATTGTATTCCTGTGAGAAAAACCAAAAGGTAATCAATCCTTATACATTTTTTAGGCGTGAGTAGCCTGTGAGTAAACAAAAAGATTGATTGATTAACTTATATAATATAGTATGTACTTTTCATGAGTTATGCTTTAAATTACTTAATATTCAATGTACTTTTCAACTCCTATATTTTTAGACTACGAACAGTATATTATATGGAGATATGGTTGACAACCCAACTGCAATTTGGTGGAAACTTCACTTTCTCTAACACGCAGTATCCTATTTTTCCTTGGGTACTGGTTGATTATTCCTCTGAGAGTCTTGATTTTTAATAAGTCATCTACCTTTCGGGATCTTTCGAAACCTGTTGGAGCACTGGATTCAAAACGGGTTGAGGTTTTTGAGGTATTAAATTCCTTATCTATATATATATGTATGTATATAAGGAACTTTGCCA